>OY978013.1:3605000-4205000 GCA_963854515.1 Pandemis heparana | reverse complement strand
GATTATTCAGGATTGTTATAAAAATAACCTAATCTAACCTATTAGAGTTGACATGCACAGGAATTTTAACCTTAGCGCGGTACCACATTTTGGCGGATGGTACCTATGTGTTGCAAAGTTTTACTAAGAATTAGGCACATAAAAGTAAGTAGCGGAGTAGCAAGGTAAATATTTTGTCTTCATTAAAATGGACCTCCGCAAAGTAACGCCTGATTCAATAAAACACATAAAAGTTACAAATATATTATTTAAGGGTGGATTTTTGACGTTGTAATTTGTGTGCAATACGTTTAGCATGGCACACAAATTACAACGTCAAAAATCCACCCTTAAATGAATTCGATCCAAATGCCGAACTTTCAAAATGAAATCTCCCCATTAACTCAAAATAATAAAGATCTTATTATGTCCATTGATTCAGTTACATAAAGAAAATTGACCAAATCAAATACGTTTCGAGACCGTTTAAAGTTTTAATGATTTCGTCTCCAGTCATTATTACCCTCCTTTATAAATAATATATATTCAGATTGGGACCGTTTGTATCGAGATTCCAATTATAAGAGAATTGGGGAAGAATTTGAAAGGTAATTCAGACGTTCTAATTATTTTGCCGTTTTGTGTTAATAACGTTTATAACCTTTCTACTTTTTTTAGCGGTTATTTAATAGCTTTTCTTTTATTTAATAAATTTAATAAATTTAAGTATTTTCTAGTCACACATAAGTCGGGTTCTGTCTATTTATTATATCTATTTAATACTTTACTTACGTAAAAGTTTATGGTTTATGTAGTATATTTTGCCTGTGTATCGTTTCTTGAGTCACAAACGGTTCTGGCTGAAAATCAGTGCTGCAGGTGTCTAACACCTCAGCGTAATGCTGAGCCAGCGACCGTTTCACTTTTGTGGAGACACACAACGCTGATGATCTAATTTTCATATGTGTTTTTTGTTTTTGTTGTTTCTTTTCTATAAAATTGTGTGTATGCTCTTATATTTGTGTGTCTTACAAAATGAATAAATGTCTTCTTTCTTTCTTTCTTTCTTTCTTTATTTAACTCTTTTTAGGGTTCCGTGCCTGAAGGGTAAAAACGGGAACCCTATTCGTAAGGCTTCGCTGTCCGTCCGTCCGTCCGTCTGTCACCAGGCTGTAATACATGAACCGTGATAGCTAGACAGTTGAAATTTTCACAGATGATGTGTTTCTGTGGCCGCTATAACAACAAATAGTAAAAACAAAATAAAATTAATATTTAAGGGGGTTTACTAAATATGTCCCGAGCGGTTTAAGCGTGAAAAAGTAACAGACAGACAGATGATGTACTTTCGCATTTATAATATTACTAGCGACCCGCCCCGGCTTCGCACGGTATAATATGCATGTATATATACATATAAACCTTCCTCTTGACTCACTTTATCTATTAAAAAAACCCGCATCAAAATCCGTTGCGTAGTTTTAAAGATTTAAGCATACATAGGGACATAGGGATATAGGGACAGAGAAAGCAACTTTGTTTTATACTATGTAGTGATTAGGGATTAAATATGCTGCGTTTAAGTTACTAATTAAGTACTTGCCTCAGTTGCATGGATTCAGTGACATTACTGCGACGTCCGTTTATTGGACAAGTTACAGTACCTTGGTTAGAAGAGCGACGTGAGGTCAAAAAGGGACCACTAATCTCACCCGCCTTAATGAAATGGCGGCTGATAACGTAACGAAACGACTGTTTATACGATTTGAAGGGTTGAAAATTTTTAACTCACTTTTTGCTGACCCCGCCTTTCTATCAAGACAGTCTGTTCTCTGCTTTGATATAATTATTCTGTGATTCTGTGTATTGAAATAATTAAATATCATACGACAAAACGCCAATTGATCACGTCCCAAAATAAGCAAAGTGTAGTAGTTTGTAAGGCATTAGTTCACGTATATCACAACAGATGGCGCTGTCTCGTGCGAGAGACAATCCCACATCGCGCTGTTAAGATTTTTTAGCGAAAGTATAAAGTCTCGCAAGTTTGAAGTTATTGTTGAAAATAATCCACTCATGAAGAAGCATTGTATTTAATAAATCCACAGAGGTTGTATCTACTGTATGTAAAATAACAGTTTAAATTTACACTAAGCTTCTTGGTGAAGGAAAACGTCGTGCGTGAGAAAACCTTTACACGCGAAGCAATGGTGTTTATGAAGTTCTCTGCACTGGGCCCGCGCCAGAACTATACTCAAGCCCTCTCATTCTGAGAAGTAGGTATGTGCCCAGCAATGGAACGTATGTAGGCTTCAGATGATAATGAAACATACATACTTCTCGTAATACAGAAAGTTAAATAAAGGTCTATAAAAAACTCTACTCTTTGGATTCAATTACTTAGGGTTAAGGTGTTTGCCGTCTCACCTTGACCTACCTTGACATTTACCAATCCAAGTAAAACATGAAAAAGTTCCGACGGCCTGACTGTTATCACTCACTGACTCACTCATCATAAAATTTTGACTATCCGCCAAACGTTCTGTAATTTTCAGCCCCATAACAACGGAGAGGCACTCAAATTTACGCTTCATAAGAAGGGGCTATACGCCCTTCAATTATGGCTGATCTTCCTTAAGCCGGGCTCCGACGATGCGAGTTGCAGGGCGAGTTACTTGCTCCGAGGTCACGGAAAAATTTGTTATTGATGAATGTTTGGTTCTGTTTTGTCTATAGGGAACGTGCACAACAAAGAAACTGCCATCGTAAAGATTTTTCTCCCTATTCGACAGTTTTCACAGACACTGCCTTATTTTCCTTATTCACGTCAACTTGGATTTGGGACGAAACAGTTACGTTTTTTTAGGTTTGGTGACGGCGGTGGTGTTCAAACATAAATCATGTTCATTTTGGTACAGATGATGTTATGCTAGGGTGGACAATGCATGACCCACAGGACATGCATTAAGGGATGTACAGTAATTGTATATACTTCATTTAATTTAGGATGAGAAACCACAAAAACTCTATATTGCGGCTGGCGAACTGTAATCTCTTTACGATTTGTACTAGAGTAACAATGACGCCACGCAAATAAAGTGGCATTAAAACAATTTTATTTTGGGGCTGCCAAACTATTGCACTGTACTGTTTGATAGGTAAGAAATAGTTGACCAGACGCAATTATAATGTAATTGTGGTTTCTCATTCTAAATTAAATGAAGTATAGTAATTTAACCAGTCGACTCCACGAGCTTAGTGTGGAGGGCATAATTAAGTAATAATAGGTCCTTATGTTATTGTTTGGCAAATAAACATTTTTTTCGGATACAAATGAAAAAAATCGGTCAAGTGTGAGTTTATTTATTATTTTGTAATTGTTCTTATAAGAAAATGGAAATCAGTCATCTTTCTTTTACAACTTCCAGGAAGGAGGCGAAGCACGGTTCAAAAATAATGTATCTTTTGATTGCACGTACTTGGAAAGAGCATAGCCGTATAACTTGATACCTCCACGTGTGCCTAAGAAAAGGGTACCTATTAACAGACAAATGGACAGACTGAATGACAGATACGTGATCACATTATCTATACATATAATAATTATATACTAAAACGGGACTTAATCACGTAAACAGAAACAAAAAGTATTTTTGTAAATACCTCGACGTTTCGGACGCGACTTTGCATCCCTACGGGGGTCTCTTTTTCCTTTAGAGGTACGGAACTCTAAACGAGCTTAACCACAAGTTACTAGCATCGTCTAAACGCTACTTAAGAGTGTAATCCTCAATTTTACTTCCACCCGAGGTTAAAAGGGATCACAGAACAGGTAAACTTTAATGATTATGATAGTTCCTAACGTGAATCCGTTTCATTTCATCAGTACCCTGGTAACGGTATAACTTTTGACGTAAGTTTTATATGTACTTAGACAAAATCAGAACACATTAACGTCAACTGAAAGTTAAAACACTGTATATTAAAATTACCTATTCCGGAATATTTCAGCTTCAGGGGTTAGTTTAACTGAATACCGCGGTTCACAGAATACATCTGCTTACGAAGTTTCACTAGTATAGTTCTTATAGTTTCGGAAAAAAGTGGCTGTGACATGCGGACGGACAGACAGACAGACAGACAGACAGACAAATCCATAGGGGTTCCGTTATTTGCCATTTGGCTATGGAACCCTAAAAATGACGACGAAAACGAGGGTAGTTGTGCGCCGCTGTCTATTGCGTCGAGTAGCCGCGCGAGCAGTAGATTTGTCCGAACCAACGGCTTTACTTGACTTTTATATGTGAGTTATCCATTTGCGTAACTATACTCATGAGCAAAAATAACTAATAAAATAATTTGTATAAAAAGTGACCCGTTATTTTTGCTCGTCAGTGTATAATTCTAAGACACCTCGAATAATGTTCAAAGTATACAAAACTCATTTAAGAAGGCAACGAAATTAAATCAGTACGTAACTCAATTGTTCTGCTTGAAAACCCTAATGAATGCGTTCTAGACATTCAGACATTTGCTTGAGACTAAATAAAATTAGGAGATAGGTATTTTCCCTCCCGAATTTTAGAGTGACGACAAAAAGACACTCGAGCTTTGCATATTAAGAGCGGACCTTATAGCATTAAGCCGACTGGAGGCGTCTTGTCGAAAAGTGTAAATAAGTAAAAAACCGGCCAAGTTGGCGCCGGAACACACATAACGTAAGTTGCTTTTGTCAAATTGAAGTAAAAATGATCAACACTAAGATCTGTAAGTCACTCATTATAACATAAAAGTGCGTGCAGACAGACATACAGGTGGACAGGTAACCATAGAAATTCAAAGTCCGACTGCCAAATGAAAACCCTAATGAATGCTTTCTAGACATTTGCTAGAGCCTAAATAAAATTAGGAGATAGTTTTCCATAGGTAGGTATTATTCCGCCTTAAAAAATCGCTGACAAAAGCCGTATAAATTATTTCGATACGACTGCTTATAAAAATGAGAATCGATTGAGAAATGTGACCTGTAGAGAACAGACAACCGGACAGCTGACGTACAAAAGCATTTTTGCCCCAGTTGACATGGAGACGCTACCATGGTACTTCGTGTTCGCTCGGTTAGCAAGCTTTTGTAATAGAATAGAATAGAATAGAATAATCTACCTCAACTAGGACATTTATATTCGTGTGTCTCAGGTACATAAGGAAATATAAAACTAATTTAAATAGTCACATGAAAAAATATAAGCAAAATGACATTTGCGGTCATTTAGGCCGAATTATGTATGTAAACTTTTTATTGTGCAAAATAAACAAGACAAATACAATTTACAAACACTGAGATACATGCACAAAGGTGGACTTATCCCTTTAAGAGAGAGAGATCTCTACTAAGGACTAATTTCGTGCAACTATAGCATTACATTGCTCGGCCGATAACCTAACGCTTCAAAAGTGATGAATCAAACGCCGCTGTGTAATGCTAGTTGCACAAAATTAGTTGCATAATATAATACTCCTTTCATCCACTCAAAAGTTGACTGGAATCTCTTCCAGTTAATTAAGTTAATTAGTTGCATAATGTAAATTCGGCTTTAGATAGTTTTTGGTATAAATAATACCTACGAGGAAAAAAATTAAAATATACGTTAATCATTATTACCCAAGAGATCTACTTAGTATTGAAATAGTTAGAGAATCTAATCAGCATTAATGCATGTTTAAAAGCTAAGGTATCCTCGTTAGTAATTGATTATTGACCTCTCCGGTGGGTTTGATGCTCTAAGATCGGACTTACAAGACTGAGGAACTGCTTGCCGAGTTTTATGCTAATTCTCGCATAATAAGGGCCAAAAGGTGCTCTATTAATAAAATACACACGTAAATTTACACTTCTGGAAACGGGTTTGAAATTGTATTTAAATTATTATTTTTTCCTACTATTTGTTTTTAGGGTTCGTACCGCAAAAGGAAAAATAGGAAAATTAAATTTTAAATCACGACCGCGGTTTCCATTAAGTTTATTTACATACATACATACATATCGTCACGCGTCTTTCCCCCAGGGGTAGGCAGAGACTACTTTGTTCCACTTGCTACGATTCTGACATGCCTCTTTCGCTTCATCCACATTCATCAATCTCTTCATGAATACATGCTCGTCGTTTTCGGGTAGGTACTCCTGACCTGCCCTTTTTCAAAACGTCTCCTATTTGGTCCCTGAACGTCCGTCTAGGCCTTCCCGTCCCAACGCAACCATTCACACTCCCCATATTATATCTGTTTAGTTAGTTTACGTCAGAATGCAGTAATTGCCAATTTCAGCTTAGCTTAAATTTATGTCATACTAGCGATGCAGAGGGCAGAAGCCCGCGACATCGTCCGCGTAAAATTAGCAATTGACATGTTTATCGCTATCCCACGGGAACTATGCAATTATCCGGGATAAAAAGTAGCCTATGTTTCAATCTAGGGTACCAGCTATCTCCGTTCCAAATTTTATCCAAATCCGTTCAGTTGTTTCAGCGTGAAGAAGGAACAAACATACACACTCACTTACATCGTCCCATCGTCACTCACAAACTTTCGCATTAAAATGTTAATAGGATAAATTACATGCAATTTCCTCTGTATTAAGTTGTCTGCTCTATGACAGCGAATATTAGTCAGAGTAAATAAAGTTTGAATTACGTGGAGTATTTTCGCCGATTTTGATATCATAAAAGGGTTCATTTTATGAGCGCAAATTGCCGTCATCGACACAAATCCATAAAAAGCACGAACTTTGTAATAGGTAGTAGATTCTCTTGTGAACGTTTAGATTATGGGAGTTAAATTAAGCTGCAGTCTTTATTTCCCAGGTAAGCTGTAAAATATCTCTTCTTTAGGATAAGTTCACCTTTGTACTATTTTCTATGTACTTCTGTATTTTTTAATTATTATGTGCAATATAGAGTTTACCCATACATTATTTACGTGGCAACAAAAACTGTCCATGCATAAAGTCTCTACTTCATCATCTAACTATCTAACTAATATTATAAATGCGAAAGTATGGATGGATGGATGGATGGATGTTTGTTTGTTACTCAATCACGCTAGAACGGACCAACGAATCTGGATGAAATTCGGTACATAGATAGAGTAAAGTCTGGAATAGCACATAGGCTACTTTTTATCCCAGAAAATTCCAATACTCGACACGGTTGGCAAGCGGGTTGCCGAGTGCAGTATAGGATGTTAAAGTAGGTACTCAAGATACCTCGAGAAGACGCTGCTGCCCATCTCCTGGTATTATCACGATCACCTGAGAGAACACATTGTTATTCCACACCTTATACCGCTAGGCTAAACTCACATACGTTAAAGCGACGAAATTAACGTACATTTCAAAAATCGAACGCGAGTCTAGCTTCATTCGTATTTCAAAATAAGCTCTTAGAGGATCCTGACATCCGGTAGTTACACTCTCCCTCCGTCTTACGCCTCACCCGAGTTTAACATTTTTTAACCATCCCAAAAAGTGCCCAACGCCATTAAAGAAGTTTTCACTTCAAAAGTATCTTGTATGTTATTCCAAAGATTCAACTGTCTACACATTGAATCTCATCCAAATACGGCCTGCCGTTTAAGCGTGAAAGAGTAACATAACGCATTTCTCTACGTTCATTTTGCATACGTTTTATTGAAGTATTTTCAGCCATCATAAGAAATATGCGATTGATCGTACACAGCCCAGTCATATAAGGAAGAATATAAGATTCATAAATCAGACACAATGGTGCTTATCTTACTATTTTCGGCGCGCCCTTTGAAATATTATATTTTTCGTCGTAGTTTTTCACATATCGTCTTGGAATAACAAGGTTCCACGTAGGCGTAGCTTGGTTCAGTGTTTTGGCTGTTTTCAAAGTCCGACTTTCTCTTAGAGTAAACAGATTCTATTTAGTACCTATAAACAAAATAGTATAACTTTCCACATGAAACTACCGTGAGACTCACACATAATTACAACACAACGGATAACTCACGTATAAAAGCCGAAGGATTGCTGAATTGATTGTCGGAGCAATTCTTCGGCTTTTATACGTGAGTTATCCGTTGTGTTGTAAAATAGTATAATGCAATGAACTGACAAGATGGTGCATTTAATACTTTCTGTCAAATAAACAGTTGTTTGCCATCATTATTACTATCACTACATAGTATAAAACAAAGTCGCTTTCTCTGTCCCTATGTCCCTATGTATGCTTAAATCTTTAAAACTACGCAACGGATTTTGATGCGGTTTTTTTATAGATAGAGTGAATCAAGAGGAAGGTTTATATGTATAATACATGCATAATATACCGTGCGAAGCCGGGGCGGGTCGCTAATAAATAATATGATTATTCACATTCAAATTTTTCACTTATCAACGTGAAGTGGTCAGTCAAGTTTAGTGATTGTTAGGAAGTTCTAGAAGATGTCCAAAGAGGTCTTAATCAGTGACTATTAAATAATCTCGGTAACAGTGTTTTAAGTAGCAAAGTTGTTTCCTTAATTTTCTCCAAAAAACATCATGAACCTTATAATTTTAAAATAATTTAAGTATTATGCTCTAAGAACTGAGTATTGATTAGCTGTAAAAATATCGGTACCTAATTTGTTAGCACCTGCTATGCTTTTAACACGATACAGAAGTCGTACCTATTATACCTTTTGTTCTTACCTTTGACTTGGCTTGACCTTTCAAACGAAATATTAAGTCCACTTGCTCACACCTAAGCTCAGTGTTAGCAGAGTTAAATAAAGTTGTCATTTTTGCTATTTCATATTGCGTGGTGACATACCCCCTTATTCATAAACGCACTATAGGCCTCTGTTAACTTAGTAATCGTTTGTCCTTATCTGTCACTTTGACATTTACCTTTCACAGATAAGGACAAACGATTACTAACTTAGCAGAGGCCTATAGTGTGTTTATGAATAAGGGGGTTAAACCTCAAGGGAATATGTCAAGCTGACAGCCTTTGTTATCACCGCACGACTTACCCTCGGGGATCGTGTTCGGGTTACCTTTTTAGATTTCAGCTTTCTCAAGTAACTCTGAAATATGAGGCTATTCGGATAGATTTCGTGGAATACTATAGGTGAAAAACTTAAGTAAATGACCTGTTGTGTGCGAATAGACAAATTGACGTTCCAAATTAGGAAAACGACTTAAGTCCCATATCAGTTCAGTACACTACTACGTTAGGTTATTTACCTACTTAAGTTTTTCAGCTACGAGTATAATACATTGTAAATACAGACTCGAACTGATTGAGGACTCGTGTTAAATTAGCGCCAATGTCACTATAATGAAATTTAACGACCAGATAGCTGAGTGTTTGCTTCATAGTCAGGGTCACTAACCACTAGGCTATCTGGTCGTCATCCGTGGTAACTAAAACCACAGAATAAGTAATAGTACTAAAGTACAGAAGGCTCACTCTCTGAAGCCGATTAAATAGATAAAAACTCTTGCCGCGAACAAATAAAGCACAATCTAGTTCGCTCCTGTTATTTTTACCTACAGCGATAATAGGTTACAGCCGCCACTCCATCACATTTCCCGCAAAGCATTCATGCAAAAATAAACCGTGTTACCACGCGAGAGTGCTTCTTTAAGTTTAACCGTTTCAATCATGGCCGTGGTTTATTTTCGCAATTAAAAGAAATTCAATTTAGTTATTCCTAAAAAGAACTCAAATTACGATGAGCTATACATATACATTACATACTATTATATATGAGATGCTTTCTCCTAAATTACTGACTGACTACCTAACTCGGAAGCGCGAGAAATCGAGCATCAACGCGTGCAAACTAAGCAGCGCGCGGCGACCCACTGATTGACCGGCCCGGGCCAGCCGCCGCGCGTACTTGTAGTTTTATACCTACAGAGCAGAGTGGACCCGGCCTGCTAAAACACAATCTCTCTGAGAGGCCTGTATCCAGCGGAGAGACGTATGGGCCGAAAATGGTATGGGGCTAGCTTATGCTTACATCCCCGCGAAGAACAAAAAGTAGACTATAATAACAATGCATAAAACACATTTACCTTGCTACTCTGCTCTTACTTGAGTACGAAGTAGCGAGGTAAATGTTTTTTGTTAATTGAAATGGCCCTTCGCAAAGTGAGGCCTGATTCAATAAATTCGGCTTATAGTTCTTTTGTGCTCGTTTTAATGTAACTTAATATATTATTTTACACGAACAAGAATAATGCCCTGCTAAGGTCGCCAGCAGGCACTAGAGACATTGTATAGTATAAATGAAGTCTAGACTCTGTAAATAATTAGCAACGGCTCGCAGTGGTTGCAATTCAGACAATAGTCTGTAGGTATATGGTAGGTACATACTAGTGCGTTCATAAACGCTTTATTGCTTTTCGTGTTTGTAATAAACAACTTCGTTGTGTACGGGGTGTCGACGTTGGAAAGACGTACTTCTATAGCATACATACATAGGGTTGCTATAATTGTTGAGAACTGATACGGGACTTATTGAATTGATAGTGTCCGATCCGAGCGGGCGAGCGAGCGCCCCGCACCGCCCCTCCCTCACCTCTCCTCGCAACCACGCGCCCCCGCGCGCCTCTCGCCTGCCGTCGGCTTCGAGCCTAGTGCTTCTATATTGAAATAATATTGACGGGACAAAAACGGGACATGATACTCAAATACGGTGACAGTCCCGTATATACGGGACATATGAAAATCCTATACATACATAAATCACGCCTTATCCCTTACGACGTAGACAAACTCTAAGGTAACAAGACCTAAAGGCCACGCGTTTAGCATGATTACTTCCTTTAGGTATGTGCGATAAATATGTTTGGTAATAGTAATTCAGTGATCAACAAGATGATGTTTTTAACTTTTTGTTTTGTACATTTGAAGTTATTTTTTTTGGGTGCTTAATTTGAATTTTGTTACGACATAAGATTTTTATTTAAAATTTCTATTCAAAATTTAGTCTCGCCCTTGACGCGGTTCACTTTGAACATCGAATCTATGTGAGGAAACATTTGCCAAATATGATTCTAACATCTTGAAAAATATTTACAGGGCTATTAAGTAAAAATAACCCAACTGAAATATTCCGGAATAATTTTAAGAGACCCTGCATACTACAGAAAGAAAGAGAATAATTTATGCCTTTTGTTACTTTTTTTGTATAATATGTAGAAGGGTAGAAAATTTAACAAGTACCTAGCACAAAAGATGCGACTTTCGCAGTCGCTCCGAGTAGTTTGTAGATTCTTTTCCGGAGCAAAACAATTGTAATTTCTATAAAAATTTCGTGTAATAATCTTAGTCACTCACCGTTTTCATCTCTTCAATTATTCATAGCTGCCTTGAAGAGGCGATTAGAGCAAGAAACGTAAGCATTTTTCTAGCAAAAAGCGAAGAAAAATGATGTTCATTTCTTTTCTTTTAGGTGAAATTGCTATGAATTTATAATTCGTTTACGAGAAGTGCTTAGCTGAAGGCTCTTATTTCTTGCAACGTACAGTAATTGTTGCAAAGGAGTAACTGACTAAATACATTATTTTGAATAATTGATTGAATCAGGCGTTACTTTGCGGAGGTCCACATTAATAAACAAAAAACATTTACCGCGCTACCAACCGCTCCCCCACTTAATTGCTCGATTTTAGACAGCAAAGTAGCAAGGAAGATCAATGTTTTTTGATCATTACCTACAATATTTTCTCAATATAATTGTTTCACAATGAATTTAAAACCATATATGTGGTTTTGTATTGTTATTCACTTACTTTGCGCGTTGTTCTTTTTTGATAATGTTTTTTTCTTTGTTACAGGTAGCCAACTAGAAGTGTCAAATAGTGCATCCAAGTGTTAAAATACAAGAGTTTTAAAAATTGAAGTTCACACATTAAAATTTCCAGCCAGTGCTCGTGTTCGTGTGTTTAAATTCAGAATCCGCGCTTCTCTAAAGCGACTTTATTAGAAACAAGTGACGGTTGTTCTAGAACATTCCGCGATCCAAGTTTGAAATTTATTGATGGTGAGGTGACGTCATCATTTCGAATTTGTGCGCTGCGAGCGGCGGTACGCGCACGGGGTCGTTGCGATGGCTCGGCCTGAAGTTGTGCGATGAGGGCGCGGAGGGGATGGACGACGCCGGCGCCGCCAAGCGGCCCTCCGTGCTGACCATCGACCGCGCCGCCTTCCTGCTGCTGCGCGTCAAGCGCGCCTTCAAGAAAAAGCGACAGCAGCGGAAGGAGAAAAAGTGAGTCACGCCGTTGATTTGTTTTGTTTTGGGATCGACAGTTATCGCTGGCAGGTGACGTCATTTCTGAATTGTGCAAGCGGTAGGCCAACCTACGGCCCGAATTTTGAAAGCATCGAGCGAGACTCAAATAAAATTTTCGACTAATTGGCTAAATTAATTGAGCTTATTCTTATTTTACTCGTATTTCAAATTTATCACAATATTGCTTCACTCTCGAGTGTCATTTCACATAAAGTGTGCTTCAAATTCGGGCCTCTAGATTCCTTAAGTAATATGGGAGTATTTGAGTTGTCTTATCGCAGCTAACATCTACAACTTACTACAGCTTTCAAGAGAGAGCGTAGTGAAGGAACGGGCTTCAACAGTTACATTCCATCGATATCATCCGTTGAGACTAATATTGAGCCGTTTGAATATAAAACTACAGCTAGAATGTGCATTACAAATAGGGACAGTATGGCCATATGTCTTTGCTTAATGCTGTTTTCAAAACTATGCCGGCTTTTTGGCGCACATTAATTCCCTGCCCGCATCTGTGGTCCCTGGCCATCTTCAAATCAAGGATGAATGGCTATTTACTAGGCAAGCGTCTCACCATAGATCACACATCTATGATTACCATTAGGCGTGATCGTGATCAAACGCATGCCTAATAGGCATTGCCTATCTTGCATTAAAAAAAACAACCGCAGTACATAGACGCGCGAATGTCGTAAGTATACACATACATATGCAAATACATTATGCATATATACGTTGAGATTGCGAATGAATTTCTGATGGCAATTCACAAGCGTGCAAACATTTGTACAATGTATTGATGTGCACGCGTGTAGGTAACCGTAGTAAATAAACAAATATACAAATTATAGGGATGCCAACAATATATTGTGGTGAAGACCCCGTCTACGTCTGGACCATCTCGACAATAGTCGGTGACAAGTGACAATTCGAATGCAACGCGTAGTCAATATGGAGCCAACCGGCGTGGATTTTTGTCGAGTTTGTATAATGCAAACAGAAATGTCACTTGTCAGCGGCTATGGTAGCATTCGTGAAATAGGGGACTGCTGGTTTATTGTCGAACTCGCTCGCAATCGCCATCGTGTTCATTTTGACAGTTCTTGTATGAATGTGACAGCTAGCTGATTCCGATGCCAATTGTCAGCCCATACATGAACTGTCAAAATGAACACGATGGCGATCGCGAGCGAGTTAGACAATAAGCCTACTGGTCTGAAGGATTTGTGTTACGTAGTCACTTTTTTCAAGTTTTTCATGTGTGAGTGTTTGCTCTCGATTCTACCCTCGTTTTTCGGACGAGACCAAGGTCAGGAGAGTGAATAAATCGACTGTGTCACTGATCAGCCGTTTGGGTAACGAATGGTTTTCCTTATTTAGTACGCGACAGATCATCAGATAGAACGGAGACGATTCAATTAACTGATTACCGTTTAATGAAGTGAAATCAATGAACTCCCGTATCAGCCATGAAAACTGTCTGTCTTTCCTCTGGGATACGTGCTGGAGACTACATTTGAAACTGTTACTAAATATACTCACGAGTTAAAATAACGGGACACTTTTTGGCTATGATATACTATATAAAACTGAGATAGATAAGTCATATGTGATTTCCCCGTGGCAAGCGAAAAGTAAGGTAATTGCCTGACTTGTGTTTAGTCGCTGTCGGCGCGCGCAGAGGTCCTTATATGTCAAGTAACGGCAATAACGTTGCCATGTCCGAAAGGGGTTTTGTACAGCTATAACGCGTCTATTAGTAATATGTCATTGCTTTTCGTACTACTTTCTATGGGAAGTCACCCGTTATATTTGCTCTTCAGTGTACTTACGAGTTACTTCCATACTGGTCCGGGAGCAAAAAGAAAACATAGAATGTACCTACTAGTTGCTTCTCTTCCCGCGCAGATGGCAATAGCCCTCGAGGGAATGGGCGAAAATCATAGGAATCATGTTACAGGTGATGCAACTAGCAACCCATCACATTTTGATTCCCCTTCCCACTTCCAACTATGCGCCCATAATCATGCTAAGCGTGACCTTTAGGTCTTTTTACCCTAGGCTCTGTCTACACCATAAGGGTTAAAGACGTGATGTATGTATGTATGTATCCTGTGCCTAAGCAGAAGTGCTTGCACTGCTGTGTTCTGCCGTGGAGAATAAATAGCAACGAAATTGGCGGATGTCGTATTCTGTCTTCGCCTAGACTCGAGATAGTAGTTCCTGGTGTCCATTGGTGGTACTTACTATCAGGTGACTCACTATCAATTGACTCACTTACTATTAGGTGACTCACTTGTTCGATTGCCGCCAGACAATGTTGCTCGACAATAACTTGCAGCCGGCGAAATTTTGAGCGTTTTAAATTTTCAGACTCAGCGTCTTCACAGTTTACTGTCGAATAAACTTGATATCATCTGGTTCGGGACTGATTTAGCTCACGTTGGGAGTACTCTCGTAAAACATCTGTAGGTATACGCTTATCGGTGTAATCTGGGACTCAAATGGGGGAGTGCATATTGAACAGAATTTAACCAGTAACGCATCTAATCGATTTGTTGCCAGACGTTTGGTTGAATTTTGTGTCAGTTTTGCGGGTAGTTCGGAATTTAACGCTATGGAGACCATGAGGAAGACTTTTGGCCAGCGAGGTATTGTTCCGACTAATGTGATGATGAATGTAATGTTTTGATGATCTTTTTGCATTGTAATTTTCAATTTAAATTATTTTTCTTCTGTTATGTTCTTGAAAGTGTAATATAATAACACTTGAGTACTGTTACAATGTTGAACAAAATGAACAATTTCGAAAATCAAATTTAATTTTTTTGCGATTAAAGAGATCTAGGAAAAACTCCAAGTGTGTTAACCGCCATCTGAAGAGTAATTAAAAACTGTTTTTTATACAATATTCATACCTCTGTGGTCTAAAAAATATGTTTTTACGAATGGAGCTCTCTACTTTTTTGAAGCAGTTTTCCTTGCCAATTTTTTAAGCATGGCTATTACTATTATAGTCAATGAAAAGAAGCCGTTTGCTGCATATAAACCCATTAGGGGTTCGTTCTTGGCGCTCTGCCAGTAATACTGTGTAGGCGGCTCATGATACTGAGCGATTCATTTGTACCCTATATTCCCTAACGCGGACTGAGAAAAATAGTTTTGCTTTAAGGACTGTATGTAAGTAAGCAAATGATTTATTGTACAAATATAAAAAATATATAAAGAAACAGATACCATTCACTAAAAGATTTTCCTTGTATAGTAATGCGATGTCACTATGATGTTTTATGTGAAGAGGTTCGATGGGTCACGAATTAAATTCCTTGACTGTACATGCCCAACTATTGTGTGGAAACTATAGCCCAAGTCCTCTCATTCTGAGAGGAGACAAGTGCCCAGCAGGACGTATGTATATATGCTGGAGATGATGGTAATGATGATGATGATTACGACAACTGGTTGTTATGGACTGGTTTTGAAAAAGTGACTGAAGTTTGTTATGTATCCGTAAGAAGCTCCCTTACTTATTAACTTATTACTTTTGTCTCTAACATCGAGTGACTGTCATCTAGTAAACTAGACTATACTCCCTGCGGCGAATCTTGATCCCTATGACACTTCTGGTGACAGTTCATTTTATATAACCTTGTAATGAGGTTCGGTCACGTTGAATCGTTTAGAAGCGAAACTTAAAGTCTAGCACGTCATAATATAATAGAAATATAAGATTTGGATAAGAATATAATGAAATTATTAAGTGTTTATCATAATTTGATGGAAATAATTTCACCCAAACTTACATGTTGACGTACTGCAAATGTTACCTCGTTAGGCTGGTATCGACTAAGGAGTGGGTATATCGATAAGCATGACTAGGAATATCGGTAAACAGATGACGTTGACTGAACAGAATGGAAGGAAATTTGTTGTTCATATGTAATATTTAATGTCCCGGGGCTTGGCAAAAATAAAACAAACGCTTTGTGTTATATTATGATTAACTTTACTAAATGTTATATTATAAGACCTGATTGAACGCAAGTCATTATTATATTATTATCTTTGCCAGAAAATAGAATAATCTAAACTGGTGCATCACTATTACAAATGTCAGCGGAATTTTACTGTCATAGGGATCAAGATTCGCCGCGAGGAGTATAACTCCAAACTAATTCTAGACTAATCCTGATCTAGACTAATTCTAAAGAATTCGTTTTGTAATAACTAAGTGAGTATTTCTTCAATTAAAATTAGTTCTAGAGTTCCTAGGTTTTAAGTAAGTAAGTAAATGCTTAGGGTTTTCTTTTGGAGCCTCTGGCTGCTGTTCCATGACTAGTATAATTACTGCTATAAGCTGTTTACTGTGGCTCAGCAGTTATTGTCATCACGTAGCGGGTTTACAGGGCCCACTGAATCTGTTAGCATTCAAATATACCAGAAATCGTGGGCAATATGGGCATTGTGGCCCGCCATTGTTTACCTTTTCCACTTATAGGTTTATGGTCACCTTTTTGTATTTTCTTTGTAAAAATATACCCAACCGTTGCTCTTTTTTCATTCAGAAGTACGTATATTATAATATACTGCTCAAAAGAATATGAGGGTCAACAGCATATTTCTGGTTTATTGTATGACTGATTTAATAGTAATTCAAATAAGTGAAACAATTGAAAAATTAATTAAATGTTTGTTAGCTTAATTAACTACAAAATTATTGTATCACTGTTATTTTAAAATAAGTTTATTACTGTTTAATATAAATTTCACGTAACGACCACATTACTGGTGGGCCTTATTTTCTTTTGAATAGTATATGTATATTTAGTATTAAGAACTTAAGCCACACGATAGCAAACAAGTTATGTAGCTAACAATAAACAAATTGATGAAAAATGTAGGTAAATATAAAATCTAATTCACCAGATTTTTTCTTTTCCCTTTATCAGTGTTTTCCTTTCATCCATAAATTACATTACGCTGTAGATAAGAAGCAATAAACGTGATTTAGAAACTCTTAAATTTAATACATTGCATTAGAAAACAATTTGTGAGAAAAGAGTAAAATTTGTAAGAAAAATGGCAGTCCCTTTTTAAAACTTGAAGCTACAATTTTATTAAATTTGTGCCAACGAATGTGCATTCGAGTTGGCATTCCTTTGTCTGATTTTAAAATAAATAAGGGGCCTTTATCTCGTTTCATATTAAAAATACAATGATAAGTAAGCATTTCTACATAAAAATCGTAACAACTGTAACATTTTTTTTCATATTTTATTTTCCTTTAATTTAATCGTTTTAAATAGGTAGGTACCTTGTTTTTCGCGGAGCTAAGGCGACGCCCCACTGCTACGCACGTTGAGAACGGACACGCTATAAATGTCACCCACGTGGGTCCATTGGTCTTTTCTTGCGTAGTGTGTGCGTGCACTGCTGGGCTGTGGCAACGGCCGCCTATATATTGATATGGAGCGAATATGTATAGTTGCTGGCAAACATCTTGAGCAAGAACGACGTGGAAGGGGTAAGTTCGCGCGTGTACTTTTATACCAAAGAGACGCTAAATTCACTTCTGCGCATTCAAGGTCATGCTCAAGATGTTTGCCGGCAACTGTACCCACGTGCATAGCTTGACCGCGCGCTGCAGTGCCTTAACGACATAGAGAGAGAGAGATAAATAGATATTGAAAGAGAGACATTTTGAAATAAAAACAAAAATTATAGGTACCCTAAATAACACGTAGAAAATAAGTTACAACAATCCGGATAACTCACGTATAAAAAGCCGAAAGAATGCTCCGACAATTGTCGATGTTCGAGTCTCACGGTAGTTTCATGTTGAAAACGTAGAAAATTGTTCCAAATAATGTAAAATGTTGCAGAAAGCCGCAACGCTGCTATACAGTTGGATTTAAACACCGGATTTAAATAGTTTTAAAATAAAACAGCGTTCAAAGGATTGCTTTTAATTGAAGTTTATTGTTAAAAGTGGTGTGTAAATTACAAAGTGCTGTAGTGGGTGAATATGTTTGTGTCTATTATTATGTTTGTGTCTCCGTACGGAACAGTCCTGATTCATTGTTTAAAGTGTGTTAGGATTATTTTCGGATACAGTAGTCTTAATTGGCTCTTCTGTATTCATTTCAATGTCCAGTTTGTCTTGAGTCAAGTCTTTTTTCACAGAAGATTTCGCAGGAATCAGATCGATTAACATTGTTGTCATCTTGTCTCCAACGACTTGAATCTGCGGACTGACCGTTCTGACTGGACTTGGCCTTGATTTCGGTTGCTCAACAGTTTTCTTCGTTGGGAAGAAGAATATTTCTATTGCTTTGGATTTTGATTTCGTTGGCGCCACCGGCTTGTTAGGAATAGGAAAGAAGGTCTCCGTAAGATAAGGTAGATACGGGAGTGCCTTTGGTTGGAAAGGGTGGTTTAGAAACATTGTATTTTGTGGCATTAATTGACGGTGCATTGGCGATGGATTTTGGTTCGGGCTGAATTCTATGTAGAATTCTTCTTGTATTTGTTCGTGGGATGTGCAACATTGGTTGGAACTGATAGGGTCTTTAAAGGACAACAGGTCGTTGCTCATTAGTATTTTACTTAGCAGGTCTGCTGGGTTCGGAGAGAGGTCTCTGTGCCGCATATTGCCTGAGCAGGGGCATTCTTCAGCAGGGTCTGGTATTAGATTAGTGTGTGATTTGGATGGGTGTATCCATTCGTATTGTTTTTTCGGTGATTCTGAAAAATAAATATTTCAATTAAGAATCGCAACGTCGCAGTGTTAAGATTTTGTAAGTTTAAAAGGATATTTGGAAGTCTCACCGTAGTCGTCATTGAAACTGTCTCCGGTCTTCTTGCCAGCATTTAAGATGAAGTTGACCTCCATCTTTCCAAAGTTGAGGATGGAGTTGCCGAGTCCACCTGCAGGCTTCGGTTTGGCAAGTTCGCGTGAGCTGGCGAGACTCAGGCATCCCACTAGAGCGAGGGTGAGGGTAAACATGATCTGCAAGACACAAAAATGTAAATAAATTTAATTTTGTGGTTGAGAAGGCTGGCCCCTGGGAGATGGAGACGTAAGCGTTAGGGATTTAGGACGTAGGTTGCGGCAGAAGGGTGCTGACCCCAGATCCGGGTTGTACTTGGTTCAGCAGGTATCATTCGCCTTACAGCGGGGCATTACTGCTGGGCTTAAAGTAATGGGCACGTTTGGGCCGAGTAAAATTGGAATGGGGTACCTAATGTTTGTGCCTTTGTAGTGGTTTATTTCATCTATATTATAATTTGATTTTATTATGTAAATAATTGTTTGACGCTGAAAAACCTACACTTTATTTTATGTTGTAACAGTGACAAAGAAACAAAGCTAGATCTTGATATAGTTATCAAAGTAGTAATGATTTGGTTCTCATGCTTGTTATTAATCCTACGCATCTTTACGCATTGAGTAAATTATGCGGGCATTCCATTGCATGTTATAAATAAATAGAAGAAAGCAGCATTTGAAATCAAATGGAAAAATAATAAGAAATGAAATGAATGAATGATGAGTATGAGTATGAATATGAAGTAGGTACCATCAGCCAAATATGTGGTCTACCACCCTAAGGTTAAAATTCCTTTGCACGTCACAATATTATAATGTCGATAGGGCAGGCTGTCAACTTGAAAGTTCGACTTTAGCGACCTTTTCATTTGGGCCACCGTACGAGTAATAGTTTTTATTGGGATTAAGATTTTAAATCTATTTATGGTCTTGAGTAGGTAACGAAATATGCAGCCAAGCTTGAAATTTGTAAAACTAAATCCAATTCAAGATGTATACCAGTTTTATTAGTTTTTTCAAAGTTACAAACGGACTTACCGCTTCCAACCTCGGAACAAAGATTGATAGAAATTCAAAGCGAATCAAATCTTATTGTGAAACTTGGTTTGTTATTGGATTTCTCTTTTATGATCGTTCTTGCGAAATTCAATTGGGCAAAATATTTTTTTTCCAACTTAAATATTGTAAACTCTGTTAAGTCGATCTCTATTATTTTCTTTTCTAAAATGGAATTTAGGATTTTAACTAACTAGTACTGACAAAAATAATTACTAACTCAATAATCTGCGGGCGATGTTATTCAATTGTTTTTTTTTTTGCTTTCTCAATACTATTCTGAATTCACTTCAATAGGTACGCATTAAAGTTATTTATGCAAATTGTTTTTTGTTTCTTGAAATGGACGCAAAGTAACGCCGTTAATAAAATTTAGTACTTAACATATTTGTTACAATTGAAACAAAAGGATTGAAAATACTCCCTTATTCGTATTTTTACATACACATACATAAATTACATCTTTGCCTCTTACGGGGTAGACAGGGCCTAAGGTAACAAGACCTAAAGGCTTCGTTTATCATAATTGTGGGCGTATAAGTGGTAAGGGGAATCAAAATAGCGATGGGTTGCTAGCCGCATCGCCTATAAAATGATTCCCAAGATTGTCGCCTATTCCCTCCATAGGCTTTTACCATCTGCGCGGGAAGAGAAGCAAACTGGTACATTCTATGTTTTGACCAGCGTGGAAGTCCTTGTTGTGTTGGTATGGTGTAAATAAATAACTATTTATTGTAAATGTGGATAGCCCGTATTACTTTATTTCTAAAGCCGTGGTAGCCTAGTAGTTTGACCTGTGCTGAAGCAGAGGGTTCGAATCCCGGTCTCGCACCTCTGAGTTTTTCAGAATTTATGGTGATATCTCATTTGAAATTTACCATGAGCTTTTCGGTGAAGGAAAACATTGTGAGGAGAACTGCACACAATTGCGAAGCAATTTCAATGGATGTGTGTGGAGTTTTCAATCCGCTCTGGGTCCGCGTGGGAACTATAGCCCAAGCCCTCTCATTCTGAGAGGAGGCCTGTGCCCAGCTGTGGGACACTCCAATAGGCTAGCAATAATAATAAATAAGTATGCTAGTAATAATAAGTTTCTGCCTACGAGGGGGCTCTTATTTTTATGATTCCCTTTTCCACCTACGGGCGTATAATGTAAACATGGCCTTTATATCTTGGTACCTTAGGTTCTGTCTACCACGTAAGAGATAGACGTGATTTATGTATGCATGTATGTACGTTTGTGCAAAAGAAACGACATCAACAATCAGAGCCTCTAGTGTAAGTTTTAGGCACGACAAACGTCTCTAACACGTTCGCGTTAACGTTTCAATTACTATGGGAAAATGAACAGCGCCACAAGCGGAACGAAACGACAACTAAAATTTCTCATAATATTTGACATTTTAACGCAAACGCGGTCGAGACGTATTTTGTGACCGAAAACTTATACTAAGCATACTGTAGGCTTATTGTCTAACTCGCTCGCAATCGCCATCGTGTTCATTTTGACAGTTCTTGTATGAATGTGACAGCTAGCTGATTCCGATGCCAATTGTCAGCCCATACATGAACCTGTCAGAATGAACACGATGGCGATTGCGAGCGAGTTAGACAATAAGCTTACAGCGTTCAGTAAATCTGCATGAGTTTCTATTCCAGTGGTAATGTGTCCCACTTATGCAAGCAAGCCGGAGTCATAAAGCAAATTGTATTTATTTATAAACTCGAACATCGTAAAACCCTTATTGGTTCAACATGGCCGTAACGTATATGGTTCTCGCTGCGCTGGTAATTTTATCGTATTTATATGTCTTGTTTTTATATTGTTAAGTCGTTTTATTGTAGCCAGCTGCCCCGAATTTTATTGTCAATCGTTTGGATAACTTCGAATATTTTTATCTGTTCGATTCAACGTTTTATTCAGTTTTTTCGGTGGCGTTGTAATTTAATGTTGTGATTAACAAGATCTGCGGGGATGTTTTTATGGTTTGTTGAATTTAAGCAACGGTTAATTTCTTACACTTTTGTTTAGTACCTACTTAATTGTAATATTAATAATAATAATAATAATAATCATTTATTGCAGATAAAAAATCCATAGTTTGTTAGTTACAATGTCTTATTATTATGTATTAATTATGATAATGTGTTTCTTACTGTTAATTAATCCCGGAAGGCTTATTTATTCACCTAATTCTGGGGTATATAACCATAGCTATAGAACCTAAAAAAAGTATTTAAAAAAATTGGAGTAATTTTTTAAATATTTTCTATAGGAATGGTAGTATTCACTGTAATCATTCCTATAGAAAATATAAAAAAAATTACTCCAATTATTTTTTTTTTATTTTTTTTTTAGCTTCTATAGCTATGGTTATATACCCCAGTGGATTATTGTTAGGGGGTGTCTGATACACCCTGTATACATAATAAATATGATTGTTCTGACTTTCCAATCTAGATAGTAGTCAACGAAATGGCGTTGATTAATGGACTAACAACTAAAATAATGGAAATTGACGAGGCGTTCGTGGAACAGAAAGACGTGTTGTTAACGATGGTAAAGTATAAAAGCCTAGTTTATTATATTTCTAACAAATACAAGAACATTGTTGCCCAATACTATTGTTTTACTAAAAATGTGCGAGAGTACTCGCTGTGGAAGTATTTTAAATGTGTCATTAAATTATAGAAAATTAAATGTTTTAATAAGAAATGACAGAATCCTTAAAGTTTTGAGTCTTATTTATTTTCAGTTAGAAACAAAACTGAAAGAACTGAAAGACCACAAGAAAAAGAAAGCTGACACAGAATCAGTGAGATGTGAAGCAATGCCAAAGAACGTGGACATGAAGCTGAGAGCTAACGGAATCAGCGCTGTCGGGGAAACTGACTTATTGCTAAAATATGGAAAATTTGGTAACAATACTAAAATAATTCAAACAAATAATAAAATTGACAACAAGAAGTTAGCTTTGGCAAGTGCCATAACTATTTTGACCATAAAAAACTTTAATGTTCTATTTATTTTAGTCTTCTGATGATATAATGATACAATTCTGATTCCTATCTTGATCAACTTTTACTTATGTGACAGTGATAATGATAATCATAATCCACATTTTTGTTCTAGGCAATGGCTCATTAAATTTAAATGCAAATGGCATATCAAACGTAGGCAAAGCCCAATTAGATTTAGGAGGCAGTGAGGGAAGTATACACATACCAGGATTAGGTAATCTCTTTGCAGGTGAGTTAAATTGCCACTCAACATAATTTGTTATATTTTCTTACAAAATTCACATACTTATTTGATTTATCCGAAGGTTCACTATCAAAAACTATTTGCGGAGAACAAAAACCAAATGAAAATGACGATGCTACTGGAAAACATGACGTGCCTTTCTCTGGTGCACGATCTGGTGTTGATGATGTTTATAGAAGAAGCGATAATAGTAACACTAATGCGACCAATGGAACTAGTACTAGTACGGAAGGAGCTACGGATACAACTGTTAAAGATGGAAATGTTGATAATACTAATGATGCAACAATTTTGAATGATCTTGTTGCTAATGTCACAATAGCAGGCAATAGCACTTCAAGTCTCGATAAGAATTTAACTGACAGTAATACGAGTATAAGTTCAACATCTACACTTTTGACCAATACGACCACCGTTAATGCTACAGTTCTTGTAAATGATGCTAATGCTACGAGTACTACAAAATTATGAATGGACGGTTTCGTGGGGGTGATTAATTATGATTAAAGATTTAGTGACAATGTTTTATTTTAATTTCTACCTACTAAATGGTCTCTTTCGCTAATTAAGAAGTTACGATTAAGCTTGCATCTACTTAAAAGTCTGAGTAAAGTTTTTTTTAGGAGAGCGACCATCTATCGTAATAAATATTTAAAACCTGTATCAAAATGTATACCATGTGATGATGAATAAAACGTACTTTCCGACTTTAAGTCGATTTAAAAGCGGTCACTCTTATTAAATATGGTATTTTTAAAGCACTGAGAGAAAACTGTTTCATAAAAGTATTCATTTTTTGGAGGAGGACACTTCATACATGCAACCTCATACAATGTACCTCATTAGATAGAGCTCTATAGAGTGCAGACAAATGTAAGAAATATCCAGGTAATGCGCGTAATGAATAAAAAAATCGTTTGAAAAATGCAGGTTTCACTAGTTTTGGATTTTTAGTTTCACAAAACGTCGCTAAAAACAGAAACTGCCACAATATTTCCTGTTTTCCTAGTAAGGTAACTACCTACGCTGTTTTCTGTTAACGACAGCGATTGTGGCAACAAATTTAACATTAACTTCGAATAAGTAATTTCAAAACATTCATGCTTATCTTTTTTTCTTTCCCAGTGCGGCGGCGGCTGCGGCGGCGGCAGCGGACGCGCTCGGTGGCTGCCGGCGCGTGCCGCCGCCCCTCCTGCGCTCGCGCACGCTGCCCGCCATAGTCGTCCCCGGACTATCTATACTTCATGCGCAGATCGACCCGGCTAGAAATGGTAAGTTTTAGAAAATGGTAGTAATGGTAGATTTTATTCGGCCTCCATCATCTATCTTGAGGTCACATTATGTTCCACTGCTGGGTTGTCAAGGTGAAGTAGAGATACCACGCGGGTCCGGAGCGTTTTGAGAATTGCACACGTTACTAAATTTCTTTATATCATGTGTGTACAGGATTCAAATTGCATTAATTTTGCACGGAAACTCTGAACTACAAATATCAGCTTTTTCGACTTAGTAATTTGGCTGCGCGTTGATGGTTCAACAAACGGTTCTACATATCGTCGGCTGTAGGTCTAATTGGCGTAACTGACAAAATACGCAAAATGAGTTGAGTATACAGTTTTGTTCAGAATTTTCCGCTCTTTCGAATGGTATTATTGAAAAAATTCTAGCTTTAAAAAAATGTCCCTTACTCTAATTTTTTTCAAGGGGTTCTTGTCAGATCAGCCTCACAAAAACAATGTATCTGAAAAGATATTAAATATAGCAACAAAAAATGGTGTATTTACCGCCGCCAACCCAATTTGAATAAGGTAAGGATCTTTTCAATCAACAAATTACCCTTACATGGTTAATTATCGAAGAAAAACATAATAAACCTTGCCTTACACTAATGTCTCAGTTATTAAAAAAAATACGCAGCGCTTTTACATCAAACGGACGGCAAGTGTTTTGAAATATTTGTCCCTTACGCCGATTTGCATTTCCATACTTTAAGCAGTGCTAACGTTACACCAATTTGATTCGAATTATGTTTGAGTTTATTGTCTGTTACGCTAATTTGATGCGAATTGTATTTAGTTTCATTTTCCGTTACACCAATTTGATTGTGGAACTAATTAATATTTTATCCGTTACCTTTATTTACAAGCACATCATACTTCATAATACAAGATAACCACTCACTTGATTTTGGATTTTAAAAATGGTGGCCTATATTGCTTCGTCATTTGTGAAAATTTCCGCGAAATGCCGTGTTTTATTTAAAAATTCATAACTTGGCTTCTACTGAACCATTTGCTATGTTTTTTATACACAAAAAAGCCAATGAAACAAAGAATTTATTGCTGTTGCTTATTTTATGGGTTACGATATTGAAAATATTTACAATAAATGCGTAAAACAGACACACTGATAAAGTTGAAGACTTCAAGCGGAAATGTATTTTTAGAAAAAAATCTAAAGCGATAACACCCTTTTTGTTTGCATGCAAAAAAAAGTAGATTAGTTGTTCTTTCATTTGAAGCCAAATACTATATAAGTGTTCATATAAAATAATATAGTAAACATCATTTCATTTTTAAATATGTGACGCAAGACTGCGCAAGACGGGGCGAAATTGTTTCTTTGTTTCGTGATTTATTTGTGGCTAATTTTATAACTCCAGAACCGAAATAAAGTTCTAATTAGAACAAGCAACTAATAATCATAAATTAGAATAGATATATTTTGCAATAATCACGTAATTTACGGTTCTATGAGTCAAAATAACAAAAATTATGTACGTACCACCGAAGTTTTGATTTCCAGTTGAACTAAAAACGCTTTAAACCACAATATCACACAAAACAAACACATTATAAATCACAGTCTGTACCTAGCAAACCACAATTACACAAAGAAAATCGTTAATACATAGAATCACACTGATTTTAAGGTAAATAAACAAAGCCGGTACGCAAAAAACAAAACACATGCGACGTTACCATGCCAACTGCCGATTCAAATACAAAATACAACATGGCCGCCCGTTAGGGTCGGAACACAACGGAGCCGCCAGGTCTATGCAGTGTTTTAGAATTAAGCGCATACCTACGCTATTTTAAGTGGTCTATAAATATAGTATAATGTAAAAAACGTAATATTTGCAAATTTTTTACCTACTTTTCATTAACTTATGTTCGAGTCTTTACCTATGTTAGTCGTTATTTATTTAAACCGACTTCAAAAAAATAAGGTGGTTCTAGGTTAGACTGTATTTTGTATGTATATTTAATTAAATGATAAAATAAAGTTCTTACTATGGAGATTAGGCATTTAAAGAGCTTTTTAGCATACTTGCTGTTAGGCAGTGAATAAAAAAACGATCGAATGTGGTTGGAATTGTATTGTATTTTTGCTTGACTAAAATGACCAGACACCAAATTAATGATTATAAAATGTAGTATGTATGTAAACAATGGGGTCGTGGTGTCATCTAAAAAAAAAATGTGGGTCCAGGTGTGGCTGTGAATATCTCATGTCTTCCAGCCATTGGCGAACGTCTTCGGCTAAATTTGGTGGTAATATAGCGACTCTCCGCAAGTGATAACGCCGGGAGTTTGCTTATCATCATCAATATCACCAATATCATCTTCCTCGTCTTCATCACTTTCGGCCTGCATGGTTTGGCACCAGCCCTTGAAGATCTCCTCCGCTCTCGTGGTTCCGTAATCTAAAAATTAAACAAGCTATTTGATTATGTTCATACTTACATACATACCGTCACGCCTCTTTCCCACAGGGGTAGGCAGACTATTTTGTTCCACTTGCTACGATCCTGACATACATCTTAAAATGATTTGATTATGTTCAATAACAAATACAACAATAAATGATAAAAAACAAAACACCGCTATGAACTTCAAATGTGTTTTTACAAATAATCTTATTCCATCATTGTGTCCCAAAATGTTATTTCAAATAAAGTTGAGTATTTTTACCCGCCGGCGGCATATAGGATTTTAGTAAAAGAAATCTAGTATCAGATTGAACATGAATACTTAGTAAGTAGGAACAAATCACAAAAGCACCAATCGCGTTCGCAGCGCGTCGGGTGTGCTCTATGCCTTACAACGTCAAAGCGAGTAGTTGGCTAAACTGATTATGGTAACTACGGCTACCACCCGTACTTACATGGACCGTTACTTGTTTTATTCGCTAATCCTGGGTAAATAAGTCATAGACGTTAATGATTTTATGTTTATTTAAGCAACTAATATTTAAACTGTTTTATTCACTAGAATATTACGAGAAATATTCTTTATTCTTCAAAATGTTGGCCATTTCAATAGCAAGTCACCGAAAAAATATCTGTCTTAACTACTTTGAAGTGAGATTGTATTTCATAATTATTCATTGGTACTGAAATATAGCTATAATCTGATAGTTGGATAAACACTGAATCGTTTAATGTATAACTTTAATAGTAAAATATAAATTTGAATACTTACGGCATTTTCAAAATACTGTCCACTTTTACGCAACTTCACTTTTTCACAACGTTGAGAACGACAGCTATTTAAAAATATTTTAGTTCTATCATGTTGCCTGCCAATTTTTTTCTGTGTTGCCATCTTATTTGGGTATGTTTTGGACATAGTTTAAACCGCTTCGAAACTGCCCTTCACAGATTAAAAATCAAAAATTGTACAAAGGTCGTCTGGTAGCTCTGGCTACCAGAATCATTTTGTAGGTTACCAAAGTTGGTAGCTCTAGTTACCGCAATCAAGTGAGTGGATAAGAGCGGACGTGCTTACATTATTGTTATTCTTTTCTATCCCACAACGTCTTTTGAGTGTGAAAGACAGGATGCGACACACAGCGAACGGACATCAAAACAAAGCTCCGTAATTCATTAAGCTCAGTGAACGTTCACCTGTCGTTTGGTTTATTAACTGCAACCTACCTTCTTACGACATCATGCACGGAAAAAAATTACTTAACGATATCTAAATATTTTTTCTGTGCTCGATATCGTTAAGACCTTTCTGACGAAACAATATAACAACAATAAACAAAACGGGGGCGAAGCCTCGGACAACAGCAAGTCAATAGAATGTTACTTGTGTGTACAGATGTAGTGCAAAAATATCGGTCACAGGTACACTCGATGGATGATCGCATTGATAGGATTGTAATTAATGTAAATGAAAGCACTGACAAATCTGACGATTAGTATTTAAAAAACCAAAAAACAATTTTAAAATCGCTTTACACTAAAAGGTTGTACTTCTTTTTTGTTCAGGAATCCCTTTATATTATTTTGTTTTCATGTTATTTTTTTCAACCATCGTCATACACTACTTTGTATTTCATGCATTTTTTTCATAAACACCTATGCACCATTTTGTATTCAATGCTTTCTTTTCGACAATCCCTGTACACTATTTTGTATTTCATGCATATCTCCAACGAGTCCTTTACCCTGTTTTTATCATTATTGTTGGTTCCAACGTAGAGGTCAATTCCACGTAAGGGGCAAGACTGCAAAATACTTGGCATGTAAGGGACGTTACTGACGAAACAAATTAATGTAAGGGAAATCTAATTTCTAAAATAGCCGCAATACTTTAATAAATGATACACATAAGGATAGAGCACTAAAATCTAAGATTATGTGTGAAATCCGATCTCAAAAAGGTTCGTTATAAAAAAAGTTATGAGCCATTTAGTCCGAAAAAAAACTTTGATTGGCTCTCCTGAAAAAACGTATTTTGTAAGTTACGCCAATTAGACCTACAGCCGACGATATAAGGCAAGATAGATATTTAGATAAGTCCCATGAAATGACATTGCAATTTGAAACACTGTATCGATTCCACAGTTACATTTAAGCCCATTATGTAGGGTGCATTATTTAGTGCGGCACTTATACGAGGTAAAAGGTGGAGACTGTTCTACTCGTAATTCCCTTTGGTATAATTACAGTCGGCGTCACAGACGCCTTGTAAGTAAGTATGTATATTGTTGCGGGAGGTTTTGTTGTGTGCCGCTACGACTTGTTTCTCAATTTTCTCATTCTTCTCTGTCTAGAAATATAATATTGTGGGTTTGCAAGACATGCGTAAATAAAGTTGTAAATAAAAAATAGAATAGTTCAAAAGTTATAGCTAGCGTGTCTAGAAATTATGAGTCTTTATGAGAACGGAGCCTAGTGTACATTTTTGACATAAAACTTCTCGAAATTTCGCGTCAGCGTCTCAATTACTATGGGCAAAGAGTCGGCGCCAGCAGCGGCACGTAATGGCAACAAACTTTTGAGGAAGAGAAAGAGACAAAGAGAGAGAGAGAGAGTGAGAGAGAAAGAGAGAAAAAATCTATAGATAAAAATGAGCAGTACTTAACAAAGAGGCAATAACCTTTTGTTTGAATATTTCACTAATGGTTCTGTCTGTTGATGATACGCATCGTTACAGGCGCTGCCTGCTTTCACATAGTAATCAAGACACGACCGCGTTGATGATAGTTTCCTAAGTCAAAAGTACCTGCTGTAAAAATAGGTTAGTCGAGGGTTAGTGAAGGAAACATCATTTTTCTTTAGAACTAAGTACATTACCATAATCCGCCGGCGAAAATCTGCTGAAATTCCACTTAAACGTTCAACTTTATAGCAATCCGCCTTCAGTAATTTATGCGCCTTATTAATTCAAATTAATATATTTTAAAGGAAGTTCTATTCTTACGAGTACACAGGAATAAATCATCTTCGTAGTTCTTAAACTTCCTCATTATATTATAATCTTTCGTCAAGTAAAAGTAAAACAGGAATTGTTTCGCCTTAGAAGTTTTGATTTAGTTAGTGCGTTCAATCTTGTAAAAATACTGTATGTTTCTGGGTGCGGCAACTAAGTAAAGGCACAGGCATCTCGTGTAGTGGTGGTCGTTATTACAACAGCAGATAACGTAATGCATTATTTGCACGCAACGAACAACACATTATCGAATCGTCAACTATCCTGTTATCAGTACTAATTATTCGTTGTCTGTTGTCAACGTTGTTCATACGCGCCTGTTGCCGCACTTGGCATAGAAGCGCAAGCGAGTGCGCAACAAATCAAGTAGGTGTGTGCGAGAGATAACTGACTTTTGGTATCATTATTGGCTGTTGCTGTTTGTTGTCAGTCAGTACAATAACAAACAAGGTAACAGAGAGTTTTTTTGCTTTTGTTCCTGTACGTTTTTATTACGCTGCGATCGCGACGAAATAAGTATCATCATCATCATCATCAGCCTATGTTCGTCCACTGCTGGACATAGGCCTCTCCCATGGCACGCCACTGAGCACGATCCTCGGCCACTCTCATCCAATTGATAATAAATAGATAAGCATATCAATAATTTAATAATAAGTTCATTATCGTTTTGTAAAGCAGCAATATAACAGGATAACAGACAACAGTTTACAATAACAGCTATTCAAGAATAACACGACACTGTTATTCATTATTGCAAAACAACCGTTATTGCCACCACTAATCTCGTGCTTTGATAATAATTTACTCGAGCAGAGTTACAAGCTCTTGAACTAAAGTGTCCGTCGGTTTTCTATTTTTAGCTTAGTCGTGTAAGTCGTAGACATGTGGACGTCGTTTAGGAAGCTGTTGGGAGTTAGCGAAGTGGTCTGGAGCTAAGGCCCATCTGCGGCACACCAGTGCCTTCAGTACCTTGACCTTTGTGGGTACTAGTGGACTTTAGTGGAATTCAGGTTTTAATGAAACGAAGACGCTTTTAAACAGCTGTTGTGCAGTTACAAGAATCTTCCAAAATCTCGTTCCCTTTTCCTAACATTATTTTATGGACTGAGAGTTCGCTCTGTAGCTTAAATTTCACTCTGTGTTATTAGAACAAAACATTTTTTTTTTCTTATTAAATTACCTACCTACATTAACCTTTCGTATTCGGGAGCTAAAAGACGACTAATAATAATAATAATAATAATAAATTAGTGGAGTTCTAGTGACCCAGCCAGTGCAGTCTCCGCAGAATGGAACTCTTCAACGGTTGGTCCGATTGACTTTAAATTTATTACACACATAGTATGTAGGACGGATGACGATGCAAGTTGAGTCAGTAAAAAAGCTTGTATTAAAAATGATTTTTTTGTCAGAAACTTACTTCATACTAAATCATACTCATAAACGCTCTATAGGCCTCTGCTGACTTAACAATCGTTTGTCCTTATCTGTCACTTTGATATTTACCTTTCACATATGAGGACAAACGATTGCTAAGTTAGCAGAATAAGAAGGAGAGTGTTTACGCGAACGCATTTGAGGCATCTGCACCAAAACCTTTGACTACAGGTTTGAGATATGCACTATCTCAAACCTCCATTCTCCGTTTTACATTTTTATGAATCTTTTTTTTCCCGAGGTTATATCATTGCCGAGGTTGCATAAAATGGCTCTTTCGAGAAAGTTCTTAACGCGATCAAATGAACCGTATAACTAAAGCACAATGCCAAGTGTAAACTTTTTCCTGGCAATAGCAGCTAGCATTTATAACGGTTAAAGAGACAGGTGTGCTGCGTAACTATTGAAAGTCACCAGTTTCACGTGAGAAATAAGAAAGAAAAAGAAAGAAAGAAAGAAGACATTTATTCATTTTGCGAGACACACAAAAACACAAACAACACATTAATAGCACGCAAATAGGTGGCAGCACTTGAGGTGCCGATTTATTTCATACTTCACCGATCAACATTAACAAATGCGTTGGAAAACCTTTATCTGCTAAGTCGTAAAGTCCAACAAAAACACCGGGTAGCACTCCGGGAGTGCCGGCAGAAGTGAAAACTACACACGCACACTCGCGCAAAAAAAAAAAAAAAACTTTTCCTACACGAGATTTGAACTGGTCACCTGAGAGAACGCACTGTTATTCCACATCTTATACTACTAGGCCAAACGCACGTACGTTAAAGTGACGAAATCAACGTACACTTCAAAAATCGAACGCGACTCTAGCTTCATTCGTATTTCAAAATACGCTCTTAGAGGATTCTGATATCCTGATACTTAAACTCTCCCTTCGACTTACGCCTGACGCGAGTTTAACATTTTTTACCCATCCCGAAAAGAGCTCAGCGCCACTAAAAAAGTTTTCACTTGAAAAATAAATAAAGCCAAAAAGGCTTATCGTGTGGTTTTAATTTGATTTAATTTAATTTAATTTGATTTGACTTCATTTAATGTACCTACCTACTAAAATTAAACTAACAAGTAGAATGTTAGATACTACTAACATTATATGGATCTATGGTGTTAAATAAATGATTTTTATTTTTATTTTATTTTATTAACTCTACGTTACGTTACTCTGTTACGTTAGTACCTATTACAATCTTTGAAAAAATTATAAACCGGCAGATAAGAAAAGGGTTGCTGAATACGTGTAAAGAGACAATATTCGTTTTAATGGATTCTGCAAGAAACATTTTACCTTTGTATTTTTATAGCTCTACAGGTACCAGTGAGTTCTTGTGGTAACTCGTCGCTGTAATACGCGAGTGCTTAACGGTAGCAAGTTTAAATATTCGCATTACCGTACTTCGCGTGCTTGGGGCCATTCTCTTTTGTAAAGGATGCATTTCCCTTTATCACGTCAAGCTTTGTTTGGAGGCGGATCGCGGCTCCGCGGTCAGATTTGTTTTAAAAACGTATAAATTGCTCGCTGACAGACCTACAGTGAGTACTTTTAGACTTTCAAAATATTCATGACTTAAATTTTCTTTTTTTTTACTTATCTAGAATGAAGAAAATTAGGGTTTTTCTGAATCTGTCTGTATTTTGTCACTTTTGTGTTATTTTTTCATACGATTTATCACAATACTGACACATTTTGGTTAGCCAATAAATTTTGACGATTTTCTTGATACATAATATAAATCACGTCTTCTTCTCTTACGGGGTAGACAGTGTAGGGTAAAAAGACCTAAAAGCCACGTTTAGCATTATTGTGGGCGTAAAGGTGGAAGTGCAAAATGTGCAGAATACGTACAGAAACAAGGCACCTCTACCTCGCCAATTTTACTTCTGTTTCGATAGAAATCACTGCAATACCAGGTGGGTTCGCTGTAAGTTCTCATATTGGTGCAGCCGTTTGACGTAAAATAATACCCGCGAGAAAAGTGCACTAAAACGAATCCAATTTTGGCTAACATCCAACTTTACTCTTGGGTACTACAACCCAAGCAACAAGCGAAAGATGACATAAGTCCGGTTATACACGGGGACTTTGAAGTTTAAAGGAATCGTTATTTCTTACTCAATATTCGATGGCAAATACATTTTAATTGAAACTTCGTAAAACAAACATGATATTCAGACTCCTTTGTTTTTTAGGATTTATTGTCACCCTATGCTTGTACCTACTACGTTCTTTGTCTTTACTGACGTATGCACCTCAAGAAATGTGGGGTGACCATGCATTAGTCTAAATAACGTTATACATACATACATATATACCGTCTCGCCTCTTTCCCACAGGGGTAGGCAGAGACTACTTTGTTTCGCTTCATCCACATTCATCAATCTCTACGTTTTATCACTTTATTATTAACTAGCTTCTAGGAACTATGCAATGTTCTGGGATAAAAAGCAGCTTATGTTTAAGGTACTAGTAGGGTATATAGGGGTACCACCTATCTCCATTCCAAATTTGATCCATATCCATCTAGTCGTTTCAGCGTGAAGAAGGAACCAACATATACACTCACACGCTCACACCTCACTCACAAAATTTCATATTTGTAATATTAATGGGATTAAATAATTCAGGAATTAATAACCCTGGATCACATCTTCGGTTAACATCAGGCGTGATTTTTACCAACTACATGCCAGCACTACATAGTATAAAACAAAGTCGCTTTCCTTATGTATGCTTAGATGTTTAAAACTACGCAACGGATTTTGATGCGGTTTTTTAATAAATAGAGTGATTCGATTCAAGGGGAATGTATATATGTAAATATAATACATTCTTAAGTCTAATTCTACGCAGACGAAGTCGCGGGCAGAAACTGTTATACATAAAAAAAAAATGTTACAGAGGCCAGACAAACGATCTAGTGGGTCACCTGATGTTAAATGATCACACCCGCAGCGCTTTATAAATTTGAAATGCGCTTTCCGCTACTCTCTCATAAATGACACCTCACCAGCTGCTAAGTAATAGTGTGGAAACGATTCCTCGGCCCGTCTGCAGCGCACGCGCACTACACAACCAGATGGTGTTCTTCACCGATCTCGGCGGTCACAAACGGTGTAGAGATACATTATTGTCGACAAACGGATACTATACCCAAAACGTTTTAAAAGTGTGCTCAGGCTCTAGTGAGTTTTAGACACGAATAAGTTACTGTCAATAGTTTAAAGCTTTTTTTACTGACTTGCATTGCTGCATATGTGGGCCAAATTTAACCGAACCTAACCGTGGAAGAGGACAACCGAATAGCCTAGTTGTTAGTGACCCTGACTATGAAGCTAGAGGTCCCGGGTTCGAATCCCGGTAGGGGCAGACATTTGTATGATGAATACGAATGTTTGTGCCCGAGTCATGGTATGTATTTATCTAGATTATTATGTATGTTTATCCGTTGCCTGGTACCCTTACTGGTAGCTTTGCTTAGTTTGGGGCTAGGTCAATTGGTGTAATTTATCCCAAGATATTTATAGTTCCCTCCTGCGGAGACGATTCTGGATGGGTCGCCGGAACTTCACTACCAGATTATTGTATCGACATCATATACTTACATACATATACTGTATTTACTTCCATGCTGTTCTGGGAGCAAAGAAAAAAACAAAGAACGTACCAGTTACTTCACTTTCCGCGCAGATGGTAAGAGACCACCCAGGGAATAGGTCGTCGTCATCGTAGGAATCATGTTATAGGCGATACGGCTAGCACCCATCACTATGTTGAATCCGTTTTCCGCCTATCATGCTAAACGTGGCCTTTATGTCTTCTTGCTCTGTCTACCCCGTAAGGGACAAAGACGTGATTTATGTTGTATGTATGTAACTTTGGGAATAAACAGTGTACTTAACGTGTGTGTTTTAATTTCCTTCGTAAACAGTGTTGACGTTGCTGCGACTTTTGTTTTCTTTTCCTACGAGTTATTTTCCCTGTAGCTATTTAATTCCAGGCATCGGAAAATCGGTTGTCTATAAAGTCGGTTTACGGACGATAATTTTATGTGATAACGATAAAATGTTCGCTTTTGGGGGTAGGCTAAGTTGCGCCATCTATCGGCACTTGGTTAAATCGCTTAGTATCTATCAAATCAATCTATCGCCCTCAAAGTGCCAACGCAAGTGTAGTACCAACGCAAAGTAGTTGCAAGAACAAACAACAGATGTCGCTATTTACGACACACACTCTGACGTCAGTAACGCTACGCAATGACAATGAGTCATGCTTTTTCGTGAGTGCGGCCGGCGTTCATCGATTTATAAGACGTTATCACGTCAAAAATAGAAAAGCTACTTTATTTTATTTTATTAATATCTTACTCGAGTCACTCTATTCACTGCCGCATACTGAAGAAAGGCATCTCTGATCTGAAATGAAGATCAAAGTCTAATTTACTTAATGATATAATTTCAACAAGTGAGAATCAAGGCGACCCAACACGCTTCACAAGAATATACCATATAATTATCTTTACAAATTGAACTTATTCCCTTTGGTACAAGGTTTTAATTGGAGCACGGTGTCTGAATGAAAGCAAATTTATTCAACGAGCCCCGATGTTCTGGCCCGAGCAACTGAAACTTGCTGGAAGTTTTCAATGGTATCCTTTCTTGTAAAGTTCGCTTACCTTTGTTTCAGCTGAGTGGATTAGGAATTTAAATAAAGCCGCCTGTATAGAGATCGGAGCCTGGATTCTGTATGCAAATATTTTCAAATTTTCATAGGAATAAATGTGGATAGTGTTGCTTGTTCAACTGCCATCAAAGCCTAGTGTAAGTTTATACTCATTATAGCTTTGCTCATATTCCTATGGTAATTGTCACTGGTCCTCACGACACAGGCTCGACCTAGTGTGAGAACTGCTGCTAAACTCTAGTTATTAAATAGGTTAAGGTAACAGTTACTGTAAATCTGCCATAAATCAAAATCAAATCATTATCATGACAGCCGCAAGAAGTCCACTGCTGGACATAGGCCGCAGCGTCCTCCGCGAACTATCTGGTATAACTGCGGTCGCCAACCCACCTGCCAGGAGTTTAGGCATTTCCCCCCAAAGGCACTTACAAGTTTTCATATTCAAAAATTTTAAATCCCCCCACGCAATAATTCAATGTTATGCCAAAAATGCCTAACATCATTTTGGAAAAGGGCTGATAGTCTTTAAAGTGCTGGACCTATTTTTACCTGACATGGGTAAGATCCACCGCAAAGAAACATACATTCACACACACACACACACACACACGCACACGCACACGCACACTTAGACGCACACGCACACGCACACGCACACGCACACGCACACACACGCACACACACACACACACACACACACACACACACACACACACACACACACCACCTAGACATCGACGTCAAACTTAAAGGGGGTTAAAAACGTCTCATCAAAAACCACTAAAAACGAAGTAGAGAGAAGGAGTAAGCGAAGTAGGGGAAAGTGGTCACCATTCGTACACTTTTTATTTTTTATTTAACGGACAAATTTAGCTAGTTTATGTAACTAAGTGTAAAGTGTAACAAATATATTTTAGTTTGTTACAAAAAAATCCGAAAGTATTATGTCAAAATGTTAAAGAGTTATAGCCATTTTTCAACGATAAGGTATGTGTACGAATGGTGACCACTTTCCCCTAACCTCCTTAGACGTTGCCGTAACGTACAACAAAAAACAATAACTTCATTATTACAGAGTTCTTTCTTCGGCAAACGAACAGGAAAACGGTGTATTATCCCGAAGCAGGAGTAATTGAAAAATATTGTTTCCTTCTTGTTGGTGTACAAGGAAAATCGCTAGCAGTAATAACGTAGAACATACTTGTATTATGAAATAATGAACGAGTGAATACTATGTAACAATAAAAAGATTACTAGCGGCAAGTATCAGGACAAGTAAAAAGATAAAGATCGAATTCTGAGAACAACTAAGTGAGGCTGTGTAAAGGTGGAAATCCACTAGGGCTTGGCCTCGTTTTTGAAGTGAAAAGTTCTTTAGCCGCGCTGAGCACTTTTTGGGATGGGTAAAAAATGTTAAACTCGCGTCAGGCGTATGAGGGAGGGAGAGTTTAAGCACCAGGATATCAGCCCTCTAAGAGCTTATTTGAAGTACGAATGAAGCTAGAGTCGCGTTCGATTTTTGAAGTGTACGTTAATTTCGTCGCTTTAACGTATGTGCGTTTGGCCTAATGGTATAAGGTGTGGAATAACAGTGCGTTCTCGCAGGTGACCAGTTCAAAACTCGTGTAGAAAAAGTTTTTTTCTTTTTGCGCGAGTGTGCGTGTGTGTAGTTTTCACTTCTGCCGGCACTCCCAGAGTGCTACCCGGTGTTATTTTTACTATAACATAGGGTCGGTTACCAGCGGTAAGGCAGGCTGAGGCGAAGATGGCGAGACGACAGGGAACTTACATGATGACTTAATACGATTCAATTCCCAACCAAAGTTGGATCGCTCGCTGTCAGACCCGAAGCTGTCAGTCGAGAAGTTAAATTTCTAAAGACACTGAAAATTAGAGCACAGAAAAATTCGAAAAGTAAAGCTATTGCCGGGAATGAAATTGAAACGAAATTATTTATTTCGCAAGAAAATAAAGGTGTTACCTTCTTGGCTGGCAACGCATCTGCAATCCTCTAGTGTTGCGGGTGTCGATGGATGGTGGTGCTCGCTTACTATCTTGTGACACTTGCTCGTTTACCGTCCTTGTCGTTTATAAAAAAACTTCCTTATTAGTATTTGTAATGTGCAGAATGTCACCTTGTCGCTCTCGCGAACATTGCGCCATCGAATCAGGCGCAACTCGTGACAATATGCGCTGCGTATGCGCATGTTATTTTCACGCTCGTAACTATGATTTTGCGCACTACGCCGCGGCAATACCACAGTAAGCACGTACTGGTTAAAAATAAACAACCACAAACTGCAAATGACGTTGTTTCTCTAGTCACGGTGCGGGTCAGAATACATAAAGTTTAAAATGTATAATGGGTTAAAATACATAATGGTTCACAACATAATATTCTGTGGTACTATTAGCTCAATGGACTTTTTTGATATCGTAATCTATAGATTCGTTTAGGTTAGGTTAGGAATACCGGTGGGTTTTTAGTCAGTATGCCTCCCCCGCCTCCCTCCACTCAGGGGGGGGAGGAGAGTCCCACATAACCTCCGCGCTGTCCCCACAGCGTATGCGTAACGCATTTGCCCACCGCAAAAAAAAGTTTGTTTTATGTAAAAATCCTGTTCATTTGACACTTTCTGAGAAAATCGCGAATATTTTGAACTTTTATGTATTTTAGCCCATTAGACATTTTAATCTTTATGTATTTTAATACGTACCCCTCTAGTCATTAGACGGGGTTTCTCAAAAGTTTGACTAAATTAAATAGCCATGTACAGTTGAGGGCATAAATATCAATTCAGGGGGGGGCCACCCCGAAATTCGATTATCGAAGTTAGTATCACAATTCACACTGTCCCTCTCACTCTCAAATTAATAACTATTTGTGAGAGCTGAACGGCACGAAACGAACTTCGAAAGTCGAATTTCGAAGTATAAGCATAATAAGGCCAGCTATCATGTCAAACATAATGTGTCACCGACCGACGAGTTTGTGGCATAAGGGTGCGACCAAACCGCCGCGTATACGCGTACGCGTCACGTTTTCTCACCGTTTCTTCATACATTTTGTTGCGATTCCGTAACGTCACCGTTTTTTAAGCGGCTGTCTGGTCGCACCCTAAATGAGTAAGTAGGTAATAGATGATTTTTGACATCTTGGTGACGTACATATTTATGTCCTTGACCGTATATATGTATGTTCTTCAGGATTTTTGAATCATAATTGACAAATGTTTCCGTACATTGATCCATGTTCGAAGTGGTGTTGAATTAACATTCATTTATTTTCTGTCACTTGTCATTTGTCTTTGCCAGAAACAGACAAAATAACATCATCTTCCTAGCGTTTTTCCCGGCATTTGCCAACGCTTTGAGCCTGGGGTCCGCTTTGACAACCTATTCCCTAGGGACTCTAGATTTGCCTTAGGAACTAGTTTTTACAGAAGCGAATGCCATCTGACCTTTCAACCCAGAAGGGTAACTACTATACTAAGTCTTATTGGGATTGGTCCGGTTTCCTCACGATGTTTTCCGTCACCGAAAAGCTCATGGTAAATTTCAAATGTAATTTCGCACATAAATTCCGAAAAACTCAGAGGTGTGAGCCTGGGATTCGAACCCGCGACTCTGCTTGAGAGGCCACACTAGGTTTAGCCACAAACAAAACATAACTTTTCATATTCATCATAGCTTTTTAGACACAACAAAACATAACTTTTCATATTCATCACAGACTAGTTACTTTTCACGAATGTTTAAAAATTGAATTTAACATTTTACATTCCACAACGCTCCACTGAAAAGTAACTCGGAAAAGGAATTTTAAATAAACCCACAGACTGGAACCAAATGGCAAAGGATAAGTTAAAAAAAGAAAGCTTCGGATACTTCATAAAGAAACTTCCAAGTAATTGGACAAGGTCGCAATCGGGGAAAATGAATAAGTGCTAAGTACTCTTAAATTTTCGAGAGGTTCTGGTGTTTTCTCGAAACCAATAGAATTAAGTATGATTTGTACAAAGATAAAGAAAACAAACACAATAGGGAACAGACAGGATTCATGTTTTTTTTTTTTCGTGGCTTTCGTTAAAAAAGCATATTATTATGTAGCAAACAATATAAAAGAAAATATTTTTCAAATAACTATCAGAATAACCTTTCTCATTGCTAACTAATTAGTACCTAGTTAAAAAAAACTCTTTTGTTTTCTGTATTTTTTACCGATATAACTTTGAATTTCACTTTTTGACATCTTTTTTGTGATATTTTCATATTTTATTACTTGTGTTCGTGTGTGAAAAAGTATGCTTAGTTGGTTTGGTCACGTAGAGAGGATGGATGAAAGAAGATTAACTAAACAGATTTATATGGGGAGTGTGAATGGGTGCGTTGGGAGGGGAAGGCCTAGGCGGACGTTCCATGATCAAATTGGGGACGTTTTGGAAAAAGGCCAGGTCAAGAGTACCCGAAACCGACGAGCATGTATGAAGAGATTGATGAATGTGGATGAAGCGAAAGCGGTATGTCAGGATCGTAGCAAGTGGAACAAGGTAGTCTCTGCCTACCCCTGTGGGAAAGAGGCGTGACGATTTGTATGTATGTATGTGATCGTTTTTAATGCATATTCCCTATTGACAAAAGCTAACATTAATGTAAAGATATAAGATGAAAAGTGAACTTATCCCTTTAAGCAATCTCTACCAATCTTTGCGTGGACCGATAAAGAGTGAGCTTTAATCCCTACTAATATTATACATTCCTATTCACATAAAAAAATGCGAAAGTGACTTTTTCTGTCAGTCTGTCAGTGTTACGCTTTCATACCTAAACACTTGAACCGATTTTAATGAAATTTCGTACAGATAAAAAAAATATATATCTTGGGACAATTGACACCAATTGACCTAGCCCCAAACTAAGCAAAGCTTGTAATATGGGCACTAGACAACGGATAAACATACTTATATAGATAAATATATACTTATATACATATTAAACATCCAAGAACCGAGAGCAAACATTCGTATTTTCATACAAATATCTGCCCCGACCGGGGATCGAACCCGGGACCTCAAGCTTCATAGTCAGGTTCTCTAACCACTAGGCCATTCGGTCGTGAGATGTAGTTTCAGTCCCAGGGGATATGGGATAGTTTTTATCATGAGAAATCGCATAAATCCCACGGGATAGCGATAAACGAATTCTGCGCAGACAGAGTCGAGGGCAATCGTTACAAAATAAAGTGCAATAGTGTATAGACCGACCGCTTAAGGCGCTGTCAACAGCAAATGACCTTGAGCAGCGCCACTCTTCACACATACGGTTCGCGTGCCTGTGAGTGAAAGAGAAGAAACTATTCCGGCAGCTTGGCGCGCGTCTAAAATCTTGCAAATAAGCAGAAATAAAAAATAGTATGGATTATTTGTGAAATATGACTCGTTAGCCGTGTAAGTATGAATATGTTGACTTCATGTTTTTAATTGCAGACCCATACGTCGAAAAAATAAAGACATAGAACCGTTTAATGATGATTTTAAGACCAATCTTTGCAATTATTTTCTATCGAGCCGATTTTGTTCAATTATGTATCGAGTCCGTCCAGCGTGTTTGAAATATGATGAAAATTAACATTATATTTTTTTTGTATTTTTTTGTTTGTAGTTTTTCTTAAAAAAGTGCTTAAATAACATCAATTTCAACAAAATTAGGTGTTGTCAGCCTCTTAATTGAGTCCTCGCCTGCGCGGTGCAGGGGCGCAGGGTAGGACGACAAAGGGGGCCGAGAGAGGTGCGGGCGGGGAGTGCGCCTGCCGCCCGCACCTCTCGGCGCCCGCGGTCGTCCCACCCCGCGACCCTGCACCGCTCGCGTGAAGACTCATTAAGTATCATTACGTATGGCTCTTGTTACCTTTTGAATCACGGAACCCTGATAGCAAACAGGGCGAAACGAGAAATATTTCGCTTTTAATTTTCCACGGCTAATATTTTTTCAGCATTTTTTTTACGGAGCGGAATGCGTCTTATTTTTGTAATGCGTAATTTACTTGATTGTTCAGTAAAGTTACAAATACGAATGGGGCTCTAGGGAGAGCTGAAGGCAAAAATGGTGTTGTAACAATTTAATACCGAATCCTCGGAGATTGTTTTTCTGTACCGTAATTAATTATTCGAGGGATTTATTACAGATACGACGCGTTGGTTTCGGAACTTTTGGCGCCTACTTAACAAGGCAAAAATCTACCCCTCGCTTCACAACAGGAAAAAACTACATTTTAACTTACATTTTGCATTATAAGTAGCAAACGCTTTCTATAATTCTATAAACCCAGTTTAATATTGCTAAATAAAATTTAATAAATACAATAAGTATCTAGGCACAATGAGCAGTGGTCTATTTTTTTGCTTCCGACTTTTTTTAATTAAACACCGACGCCTCCATTTACTTTATTACTTACTTAATCTTATTTAGGAGAAAATAATCTTCAAAGATTTAGACTTTCTTGAAGGCTATACGACAATAGTAGTAGGTAGTGTTCGTGGAAAAAAACACTTCTTAACATCAGAAATAAGGATGGATACAAAAATATAAGTTAAAAATAAAAATAAAACTGAAGCCTATGACAACAATAACAATGGAAAATGTTTTTCACACCACCTGCTCGACAATGACTAATTATATAGCATGTAAACCTCACTCAAAGTAACTCATTATAGCCCTTGGCTTTCGCCGGGTAGTAATATTGTACTGAATTTCATTATAACCCGCCGGTTAGTAATGTGAATCTCACTTCTCATAGTTGTTATTGTTATACTCTTAAAGTCTAATTTCGTAAAAATCGCACGGCACCGAAAATCGAGTTGGCCATGCCACGGCAAGCGGCCGCGTTCGATTTTCAAACGAATGAAACTTTCAAATAAAACAAAAGCCGCGAGTGTTTGCTGACGCTGTAATATTGTTACGCATTAGAACGGCTAAGATTCCAAATAATAATAATTACAACCGGACCAATGTCTCAAATATTTTTTTTTTACTTTTAATTTTGTTTTACTTACTGTTGTTTAAATGAAATTATTTTTCTAGTTGCCTTGGTTTTTATTGTCTCGCAGAAGGTGAGAAAAGTAGAGTATACTCCTCGGGGATAAAACTGTTTATGTCTTGGGAGCGCTTAAATTCTTCGCTCCTCTCAGGACTCAATCTTAATTCCCTCGCTACGCTCAGGAATTAACTCATAACACCCTCGCTGCGCTCGGGAGTTAAATCTGGAGTCCTTCGCTGCGCTCAGGATTCAATGTCGCGCCCGTGACATAATACAGTGCTTTATCCCCTCGGTGTACAATCTACTATTAGTAATTAAGGTTTGGTTTGATATGCTGTATCTTCTGTTGACTAATAACTATAAGAATAAATCAAAGATATAATAAATTAAACTGAATAATTGATGAATTAATGAATTGATAATAATAATAATAGTAAAAATAAATTGTAATACCTAATAAACGTTTAAATAATTTAAGTTAAGGACATGATATTGAAGAACATAAACCTATTTAATTGTTAAATTTATTATATTAGACATTTGCATGATAACCTAGCAGGAAATAAAAGGCTTTTTTATTTTTTTATTTATTTAGCTTCTTTTATCGTGTTTGCATTACCAATTAAAAGTTTCATCTATCTATTTGTCTAGCTAAAATTAATCTTAAAACCTAATTGATTTGTACCTTTTATTTATTACTGCTTTCAGTATATTTAATTGTACTTATTATAAAACCGTATAATATTCTAGCTTACCATTTATTAGCGGTCAAGGTTTAAAAGATTTTGCTTGGAAACGTTTCGCGTTAAAAGTTTGTAAAAATTACGTTACGTCCAATTTCAATATTGGTTGTCTGGTAGAGTTCGCTATTAAATTTAAATAAATATAAATATTAAATAAATATTATGGAAAAATTCACACAAATTGACCTAGTCCCAAAGGAAGCGCTAGTAAGGCTTGTGTTATGGGTACTAGACAACAATATACATACTTATATAGAGAAATAGCTATTAAGCGATAAGACCGCCTATTGTATACTTTGATCTTTGCTTCTGTATTGTTTTGTACTGATTTGTGGTGTTCAATAAAGAGTATTTGTTTTTGTATTCAATGTGATGATCTTTCTAAAAACGCTGGTACTATAAAAAATTACACAAAAGGCCCTTTTTGGCCTATGTTGACTTTGATCTTGGATTTAACCTTTGTTAAAAGATAAGATAGAAGAAAGAAAGATAGTTTGTGGTTGTATGAAATCGTTTTATAAACTTGTTTTCTAATATGCATAACATAACTTTCATATATTGCACATTTTCTCTGCGCGAAGTTAGAACGACTTTCATGTATGAGAGGTTGCGAACGTTGAACATATTTAGCATACTTCGTAAACACGAATAAGTTGCTTTCGGAAAGCAATGTCTAGAGTTTAAGTTATTTATACTATACCAAAGAGGTATTTTCGTATTTAAGGTACAGGTACATACAGAAATCACGTCTACATCCCTTACGGAGTAGACAGAGTCTAAGTTCTTCTCTTCTTGAGGTGCCATCTCCTACCGGAGGTCGGCTATCACCAGCGCTAGCTTTACTTTTGACACAACTTTTGAGTCTAAGTTAATAAGACTCAAAGGCCACGTTTAGCATGACTGTGGGTGTATAGGTGGAAGGGGGAACCAAAATAGTGATGGGTTGGGTAGTTAAAATTCTCTAACTTTTTCCATTGTGACACCAAGGTTATTCATACAAATGTATGACTAATTTTCGTGTCGCAATGGAAAAACTTAGCTAATTTTTAACTACTTTACTAACGCAACTTTATTGGTGTGTAACTTTTTGGTACCTACTCACCAACTACAACTTTCTACGGGAATTGACCCGGTTTCTTTGCACCCGAGTATATATATCATGCCCAACTCCCTTATTCATGAAAATTTACAATTCTGTTCCAGCAAAATGTTCTGTATCTGGCTGGCAAATTTTAATGTCTAAGTTACAAATAAGAACAAGCACATTCAAGTTAAAACAGGTTCAACTTAGTTTATTAACAAGGCAGTAATAGTTTTATCCATTTACTTCATCCCAAAGTGAATCAAGTGGCAATTTGCAAAAAGCACCTAATGACACGAAAAAGTGTGAATATGAAATTGTTATAAATATTCAAGATGACGTCAAAACTTAGTTATGAAAACACAGCTAAATTAATTTTAATGTTTACTTTGTAACTGGCTTTAATTTATATATTATAACATTTAACAGAAGAACAAAAAATAAAAAAATCGTTGAGAGCATTCTACAACAGCGATCCTTTTGAATACGTTCACGTGAATTTATTGGTCCTTAAAAATTCAGATTCAAAGCCACAAGGGCTTGGCATTTTTTGCTCCAATGTGCCTTTTTAAAAAGGCATCCCATATCGCAGAGTTCAAAGTAACAAGCGATCCGTAAATCTCATGTTGATGCTAAGGACACACATATATGTAGACTTATTTAGGGTATTGAGTGAGAATAAACCGTAGCTCAGTATGACCGTTGGCTTCCCAAGGAGAGACTAGTGGGTCCGAACTTCGAACGCGGAGTACCAATTTTGACATTTCAATGTGTAAAATTCATCATGTCAGCCGAAAGACGTCCACTGCTGGACGTAGCCTACCTAAAGCTCTCCGCTCAGATCGGTCTTGTGATCACCGCGATCCCGTGATCTTAATGAGGTCGTCGCTCCATCTTGTTGGAGGCCTACCGACAGCTCGTCTCCCGGTCCGCGGACGCCATTCGAGTACCTTCTGACCCCATCGGCCATCGGTCCTGCGAGCAATGTGCCCCGCCCACTGCCACTTCAGTTTCGCAATTCTTCGGGCTATGTCGGTAACCTTAGTTCTAGTGCGGATGTGTAAAATATAAAATTAAATTTCATAATTTAAGTCCACCTCAAAGAAAAAACGGAACTCCTTAAATGATCACTTGTGTGTTTGTCCGTCTGTCTCTCACAATCAATTTTCTCCAAATAGATTCAGTCATTTGGATACCGTGGTAACTTTTTTAGGAAAATTAGAATATTTAAAAGAAAACGTTTTTATTCCAAAATGAAAATATAGAAAACACAATAGGTAAGCCTTTTCGTTAATACCTACATGGTCTGGCATTTTTTTTAATTTTCTTAATAACCTCAAATGTGCCCCTTTATTCAAAATCCTTTCATTTACCTACGTTTATTACCTTCATTTTGTACGGAATCCTCAGTATGCGGGTATGATTTGCACTTGACTGGATTTTTTATTTTATTCCTTTACTGTTTATATTTGTCACGAATAAATTTTCCTTTCTTCCCAGCACGGCGGGCGAACGCTCACTTCTCTTAATTTGACCTTTAGGTATACTTATTCATAAAGATCTCGAGCCTCATTGCCGAAAATTCTTCACATTTTTTTCATGGCAATGTACTTTGGAACAGAAAATAAAGGTCACTGCTACTATCTCGCTTACTCGATGCTTGAATGACTCGAATGTGAAAGAGACGAGTTGCTAAATTTATGAATGACGATGCGTATTCCGCCTCAGTGGTACAATTTAACGAACGCCTTTTGATCTGATAATCCAATAAATGTCAACCTCTGATGAATGGATTTTTGGGAAAATGATGGAATCAACTTATTTAAATTATCAGGCCTAATGCAATAGTTCAAGATACAGTAAACGTAAATATATAGGTAGGGAAAAAGTGGTTTGGTAACCATAGTTAATCAGTAGGTATGTACGTATAAAAAGTAAAAAAGTTGTTGGCAACACTGCCTTGTCAACAGCTAAATTTAAATTGCTCCGTATTTTAATTTTTAATTAATTAATTTCGACTAAGTTTAGTGTATTTTATTTATTATTGATTATATTTGATGACATTGTGACATAAATAATTGGATATGGCACCGACAAAATCAAAGATAAGCACTAAGGAGGATCCAGACAAACGGTTGATTGACGTTATTTCAAATTTTGAGGGAATAATCAAAGAAATAAGAGAGAAGCTGAATGGATGCTACGATTTAATCTTAATACAACAACAAGAAATAACAGCACAGAGGAAACAAATTAGTGAACTGACTAAAAATGTTCAAAACTTACGAGACCACGAACAGCGATCACCAGTTAATACACGACCATTCACCCACACTTCACATATTCCCCAGAAATTCGTCACAAATAATGTTTCACTTAACGGGTCTGGTCCCGAGGGTTTGGAGTACTTTGACGGCACTAGCGACTTAAGCGTGAATAACGCGCACAAAGTAACTGTCCATGATATCCCAGAAGCAGACTTTGGCGTGTCACACGATGTTAGTGACAGTTCTCCAGTATTGGCACCAGCGCAGAAGAACGACAACACCCAGGCAGCCGACCCTGGACCGAAGCCGCGCCGCGGCCGGCCCCGCCGGGCTGTCTCTGTGTCTGCGACGGCAAACGGCAAAATTAAAACTGATAAGGCCCATCGAGCCACCGCAAGTGGATCCTCGCCGCTCGTATCAGCTTCCACGGAGCCACCGCCTTCTCGGGCTCCACTCACAGCATCTGAAGCAACCCGGGCACAGCCGCGCCTCCAAGCCGCCGCACCGCGCCCCGTCAGCCTGCACGTCTTCAATCTGAGTGAAGGCACTACAGTGCAGGATGTTCTTCACCACCTCCAGGCCGAGATGACAATCAAGGACGCGCGCTGCGAGCAACTGGTAGTCACCCGGGGCCACTACACCTCCTTCAAGCTAGACGTCCCCGCCGACAAAATGCGGCTGGTAAGAGATGACAGGCACTGGCCCGCCGGTGTGTCGATAAGGCGTTTCAACATTGTTACTCCAAAAAACGTAGAAAGTCCAGTAGCAAAAACAAAACCACACTAGTGTCACCCACAAACTTTAAAATTGTACACCAAAATGTTCGGTCTATTTGTGGTAAAACCGCGTTACTGGACTTGTTGTTAAATACTGAAAAACCCGATGTTTTAGCTTGCAGCGAGACTTGGTGTAAAAAACATGAGATCGAACGAATTAGGTTATGTGGGTATGAACTGGCGAACTACTACTGCCGCACGAGCATAGCGCATGGCGGTACCGCGCTGTTCACACGGGCGGGTATTGTTTACCGTCAGCGAAATGACTTACAAAGCCTGGCAATTCAACTGCATTTTGAGTTTACTGCCATAGAAATTAGTAATTTAAACTTAATTATCATTGTTTTATATCGCACCGGTAAGGGTGATTTTGACATTTATTTAAATAATTTGGAGTTGTTATTATCTAGGCTAACTGATGAAAATAAGAGGTTTATATTGGTCGGCGACCAAAATGTTGACTTTCAGTCTGAAAACATCCTTAGAAATAGAGTTGATGAAATTTTGCAAAGCAATTCATGCACTAATTGTATCACGTTTCCGACCCGTGTGTCCGCGCACAGCTCGACATCCATCGACTGTGGGGTGATTCCGCGTGCCTGCGCCTGCGTCACGGCGGCGCCTCTTGACACTTTCATAAGTGACCACAACGCACAATTATTTACTCTGCCCGTTGATTCACAGCAATGCAGTAAACCAAATATATGTAGCACGATTGAAAAGAGATTATTTAATACGGATTCTATATATTCATTTTATACTGACATTGAAAATTATAATTGGGATTTCATTTTTTCGACTTCGATTTCAGTTAATGATAAATTTTCCAAATTATTTAATATTTTGACGCACTACATTGACATTCACTTTCCTATAAGAAAAGTATTTTTAAAACAGAGACATAATGTTCCGTGGATGACTGAAAGCCTCTCGAAGTTAATCCAGAATCACAATGACATGACAGTAATGAAACAACAATTTCCGGACAATGTAATTTTGATAGAAGGCATCAACCACTACGCTAACTTGATTAAATCTGAAACCGTAACTGCACGTCAGGACTATATAGAGGGTCGTATACAAAATAGCAAAAACTCTGTAAAAGAGATGTGGCGCGTTGTCAATGAGGAAATATCGTCAAAATCGGGGAAACAAACCTTCATACTAAAGGACGAAACGGGCAATGAAATACCTCCCAATAAAATACCTGAACACCTCAATCAACATTTTCTTACTGTTGCATCGAAACACATTTTACAAACGAACACATCTGCGTCTGTTAACTACATGGCAAATTTCCTGCACGATGTTAATATTCCTGAGTTTGTATTGCCGATAGTAACACTTGCGGACATCGACCGCGTGTTGCTGTCGATGATGAAGACACGTGGCACTCTGGATGTGTATGACATCTCTGTAAACGTGCTATTGTGTATCTGGCCGATCATTTCAGGATACCTGGTCGAACTTGTCAATGATATGTTTGCATGTGGAGTATACCCAGACGTAATGAAAAGCACACGAGTATGCCCTGTATTTAAAGGTAAAGGAGATAAATGTTTGGTGGATAGTTACAGACCGATTACTATAGTGCCCAACATCTCCAATATTGTTGAATCGATTTTATCTTGTAGCTTAATGCGTCATCTAGAGACAAACGGTCTATTGACAGACAAACAATTTGCGTACAGGCAAAGTAGGTCTACCACACTAGCTGCCTATAAAGTGTATGATAGCATTGTAACGGCTTTGGATGATAAAAGCAAAGTAGCGGGTATTTTCTGTGACCTATCCAAGGCGTTTGACGTAATTAACCACAAGCTGCTGCTTGAAAAGATCAGACATTATGGTGTTAAAAATAATCTCTTGCAATTGTTCAAATCTTTTCTTGAAGGCAGACAACAGACAGTTGCAGTTGAAATTAACGGAAGGAGGGTTAAATCGGGGGCAGGTGATGTAAATGTCGGTATTCCACAGGGATCGGCCTTGGGAAATACCCTGTTCTTGTTATTTATTAATGACCTTGCAGCCTCAGTCCCTGATGGTCAAGTAGTGTTGTTCGCGGATGATACTACAGTTGTGGTGAAAGCGTGTGCGTACGATCAGCTTGAGCACAGGATACGTGGCGTATGCGATCAGCTGCATGAATGGTTTTCAGCAAATGGGTTAATCCTGAACGTCACGAAGTCAAATGTGATGTTGTTTTCAGCCAGGAACCACTCTGATAACCCACAAGTACAGACTCCATTGCCGTTATGCAAAACGAGTAAATTCTTGGGTTTTGTGATGGATGCTGGGTTAACCTGGAAACAGCATGTGGAAAGGCTTTGCGAGAGACTATGTAGTGCCGTCTTTGCACTGCGAAAGCTCAAGCCACTCATTTCTGTGAAAGCTCTAGTCCAAATCTACCATGCTCATTTCCATTCCCTCATCTCGTACGGCGTTATTTTGTGGGGAAACTCAACGAATTCTGACAAAGTATTCAGAATACAAAAGCGAGCTCTGCGCACGTTGGCAGGTGTCAAACCACGAGATTCGTGTAGGGATTTGTTTAAAAAATTTGGTATAATGACGCACTATTCCCAATATGTTTACGATATTTTATTGTGGACTCGCCGTAATATTGATTCCTTTAAAAGAGTTAATATTCCGGGCAGGATAACCCGGCAGACCGGGCGATTGCAAGCGGTGCCACGGCGGTTGGCGCTGCTCGACAAGAACCCGCGCGTCATCGGCCCTAGACTGTATGAGCGACTACCCACTGACATAAAAAATGAATGTTCGGACGAGACATTTGGCCGCCGATTAAAAATACTTCTTTTGGAAAAATCATTGTACTCTGTAAAAGAGTACAGTGAAATGAATTTTTCCTGACATTCAATGTTCATTTGTACTTTGTACCATATTGTTTTTCATTTTTATTTATTTTTAATGTGTGACATTTTATCGCATTTTATTGCATAATTTTATTATATACTGTTTTATTTTATTTTTTTTAATCACTGACATTGAATTTGACATTTATTTTTTGATTGTAATTATTATTGGATTTCTGATTTCTATTTTTTTATTTTTTATTTTATTGTTTTTATTTTATTTACAATTGACGATCTTTTTGTGACTTTCTTATGTTTTGACATAAAAATATAATGTAATTTACAAATCGAAATAAATGAATCTAATCTAATCTAATCTAATCTATACGAGTGCAACACAGAAGTGATAGTTTTTATCTTTTAAAAATATTTTACTCAGGTAGGTATTGGCTAAACGATTATGTTTCTTAAAAAAAACAGAGAGTTACTTACCCAAGTTACTATGTCCTACTTAACTTTGGGCTGAGATTTTTAAAACGAATTGTAAAACATTTCCTCTATTACAAAAAGGGACTCAAATATATTTAAAGTATATTTTAACTCAATAACGTTACCCTAGTGCACTCATTTTAAAAGAAATCTCGAAAATGCTAGAACAAGTCTCACGGGACCTAAGAGCCGGCAGTTTCTCAGAAAGGCAAGATAAATCTATACGGAATAAGAAGCCGACATGTTCTAAAGCTTGGATCATTTTTAAAACGAACATGTCAGCTCCAAAACTACAGACTTAATCCGACGAGTTATAAAATACTAGATAACCCGGCAAACATCGTTCCGCCTTAGATCAATTCCTTTCATGCTATCAGAGATGGCGTTGCATACGAAAAATGTGTGACAAAATGATTTTTCTGTAGAGGTACCTATATTTTATTTTTTGTGTTAAATATATTCAAATTTTTATTTAATTTTTCTGTTATTCGGGATGGAGATAAGTACAAAAAAATCACAGATCGCAAAAATCGGTGCAGCCGTTCTTAAATTATAAGTTGTGCAAATAACACGACTTGGTTTTATTTCTATAGAAAAAAGATAAAAGTGGGCAATAAAGCTAGTAAAGATATAATATAAAGACTCAATGAGAATAAAATTATATGTCGCCGCCAGAAAAAAACTGATCTGCTCAACGATGGGCCAGCGTAGTAAGTACCTATCTTATTATTATACACCTACAAGAACTATCAAATAATTAAATTAAATAAGAAATAGTTTCTTTGGGACGCGTTAGGAGGGGAAGGCCTAGCTAGAAGGACGTAACTTTACTGTGACCAAACTGGGGAAGTTTTGACAAAAGTTTAAGTCAAAAGTACCCTAAATCGACAAATGAATTGTGGCAAGTGTAACAAAGTAGTCTCTGCCTACCCCTATGGGAAAGAGGTGTGTGTAGTTATGTACCTATGTATAGTTTTCTAAACATTCTATCAACGACGAGACCTTAATAAAAGTGGCAGTGGCTAGAAAGATAATAAGTTCATTGACTCGGGTTTATTACGACCGATAAGACTTAGATTGGGTTCGCAATAAAAAAAAGATAGGAACCCCGACTGAAAGTTAAGTAGGTAGCTTGAACCTCAACCATTCCTTTGTTTTGGTGTATTTATGAAAAGGAGGAGTAAGTAGTAACTCAGAAGTGTTATAAGTACAGACCTACCTAATTAATGGACGTCGTGAGAATCATAATTATGAATCAAGTTAGAAAGTAAGTAAATAAATGCCTTATTGTACAAAAATTAAGAAACAAACACAATTGACAAACAACACGTTTTTTATAGTGACGTAAAAAATCATACAAGTGTGTTCACCTATAATAACCGAGCCTTCTTTTGAAATATTGCGGATTTATTTTAATACACAGTGTAGAATAGAATAAAAAAAACGAAATAAACAAGCACATCATCATCAAAATAAGGTGACTAAGCCACGTTCCACAGTTAAATTGGTTTAAACTCAACGTCCATATTGTCTATGACAGTTTTGTCTATGCGGATCCAATTTCTGCTGACTACTTCGAGACTACTCTGTGAGCAAAGCGGTCCGAATTGGGCTTCGCAATTCAGTCCAAATGGAACTGCGGTTTTGATTTAATTTAATTTTAGTGAGACTTGGCTTAACTTTATTTTAAAAAATTTTAAGTTGATGACACGGATTTAAGGCATCATTACTTTCTTTACTTACTATTTTTGCAGAAAATAAAGTTGCAAAGCTGGGCAAAATGTCTTATCATTCTTGACTTGTCTCTGGTCTAAATAATATTATTTCAACTTGTGAAAAATGATTTAGAGAGATTAAAATTCAACTAAAACTTAAACGGTAACTCATAATTATATTTCAGTCGCGACGAGCCGACTAGTTTCTGACTTTTCAGACGAACCTGAAAAAATCTCACCTTGAGGTTTTAGGGAAAAGGTCTCCCGAAAACACCAAAACTAATCGGATTGTTCCAACTTATAATCTTTAGTTAAACCGTTTAACTTTTAGCCAATAATTATGTGATGCGATCAAAAACCTGTCGAGATGATTAGAAACTAAAAATAAAGACTAAAATTTATTCAGGAACTGCTTGGGTCAGAGCTAAAACCATGTTTTTAATTTGCCATAATATCAAGAGCAAATAAAACGGGTCACTTATCATACAATTTTCTATAAGAAATTACCCGTTATTTTTGCTCCTCAGTGTACTCAGCACGCGCCGCTTACCCTTTACAGTTTCAGTTAATAAAGCAAGTATACAAATAAATGTGCTGTCCCAGACCTTTGATGTTTGTTTCCAGCAAGTTTAATTAAAACATTTTAATCAGGTTTACGGCATCAACATGATAATTAGGTACGCATAAACCCCTTTGTTGATATTGCCATTAAAACATTTTCTTCGGCTATTTAAATTAAGCAGTTCCTGATGAAATGAACGAATATTAAAGAATAAAAGTCGTTATATTTATATGATACTAGCTTCTGCCCGCAGCTTCGTCCGCGAAACATTAGACTTACATTAGGCAGCTACGACCTTTGACATAATGTTTATCATTATAAAAGTAGCCTGTGTATTAATCTAGGGTACCAGCTATTTCCGTTCCAAATATTATCCAAATCCGTCCAGTCGTTTCAACGTGAAGAAAGAACAAACATACACATTCACAATTTTTACTCCGTCATTATTTTCCATCAGGCGACCGGCATGCTCGTTTTCACCCTATCTCCTGTAAAAGAACAGATAAGTAACCATAAAGAAAACCGGCCAAGTGCGAGTCGGACTCGCGCACGAAAGGTTCCGTACCTACCAGAAAAAAGGCTAACAACTATGTACTCTATTAACGTTACTCTGTTAAAACGCCAACAACTACTATGTTTTATGGGAGCCCCCTTAATTATTATTATTATTTTGATTTTAGTATTGTGTTGTTATAGCTACAATAAAAATACATAATCTGTGCAAATTTCAACTGTCTAGCTATTACGGTTCTTGAGATCTAGCTCGGCGAGTAGTGGTAGCCATGAAAAAGGGCTAAAATATCACGTTTTTTGTATGGGAGCCCCCTTAATTATTATTACTATTTTGTTTTTAGTATTAGTTGTTATAGCGGCAACAGAAATACACAATCTGTGAAAATTTCAACTGTCTAGCCATTACGGTTCTTGAGATACAGCCTGGTGACAGACGGATGGACGGACGGACAGCGAAGTCTTAGTAATAGGGTCCCGTTTTTACGCTTTGGGTACGGAACCCTAAAAACGTATAAATCAAAGTCATACATAAGTCACGTCTCCATCCTTTACGGGGTAAACGGAGCCTAGGGTAACAAGAACCAGAGGCCACGCTTAGCATAAATGAGGGCGTATAGATGGAAAAGGGAATCAAAATAGTGATGGGTTCCTAGCTTCATCCCCTATAACATGATTCATTTGATTTTCGCCCAGTCCCACGATGAGCTTTGCCATGTGTGCAGGAAGAGAAGCAGCCGGTACGTTCTATGTTTTTAGGGTTCCGTACCTCAAAAAGAAAAAACGGAACCCTTATACGATCACTTTGTTGTACGTCCGTCCGTCTGTCAAGACCCTTTTTCTCAAGAACGCGTGGAGGTATCAAGCTGAAATTTATATCAAATTCTCAGGTCTACTGCCCCTTGGAGCTGTGAAAAAATCAAACTTCTAAGCCAACGCAATCAAAAGAAAAAGTCGTGCCGAAAATGCCGCAAATTTTCGAAACTCGCAAGGGAATCAAAACCTACAGGGTACTTCCCGTGAACTCAGAATCTTGAAATTTGGTATGAAGGTAGGTCTTATAGCACAGATTAAGGAATAATTGCGAAAACCGTAAATATGTATGTATGTCTGTATATATCATTGACCAATATAAACTGACCCCACATTGCGTTCATTTTGCTTTGGAGCAGGGCTCTCTTTACCCTGTTTTTTTTAGATATTTATAGATAACTAGCTGTTGCCAGCGACTTCGTCTGCAAAGAATTCGTTTATCGCTATCCCGCGGGAACTACGCAATTTTCCGGGATAAAAAGTAGCCTATGTGCTATTCCAGACTTTTCTACATCTATGTGCCGAATTTCATCGAGATCCGTTGGGCCGTTCTGGAGTGATTGAGTAACAAACAAACAAACATCCATCCATCCATCCATCCATCTATCCATCCATCCATACTTTCGCATTTATAATATTAGTTAGATGATACGGAACCCTCAGTGCGCGAATCCGACTCGCAATTGGCCGGTTTTTTTCTTTACTCCCAGACCAACCAGCACAGAAGATAAACAGATATCTACGTAGGTAACCAAAAAAATGTAACACCAAACGTAAACATAAAACCAACACTGAAATTACTGTTTCTGAAAATAAATCATGAAGCGATGTGCAAAGCAATCAAGCTACAACAACAGCGGTATATTTGCCAAACAACCTGCGCCAGACATCTGGCTGGTAGCGTCTAGCAAACACCTGAACCCTAAACAAAAGCCAGCTCATTCATTTCAAACCTCATTTATTAACCATTACGTCCAAATTTAAACAAATGTCCTTGGGAACATAATGCTCTTTGGTTTGAAGAGAGTAGGAACGAAATGCATTTCATAACTAACTTAATCAAGTGGATGTAAAGTCCATTTTTGCGGGAATTTGATTGTTGACTTGGTGTTGTTTGGTTTGGATGTGTGGTAACATGGGGGACGAATTATTAGTCATGTTTGTTGGTACACGGTTTGTTATAAGGCTTATAAGACAGAAAAGTTTTTATTATTGGGTCCTTACCCAACGAAAGCAATGAAGTAAACTAATCATATTTGCTTTGGGCATGTATCTCAGTGTTTGTCAATTGTATAAATTTGTCTTGTTTATTTTGCACAATAAAGAGTTTACTTACATACATACATATTTAGCTCTTCGCTGCCTCGCATATCTGTGATAGGTACGTAGCCTATGTCTAGTCTAAGGGCTACAGACTTTCTTTGTCGCTAAGTCTCTTAAAAATACAATTTGGCATTCTCCATCACTTTGATCTCTTAGTTAAATAACAGATAACCTCTTTAGCTTATCTTTCGTTAGAATAAATACAAAGAGTTTCAGCCTTTGGCTTAGAATGAATTAGGAATGTTAATACAGTTAGTTCAGGGCTAACTAAATTTTGTGGAATGAAACAGCCCAGTAGTGTTAAGTCTTTGTGTCAATATTCAGCGTTCTTACGGTATTATTTGTCACCATACCTAGGTCCGATTCGTCTGGTTCTCTGTTCTTCTAATGAGTAGATTCCCCGTTCGTCTGTTTGTTTTCACGTTTGTCCGCTGACCATTGGACTCTGTTAGGTACGACGACGAGCAAAGCGAATAGGTCTTGTTACCTTAGGCTCTGTCTACCACATAAGGGATAAAGACATGATTTAGTTTAGTATGTATGTAGGCCACAAGCAACTATTATAATTTTGTCTATGGGTTCTTTACAAAGAACCGTTCACCCCCTTTCGGCTCTTGTGGCAGTTTCCCATAAATATTCCAATATTACTCATATTTAACGTGGAGACCACAATTTTTTACGGGTCATCCAGGGTCCCGAACTGTCCGCTTAATTTCCTTTGATAACAAACAGAACCTTACCGCGGTCAGATGATTTGATCAAGGATCCGAGGTAATTTTGTTTAGGTGGCCGGTTGTGGTTTAGGTGCGTTAATAAAATCCTACTAATATGTATTATAAATGCGAAAGTTTGTGACGATGTGATGATGTGCCGATGTGAGTGAGTGAGTGTGTGTTTGTTCCTTCTTCACGCTAAAACGACTGAACAGATTTGGATAAAATTTGGTACGAAGATAGCTGATACCCTAGATTACAACATAGGCTACTTTTTATCCCGGAAAATTGTATATTTCCCCCGGGATAGCGATAAACATATCAATTGCTAATTCTACGCGGACGAAGTCGCGGGCAGAAGCTAGTTGATTCATCAATATTGAAGACACCACATACAAAAACAAATAGATAACTGGGGCTCGATTTTTGAAACCACACCACTCATAATAACCATTCGGAGCAATGTGGCTTTACCACGACGTCTTGAAGTGATTCAATTCCGAACCAAAGTTGGATCGCTCGCTGTCAGATCCATACTAGAAGTGGACTAGTAATGGACGTAGGTATATATAGGTCGTTGGCTTCGAAAAGGTTAAGACGTCATGGTAAGGCCTCTGAATGTGAAATACACAGATAAAGCAGTAGCTTATTCTTCAACTAGTCATAAATTTAGAATAACGCTGCAGGACCGAGTCCGGAACGAGCTCATTAGACAGCGCACGAAAGTCGTTGACGTGGGGCACAGAGTCGCCAAGCTAAAATGGGTGTGGGACGGCCATGTGTGCCGACGACACGACGAACGGTGGAGCAAGCGCGCTCTGGACTGGAGACCCCGGCTAGGCAGAAGAAGTGTAGGCAGACCACCTGCCCGATGGTCCGATGACATAAGGGAGACAGCAGGACCAGTCTGGAAGAGGGAAACGAGCAACCGTTCGGGATGGAGACAGATTGGAGTCTACACGCTGAAGAAGAAGAAGAAGAGTCATAAATTTATTTAATTTGGAGGGTTTGGCTGTCTAATTTTAATTAATATTTTATGAATTTGACTGTTCCAATTCTGCAAGTAAATCAGCCATACACCGAACCTCCGCAATTTGTAACATCGCTTCCTAATGTAGAGAGTAATTGAATTTCGTACAAGCTCTCAAGATGGCCGCGGGGCTAGGTTAATGGAGGACGAGGATCGTTATAAACTAATAATATTCTTTACAAGCCTTGGAAATGAACACCCTTAGTAATAAAAAATAGGTAGTAAAAAAGCCGGAAATAAGGTTTTAAGAGAAGAAGTTAAGTTGTAGGTACAAGCTTCTTTGCTGATGGTCATTAATTATTATTGTCGTCGAACCAGTCTGAACATTGTGGCAAGTTAAACATCAATCCCACCAATAAACGTGACGAATCAAAATTCAATTGCGAGATCTCTACCTATACTCGTCTTGCAACAAAAAAAAAGAGGCCTGTAGTGCATTACATTTTTTTATGAGTGAAAAAGTTAAATATGAAATGTGCATCTCTAGCCAATAATACGCGTCCCACTGCTAGGCACAGGCCTCTTCGAATCCGGGGCTCGCACTTCTGCCTTATCCGGAATTTATTTGCGAAATAACATTTGAAATTTACCGTGAGCTTTTCGGTAAAGGAAAACTTAACTAATGTGTTAAATTATGTTGATAGCCTGTATTGCTTTGTATAAGAGTTTTCAATGATTCACGGTTACGTTCATTCGAAATATTATAGACGGGATATGAACCGCGATTACCTTTATTGAGCTCCCGATATTTCGACGCAGTTGCATGCATCATGATGACCGGTAGACTGAAACGTATCATTTTGTACGGACTCTGACTTCAAATCAATCAGCAATCCCGTGACCCGATCTCATTCAGCCTTCCAGCCAGCTGCTCTACGTCAACTGACCATGGCTGCGACAAGTCTACCCACTGAACCGTGCCTTTAACACGTTCAGTGCCGGTTACACGTTTGTGATTGTGACTAATATGACACCTTGTGTATAATGTTTTTTATTTATTATTGTTTTCAGTCAATTGTGATACAATATTTCAAGATTAAGTAATCATGGTAAACTTGACCTTTAAGTCTTGTTACTAGGCTCAGGCTACCCCGTAAGGAAAAAGACGTTATTTATGTATGTAAACTTCGGTATTTATTTGTATAATTGCCAAAAAAACATTAGCAACATGGCGGTGGCGTTTCTTGAAAATTTCAGTCAGGCAATCTTGGAGAATAAAATCCGACGTATGACGAAACGGCGAGTGAAAAAAGAGCGAGAGAGAAGTTTGGTGTGGTGGAGCCCGGTGGGAATAGAGTTGTAAAGACGGCTTACTAATATTATAAATGCGAATAGGGCTTTGTTTGTCTGTTACCCTAAATTTGGTAGATTTAGATTTTAGATTAATTTAGTTACTCAACAAAAATAACATTATATAAAAACATGCGTGGAATGGAGATAATTTGAGACCCTGGGAAAGATATAGGGTAGTTTTCCCGGAAAATAATATAGTTAGTTCCTCGCAGACTAATGTCTAGTAAGTCGTACACGTATCACACAAATCTAAACTATCAGCTACACCAAACAAAAACACTTACGCGTTTTTACTCTATGAGTACCTATCCACCTTCAAAGCCACGAATACGCCATTCCATAAGCGCAACTGTTTAATACGCAAACCCTTGGGCACAAAACTGACCAAAATACACAGCCTTTTACTATTTTATCTTACCACATAAGACACACAAGTTTGTTTTCCCCCTGCCAGTGTCACGCGTCACATGATCACGGTAATTTCGGCCGGCATAGCGTATAATAAGATGTTAGTGGAATGGTGCCGGCGGCGAACGTGTTAATATCAGACCGCTACTCGTAATAGTGTAGGCCGTAAGCTAAATTGTCTTCTGAAACATTTGTAGCGAGATGCGTTATAATCTGTTTTAATTGCTAGAAAAAATTAAGAAATAACCACACCGTATTAAGAGTAAAGGCTTTTTATTAATGTATTTGTATTTTTATCGCTAATTTGATTCCCCTTTCCACCTATTACTCCCACAATCATGCTAAACGTGGCCTAGGTCTTGTTGTCTTAGGCTCTGTCCTCGTAATAGATACTACAGACGTGATTTATGTGTGTATTTATGTATGTCTATTTTCGTCATAACATATATCGTCATAACAGTGATATGGGCCCCGTATGAAACTAAATATCAGCTTATGTTAGAGCGTATTCAAAATAAATTTATTCGTTTTTTATATTTGAGGCAGTATGGAGTATACCCTTTTTACCCACTAATGTATCCAAACCTATTTATACTGGGTATGGTGGGATACAACGAGTTACAGGTACGCAGGGAGCTTTGTCTAGTCAAATACATTTTTCAGTTAATTAGGGGCAAAATATACAACAGTATAGTGTTAAGGTATGTTAGTATGTGTGCCCCCTTGGGGTGTGTGTGGCGCCGCCGCCGGCCGCGGTTGCTGGCGACGCCGCGCGGGCGCACCAACCTACTCCGCATGGCTCCGATGTCGCGCACACTGCGCACTCTAACAGCCTTATTCATAAAAAATCCTTAATTGAGGTTTGATCAGTCGATTAGTTAACAGACTGATTAAGCTTATTTGACAGTTGTTAAAAAGTATGATTCATAAACGCTTGCTAGCAGTCTGTTAGCTAATGAGCTGTTGATGAATGGATTAGACGCGTTATGTTGTCACCTTGACAAATCATAGACCAAAAATGGCCTTTTAGTGAATTAAAAAAAATAAATTGACAGCAGTGGCAGCGAATTAGCGGGAAACCAGCGAATTAACACGACAGACTAGGCAGTGTGGATCTAGTTTCCTTTACCTTTCACGGAGGGAATAAAAACTTAAAACAAAAAAAACTGTCTTGCGTATGGTTTTGCTCTTGCCAAAATCAGCTGTTCACACGTGTGGCGGCCATTTTGTGAGTTAGCAGAGAGATAAAGTAGGGTCTTCGGTCCGCTAACTTTCGGAAGACTTAACAGAGCCTTGATGAACTGATTAGCGCTAATTGACGTTTATGAATCATGTTTTTTTGCATCGGTCCTATAGCGAGCTTATAGCGAGCCTCTAACTTTTTATGAATAAGGCTGTTAACCTCGTAGCGGAAAACATTGACTTGTTTTCGTGTTCTATGAATGAATTCACAAAGTCCGCACTGTTCATAATTAGTTATAGGCGAAATGATTTGGATAGGTAGGCTCCGTTACATGGAGTGCAAATAGTTACGCTATTGTCTTAGGCTTAGTTCCTGTAAAAATAGTTGTAAGGGTGGATATATAAATAAATAAATAAATAACATTAACAAAGGATTCTAAAAGTCAAATAAGTGCCTTACTCAAGTTTTACAAATTTTTGAGACAGTCGTTATTTCTGAAAACAAAGGACCTATAAGACTGCCTGATCCACCAGCCGGTTATGTTTCTGATATTTTATGTGTCAAGTGTATATTATGTTGCCGTTTCTTTCTATTTTGGAGTAATATGGCCCTAAGGGTTGCACCAAGTTACTATAACAATAGCAATAAGTATCTATTTTGACGTATATTTCGACTGAAAACCTATGAAATATCGTTAAAATTCTTGGTTATTTTATTGTTATATTAACTTGGAGATAGTCGCACTAATTGTCATATTGACTTGCAAGTTAATATCATCATCATATCAGTCATTAGACGTCCACTTTTGGACATAGGCCAGTTAATATAATCTTTGTCATTGTAAGCGCGTGTACCTATGCTAAGGCATTGTAGAAATTAGGTAGGCCCGACCTACTTGGCCGACTATTCTGTGTGGTATTTGTAACTTAGATGCAATGCGTTATTGTAAAATGCATTGCGATCAACTTTAGTTCTGCGCTGATTTCTGTTCTGTAAATAAAAATATTACTAGGCGTTACAACAACGCGAAACTCGAAATTTCGTGAATTGAACATTTCTCCCGTCACGTTCAAAACAAACAAAATAATTTGCAAATCCATTCCAATAATTAATTTTACTCCGGAAAATCGAGTTACGGGCTCCATTGGAGCATGAAGAAGCAAATTGCCCCAGCAGGAGCTTCGGTGACGCCTTCAAATCGAAAATTGACGATAATTTATACCCTTCGTGGAACAAAGGCGTATGTCATACTAAATCATATTACTTACGTCTTTCTTCCCCAAGGGTTTTTAATAAAAATGCTCGCTCGAGTTCTGCTGTTTGTAAATCCTGCTAATGTTTTAAAAGAGAAATACGAGGATGTATGTATGATGTTTGTTACTCTTTCACGTCAGAACGGCTCATCGATTATAGTCTGCAATAGCACATAGGCTATTCTGAGTCTAATGTTATCCTGAATGAAGTACAGATGCTAAACATTTAACTGTCAATATCGATCATAATATTGCCTAACTCTATATTCGAGCCGACCAGTCGACAAACCATAACTCGTCTATATTTGTGTACACCGTATCATGTAATAAAAAAAACCGGCCAAGTGCGAGTCGGTCTCGCGCACGAAGGGTTTCGTACCAGAAAAAATATCGAGCGAAAAACGGTAAAAAATATATACTTTTGTTGTATGGAAGCCCCCCTTAAATATTATTTTTATTTTATTTTTAGTATTTGTTATTATTGTGGCAATAAAAATACAACATCTGTGAAAATTTTAACCTCCTTGCTATTACGGTTCATGAGACACAGAAAAAAACGCCAACAACTACTCTGTTGTATGGGAGCCCCCTTAATTATTATTATTTTTTTGATTTTAGTATTTGTTGTCTTAGCCACAATAAAAATACATAATCTGTGCAAATTTCAACTGTCTAGCTATTACGGTTCTTGAGATCTAGCTCGACGAGTGGTAGCCATGAAAAAGGGCTAAAATATCACGTTTTTTGTATGGGAGCCCCTCTTAATTCTTATAATTATTTTGTTTTTAGTATTTGTTGTTATAGCGGCAACAGAAATACACAATCTGTGAAAATTTCAACTGTCTAACTATACGGTTCTTGAGATACAGCCTGGTGACAGACAGGCGGACGGACGGACGGACAGCGAAGTCTTAGTAATAGGGTCCCGTTTTTACCCTTTGGGTACGGAACCCTAATAAAAACCCAACGTACCCAACGTAACGTAGTCTGAAGCTCAAATCTAGTTTACCAGTGATCCTAAATTCCGCAAATATCTTTTCTAGCCACGTCCCGTCAATTTGACGCGAGTTAGACGCAAAACCTCCTGTTATAGCAGATGTACGCACAAAAACAGGCTTCTGGCTAAAGTCGCAAAAACAGCTTTTTCATAGGATCCTGTTTCATCAACAAAATGCGGGCGGGCTGAGAGCCTGCTAAGGATTTTGTTTAAGTCATCTGATATATATTAATTAATAAAGACTATTTATTGATAATGATGGCTTGATTATGTGAGTATAATATTAGGAACTGATATTAAATAGACGTATTCTTTTAACATGAAACTACCGTGAGACTCAAACATAATTACAACAAAACGGATAACTCACGTATAAAAAGCCGGAAGAATGCAATGACAATTGTCGGAGCATTCTTCCGGCGTTTTATACCTACGTGAGTTATCCGTTTTGTTGTAATTGTGTTAGACGTATTCTTGTTGCGTATGTTTTATCGAGACTATAAAACCAAATCAATTTTTCAGTGGTCAATTTTAGAGACATTGACCAGATAACGGACTAGGTTTTTTTGATTTACTAGCGACCCGCCCCGGCTTCGCACGGGTGCAATGTGAAATCAGTATTTCTCTACTATATTATGCATGTATTATACATATAAACCTTTCTCTTGAATCACTGTATCTATTAAAAAAACGCATCAAAATCCGTTGCGTAGTTTTAAAAATATACATAGGGACATACAGACAGTGGAAAGCGACTTTGTTTTATACTATGTAGTGATTACAACTAGGTATACTACGATTTCAAATACAAGATCTTGTAAAACATTGTTGGTCGCATTTGTAATATTTATTACTTGGACTAAGTGAAATCTCAACGTGCTCCTGAACTACACGTCGCCCTCAGCGCTCGTCGCTTCTTCGGACCGTTTTTTACGGAACTAACATTCCTATAAACCGTTATTAGGCAGCTGACGCTTCCCTATTTAGTGTTGTTTCTGCCAAATATTTACCGATTGCCACTCGGGGAAAAGAGGGCGCACCAGGGGAATTTTATATTGCCTTTCCGATCTCGGTTGTAGTCAGTTTTATATATGATGCTCCAGTTTCATCTATTGCCTATAAAGGTTTTATTGCTTGAATTGTTTTCCTATAAAGATATGATTGTAGTGGGGAAAATTTTATTTGTGCTCAAGCATGTTGTGGACGATTGAGTCGTACGAAAAATGAGCATAGTTATACTGAGATAATATTTAATGCGCGGTAACGAACGTTGTAAGAGTTCAACGTAAAAGTATAGCAATTCTTTGCCACTAGTACAACAGAATTTTCGAATTTTCCTACCCCTGTGGGAAAGAGGCGTGACGATATGTATGTATGTATGTATGTATAGTACAACAGAAAGTTGGTGTTAGCCATGCGCTAGCGATCACAGGGTTGTTGTGTCAAGTATTAATTTTTATTTAAAATGCCATCGTGATAATTGACAAGTAAAAAACCTATTTTTTGTTTAAACTTCCCCATTTTACTCTGCGTTGGTGTATAGCTACTCCGCGTTAAGTTGAGATGAACCTTTTAGAGGCTTTAGGTATTTGTAATAGCTTCGCAAACTAAGGCGACGACTCGCTTTATTGAACCAATATGTTATGCGAAATTAGAATTATTGTAGGTGTAAGAGTTTTTAATGATTCACGGTTAAGTCACAGTATATACATATACAAGCTAAAGCAGTAGGGAAGACAGGCCTACTTTTTGAAATAAGTACCTACGCTCCAATAAAGCGTTAGGGTTGTCGATTTAATTTTTGTTAAATTGAATAGTTTTTTTTAACCAAGGTTTGCCCTGACATTATTATTTGACAAGTTATCCTTCAAGTGTAGCTTTCTATAATAGTACATATACTATAGATGCAAAATGATAACAATGAAAGTCCGTAGAAAAATTTTTCACCAAAAACACGGTCTATAATATACGGCAACTACTTACTTATCATCTAAACAGCCAAATGTTTTATTTAACAGAAAAAGCATTTGTCGGAGAAGTGACATCTGACATTTCTCGTTATAAAAATAATATATACATTTTATTTCATCATAATATAGTATCATTCTTATCTTTCAACATCATCAGGGAGTTTAAAAAACGAAAGCTCCGGTTTTGAAGAAGCCGAGTTCAAGCAGCCGTACACTGCGCAATACGCTCTTGCCATGTTTAAAACGAACACGGCCGCTCGTCTCAATGCGCCACTCGCGACTGACAGCACCGCGAGATCCGCTTAGGGGCCGTGTAAAAGCGCGCGTCTATGTGTGCGTTCGTTTCGACCGATTTGTTCGTAGATTCCCTACTGCTTGTGCTTATATGTACTGTGGTTAAGTTCATTCGAAATATTATAAACGGGAAATAAAGGTAATCGCGTTTAACATCCCGTTTATAATATTTCGAATGTATTGTAGGTGTATTTGGATATTTTGCAATCATCAGTTTATCGCGTTGTACCACAAGTTTGCATCTGTTCCAGTGTATAGAAAAAAACTTTTTTTGTTCGCAGATCTAACACAAAGTCAGATGCTATGTCGGGGCGTGTCCACGCACAAAGTATGCGGGCTTCGTGCGCAAGCGCCTCGCATCTCGTTCACCAGCAAAGAGGAGGGGGAAACGCACGAACTGCGACGGAAATCCGCGAGCAGCCGGCTCGGGAGTTCGCCGCGGTCGAGCATCGCGAGCGAGGAGAGGACTGATGGGATTGTGCTCAGGTAAGAGACAGTAGTATACGGAAGGAGAGAGATAGCGTGGAAGAGGTGGAGATGCACGAACTGCAGCGGAAATCCGCAAGCAGCCGGCTCGAGAGGACTGATGGGATTGTGCTCAGGTAAGAGACATTAGCATATGGAAGGAGGGAGATATGGAGGAGAGTGGAAGACGTGGAGATGCATGAATTATAGCGTATCTTTAAAGTGAAAACTTCTTTAGTGACGTTGGGCACTTTTTTGGATGGGTAAAAAATGTTACACTAGCGTCAGACGTAAGACGGAGAGAGGGTTTAAGTACCAGGATATTAGGATCCTCTAAGAGCTTATTTTGAAATACGAATTAAGCTAGCGATATTCGCGAGCGTGCGTGTGTGTAGTTTTCACTTCTGCCGGCACTCCCGGAGTGCTACCCGGTGTTTTTTTGACATGCTATTTAAGAAAAATTACGTCTAGCTAAACTGCGCATCTGGTAGCTCTTTCTCTCTCTCTCCAGTAAACTATAAAAGCCACCTAAGGCTAATTAAGATAAACGAGTGTACGACCTATCTTACCGGCAAGGCGGCACCTAAATTCGTAACGAAGGAAATAGCTGCTTTAATGACATGGCAAAGGGCGTTGGCATGAAGGTGATTGATACGACTTGAGCGATTGCTGGCAGGTCACGATTACTGCTGTTTTTATGTATGTACATACACTCTATGCATATAAAGAGAGGTCTAAATAACAAAACTGTTGTGTAAATAGTAGATTGATAAACAAGGGTTGAAATATACTCATTTTACCTGAGATATCCAAAAGTTCGAGGGTGAAATGGGTAATTTCATCCGAGTTGAACACTACTTTTCATTTCGAATATGAGGAAAGTAAAAGAAGGTACATATTATGACAAATTTCACCAACGTCGCATGGAAGCACTTAATATTTGTTACGTTTATCGTTCTTTTCCCCCTCTTCTTTCTATTAGATACGCGATTTACGCGCATTGTGCATTTCTTCTGTGCACCAATGGCTGCCGGCTAGGTTTTTTTTAAACTTGCAGACACGGATGTCGCTATCAATTAATTTTCGATTTATATTTCAAGCTAAAAAATACTGAACGTAATAATTTCTGATTCTCGCTGTATACGCTTGCATAAGCTTAGCCTAGCTGGATTAAGATTAAGATTATTCAGCCTTTTACAATTAAAAAGGATTTATTTGTATAGCAGATTACATGGGTGTATACGTATTTCCGTTGCTATGTACCTCATTTGGATTAGCTAGAAAAAAAAAATTACTTTCAACCCAACAGTCGTTATGAGTCACTTTCAACCCGCTATTCAGATAATCAATGACCTACTTTCAGAGTATGAGAGATGAAAAAATAATTTCTAGCTTTTTTTGTTGACTGTAGAAAGTTTCATTTTCCATCAATCTAAAGCTCATTTCGATTCAATTCAACGCCTAAAAGTGGCCAATTTTTTTTATCTGCGTCGTCATAAAACTATTATCAACTGTTTCCCGTGGTTTTGCCCGCGTTCTAGTACTTTCTTTGAAAATTTTGTTTCGTCAAAATGTTGCCCTGTATAAACACCCCTACAAAGGTTCGTAGCAGTTTTCGGTTTCGCTGCGAAATGGAAAAAAGTTGCTACTGGTTATGTTATGAGCGTAACAGCGTTAATGCCTTTTGAGACGGTCGGTATGCAACTAGGTTCCATTTGTGATGTAAACAAGGAGTAACGACGGTGTTTCCAAAACTCCCAAGGGCTAGTAAATAATATAATACAAACACATCTAATGTCAAACGGGATCCAGCGCAGGAAATGCTAGCTACATTCCGTAGACCTTCTACGGTTTAGCGCTCTACGTATCTACAGCGTTGCTACGAATGGGATCAACTATTTTTAGCTCGGCATCGTCAGGTGTGCTTTGGGAATAGGAATACTCCATTTTTTTGGTACATTGTTCCACTTTCTATTATTTGGATAAAAGCAAAATGATGTCGCTGTAATGTCGTTAGCATTTGTTTTTGTTTACAAGGTCTTGAAGTTAAGTTGCTTTGTTAAAGGGGAATAAAGTGACACATTTCAGCTCTAGGGAATAAAGTGTGATATTTGAGGTAGTTTTTGAGTTTTTTTTTTGATAGCGTAATTTTGACATAAGCTAAGCTAAGCTAAAATGAAACCGCTAAGCTGAAATGGGACTGGGCCGGTCATGTTTGCCGCATGAATATAGAGCGATGGGCCTTAATCGCAACCCATTGGGTTCCGCGAGATGGCCATCGAAGCGTTGGCAGACCCAGAAAAAGGTGGCGGGATGACTTGGACGCATATCAAGTAGAGTGGCAGGAGTAGGCTCTCGACCGGGACGAGTGGCGGAAAAAAGGGGAGGCCTTTGCCCAGCAGTGGGACACTCAATTAGGCTAATATAATAATAATAATAATAATTTTGACATCAGCAATGCTTCCTTATTTCATTTTAACCTGCCAAGCTATTCCCGCCATCTCCTTTTTGGTCTGCCTCGGCATTGATGTCCATCTTGTTGAAAAAAAAATGGCTTCCGTATCCGTCCGCGCTTGCCTAAAGTAACAACCAAATGCTCGCATGCAAATAAAGTTTTTTAATACATTTCATAATTCGACCTTGTTAATAATGCTATTGGAACGGCCGGGTCCCATGGAACGGTTCTAAAAAGTTTGGACCCAATTTAGAAATTCATTTGCGGCTCAATGCGCTGATCATTTATTCAGCCACGGGGTTGCCATGTGACGCCTTTCTGAGTAAGGAATTTTAAAAGCTGGCTGTAGGCTTTTAAGCCTGAGTTACGGTGGCGTGTTGAAAAGGCTTTTAGTGACGGGATGCTGTGGCGATCAGGGGTACTCTGGAATTCGATTTTCGAAGTTATCACACCGTCCCTCTCACTCTCAAATTAATGACTATAGTAGGTATGCGCGGAACGGCACGAATCGAACTTGGAATTAGTATTGGAAAGCAATCACCGCCAGCCATAGACACTCATAACATTGCATTGCAGCGTTAAGAGTGCGTTACTTTCCCTTAAAGAAAAAGACACAGAAAAACAGAGAAAAGTAAGCGGTTTTTTTACATTTTTGTCACCAGTAACGTGTCTCTTTTATAATCTACTATTATTTCGCTCTAATGCTAAATGAAACGAAGTATAATCCATTTAATTTCGAAACTTCGCGCTCAAGTTATATCAAATAATAGTGCTTTTTTTCTACCTCGCGTTTACGAATACCTGAAATAATGTAAGTTAATACTTTTCTCATATTAAAGTAAGTTAGAAGGGAGCAACTTTACTCGTGATCGCGTCGTAACTAACAAGTAGCAGCTGTACCCGATTTAGTAGCATCCCTAACACACGGCGCAGACTTTCTTGAGGCGTAACTTTTATAATTTTTACTATGCATACTCCACAGGCATACTCGCTATTTAGTGATATTTAGGAAATTACTGATTTTGACGAAAATATAAGGAACTTAAGTAAATGACCTGTGTACAGAACTGATACGGGGCTTAAGTTATTTTTGTAATTAAAATGTAATGTATTTTTAAAAAATGCCAAAAATGCTTTAATTGAAGTCAAAAGTCAAAAGTCAAAAAAAGTCAAAAGTTTATTTTGCAAATAGGCCGCCGAGGGCTCTTTTACATGTCTTTTTTTGAATCTACCAGCGCATTCGGAAAGACCATCATTGCCAAGAAGAATGCGCCGCAAGAAACTTGGCAGAAAGTCATTTTTTCAAAATAAAATAGATTTACAATAGTACTTAAATTCTACTTAACTTACCTAATACAATTAATACATTTTATAAAAGGGATGTAAAAGGTCCCTAAGTTAAGTCCGTACCTTAAATTACATTGGTCTATAGTAGAGATGTATAAAGTCTCTACTGGTCAAAGCGAAACAAAATATGCGATAATGATAAGAAAGAGAAAGCAAAAGCAAAAAGTGAATAAAAATAATCTAAGTTTAGTGGAGGTGTAAAACGCCTCCACCGTCAAATAAGTTAATTGGAGATATCTCCAATGTCGATGAGAAAAAGAGCAAAAAAAAAAAAAATATTATATATAATAAAAAATATGAAATATGCATTTCATGTCAAGTAAGTAACTGATAAGCTTTTGGATTCCGAAGGCAAGCTTACGTCTGCCGCCCCCAATGTTGGCTCACACGCGCTCATGTCATGCTCTGAAAGCAGAGCGGTACCGAGGGCATGTATCACTTCCGTCCCCACAGGCTCGCTATGGGGACGTTTTATTGAGGTCCCGGGTCCGAATCCCGGTAGGGGCAGACATTTGTATGATGAATACGAATGTTTGTGCCCGAGTCATGGATGTTGTGGGTCGTTCCGTCATTTCGTGCCAATCACATGTTCTTGTACTTTTCGATAAAAAAAAACAAGTCAACGTAAAGTCTGTTAATGCAAAACGATATGTATTTAGAACCTTAATATAGTGCATTTAACTAATACACTATTATTACACTATTTTAATGTATAAAGACACGAAAACTTGCAAATAATTCATTCCTCTCCTATGTTCCAACACAAGTTCATAGTTGGAATATTTTTTTTCTACAATCTCATCAAAAGAAAGCCAAACTTGTTTATGTCAGTAGAATCCTTAAATACTCCTTATGTATTGGTATAAATTTTAATTTTTTTGAATACAGTTTTACAGTAAAATTTCGTAACTAAATATTTGTCAAGCAAAAAAATTCATTCACTTCCAACTATACGTTACAACTAATTACACCTCCTAAAATCGTCCCTGGTAACTTTATATCGCTCCATCGCATGACGCAATAATCATTCTACCGGCACGGTTCGAACAGGGTGGACGTACGTGAAATTTAAAAGAAATATTTGCGATCTCCGCGACGACGAAGACGTTTGGTACAGTATGTTCATATTTACCTTCCGGACATTTCACAAGTAATTAATGGTTTTAATTTTATTTATACATTAAAAATGTATGGCTTTTGGGCGGGTTTACTTACAGTTTTAATTTAAAAATTCAAGGACATCTGGTTTAAGAATAATTAATGAAATAGTATCTATTGTTCATTCCTCTCCTTTGCATTACCGTCCATTCCTTCCACATTTGTATCAAAACCGTTGGATGGTAATGAATAAATTACGAAACATTACATATTTTTTCAGTAAAGTTATTATAAAGTAGTAAAATACTTAGTATTTAATACGGACGTAGTTATCACCTCAAATAAAAACGGTAAATATGGGTAGAATAGATGTTTTATGAAATTTTTTAAGTAGGTAGAAACAAGTTTTTATTAGTCGTAACAAGAAATAAACAAACCTTATTACCCCCCACGTTTGAGGTAATTATAATGCGATTAAGTTCCGTTTTGATTAATAATAAATGAGCCTTCTTGATGAACATCAGGTGACCTTCTTTAGATATATTCATTACCATCTTGTCAAATTTCCTTACCATCCTGAGCAGCATTACCATCTTTGACTTTACAGGGAAACCGGAAAATTGGTTGAGGTGCCTTTCTTAAAAATAAGTAGTATTTAGATACCTTATCAAGATTATAAAAAATCTTCATCTAAATACAAACTTTTTTTTATTCCGCGGAATGTCTCAAAATGGCACGAAATCACGGAACGACCCTTGTATGTATTTATCTAAATTATATAAGTATATTTATCCGTTGCCTGGTACCCATAGCACAAGCTCTGCTTAGTTTGGGACTGGGTCAATTGGTGTAATTTGTCCCATGATATTTATTTATTTATTTATTTTATTTTTTAATTACTTTGGAGAAGAGCTAATATTATTCAAACTGCTTGACCGATTTTTACCAAACATGGCCAAGAACTACCGCACGGAAACTGGCTTACGAATGAAAAAAATCCCATCGAAATCGGTCCATCGGCTTGAAAGCTATGATGCTACAGACAAACATACACAGACATCGACACGTCAAACTTATAACAACCTTCTTCTTAAAAAAAAATATATAAAAATAGTTTATTCAAAAGAAGAAATGTTTACAAAAAGGGCTTGCTGATGGTTCCACACTAGGCTAGGCCTGTCACGTGGCAACCGGATTCGGGGTACTTTCATACGTTTTATTTACTTACTTAAATAAAAACAAAGACAACTAAGGCTATAAAAAGATGGTGAATCAATTTCAACGCTCAGGGTGCACTAATGAAGGTAGGGTAGGGAAACGAGGTCGTCGGTTTGACGAACTACGACTTAAACAAAACTAAACTATTTGAAACTCGCTTCCGTGACGGTATAGTATGCGAGTTGTGGGCGAGTGTGTGTGTAAATATGGATGTGTGTAGTAGCTACTAAACAACAACCCGGAGCAGACTCTCAGTGTCCCTGTAGTTCAAGCCGTTCCGCCAGTTCTTCCGTCGTGGGTTAAAAGTTTTCTGTATTTTTTGAATTTTTGGGGGTTTGTACGATTTGCATAAAGGACACGAACAAAAAACTTCATTATTTATATCTGGTTCGTAACTTTTTCGAATAAAGGGCAAACGATTTTCATACGATTCTGTTAGCGGATAATAGAGTGTAATGTGCCATATTCTGCCCGCGCACGTCCGTACGTAAATACCCCGAGGGTGCAAAACGTGATCTTTATGATCCAGCTTCGACTTTACGTGTATTGCAACATATTTTTGCAAAAGCATAACACATTAGTTGACTGTTTTATGTTCAGAGGTTTAGCTTTAGGTAAACAACATGACTTACGCGATTTAAGCTAATTTTGGCGCAAAATATTATGGCCCCCAGTCAAACACCAAATTTTCCTATATCTAAGGTATTGCATGCATACGGGGGCCAAATTTTTCGCCACTGAGTATATTTTTGACATGGCTAAAACATGAAATTTTTAGGCTTTGCCACGACTATGTAGTCAACAATTCAAAAATGAATTCTACAATAAAACCATATTGCCGAAATTGCTCACAAAATTTAACGAGGATCGGTTGAAATTGAAAAATGCGACCAGGAGCCTTACCAATTATATTCCGACTTAGTTCAGGGGCCGTACCATGACGTCTTAATGCGTTTCAGTTTAGGTTCGCTCGCTGTCAGATTCATACTAAAAGTGACAGCTAAAACTTGAACTGCGTCGGAATTAGGACGTCATGGTACGGCCCCAGGTTTTCGCTGTCATTTTTAGTATGGATCTGACAGCGAGCGAATCTAAACTGAATCGGATTTGAATCGCATTAAGACGTCATGGTAAGGCTCCAGCTCTTTTCCAAAATTATGTAAGTCATTTTTGCCAAAAAATGAACAAGTGAACTAGTGAAAAAGTGAACGCATTCGAGGAGTTTATTTGAGTGAAAACATACATTAGAGACCCTGGAACGGAGACAGTTCGCTCGCTTCACGCTCGCTCGGTTAAATGTAAGTTTTTATGAATTGCCTTTTTTTAGATAACTGCCATAAAATATTCATTAACTTTTGTTAGTAGTTCAAATTTAGGAACATAATTTAGGATCCTTCGAGTAATGAATAATTTATGTAATAGCCCCAACGGTTCACATAAATTTTCATTTCCTACGCAAATTATGCATTGGTTATTATTATAGCCTCCTTAATTTGCTTGGCGTTCTAATTTCTCAAGTATAGGTTTCATAATTGACAAAAATTTAAACTGGAAACTCCATGTAGATGACATCTGTAAAAAACTGTCTCGCTTCGCTTTCGCTCTGAAAAGACTTACAAACGGTATCAGTGGAAGCAGCTCTCACTGCATATCATGGTTACGTTTCCTCAGTGTTAACGTGGAGTACGCCCGCCCGCGTCCCCTGCACTCCCCCGCGATACCTTATTTTCGACTACTGCGCATCAACGGTCATCGCTAGACTTACGTGCCGGCACTTGTAACACCCCTTTATTTGCGTTGGGGTTTAATAAATATCGTTTTCACCTCACTAGCTCGGAAAGCACTTTTTGTTTGTTTGACAGCTATTGAGAAAATCGCTTTTTATCCACACGTGGAGAAAGAGTTTTGACCACAGATTAGAAAGATATAGTACAGGGTTTAGACATTTGAAGGAAGCTTAAGTGATTTTTGACAGCTAATAAAACGTAAAACGTTAAAAGTGCAGAATTTTTAATATCACATTTAATTAATTGCATCGAGTAAAAAACACCAAATACAGTCTTACAACTTTATTTTTATTCATAAATATCAGCATTCAACATTAACCTTCATTCTTGTTGTAAAAACGGATAAAATGTTCTGACAGACCAAGTAAGTCAATATGCGAACAAAACGCATCCGAAACATTTTTTTTATAAAATTCATCCTTTGTAGGAGAGGTAAAGGAATTAATGTCCATTCAGCCATATTAAAGATTGTAATGCCGGTTAAATGTTTGTGCTGACAGTACTTGATGGTCCCAATCCCAACGGAAGACCAGCGCTGGCTGTAAGGCCAGCATTATGCTGAGGTGGAACCATTTCGTGATTATATATTATTATGCTGTTACTTCTTTTTTTTCTGTAATTTGTATCAAGAATAAATGTTTTCTTTCTTTCAAATAATAAAAAATTAAGTCAAAACTAATCAATTAAGCCGTCAACGTTAAATATTCGCATGTTTTTCTGGTTATTAAAAATGAGTGATAGTACAAACCCTTTTTCTTATTTTCCTCGCTGTAGTGAGGTGAAAAGTTTTGTGTTATACACGGGTGAAAAATTATTTTACGCCTCGTGTGTTGAAACACTCGCTACGCTCAGGATTCTATTTTTGAACCACTCGCTTCGCTCGTGGTCAATCATAAAATCCTTTCGCTAGCTCGTGTTTCAATTGAACACTCGCAGGTAAAATACAACTTTCCCCTCTTGTATAACAAATAACTATTATCGGGCAGCCCTTCTTGCATTCCAATTGTCACTAAATATAAGGACCCGAGGCCTTCCGGCGTGCTTGTCTCTGGGCCCTATTACCGCTAACGATTTTCCGGTGCTTCGCGGTCAATAAGTTCCTGTCTATCATTAAATAATTCAAGACACGATCCTTTTGTCGTGGTGCAAGTCACAAGAATGATATAGAACCAAACCAGTATGCTTAGTGTAGGTTCGCGTTCGCGTTAAAAGTGTCAAATACTATGAGAACAGGGGCCTTACCATGACGTCCTAATTCCGACTCAGTTCAAGTTTCAGCTGTCACTTTTAATATGAATCTGACAGCGAGCTAACCTAAACTGAATCGCATTATTTGTATGATGAATACGAATGTTTGTGCTCGAGTCATGGATGTTGTATGTATTTAAGTATTTATTTACGTACCTACATTATATAAGTATGTTTATCCGTTGCCTGGTACCCATAGCACAAGCTCTGCTTAGTTTGGGACTGGGTCAATTGGTGTAATTTGTCCCAAGATAATTATTTTTTATTAATTACGTCATGGTAAGGCCCCAGTTTGTTGCCGTTTCGATCCGCAAGTGGCGCTGCCAATTTTTCCATAGTAATTGAGACGTTAACGTGAACGCGTTCGAGACGTTTTTATTTGCGAAAACTTACACTAGAGGCTCTGGTCTACTTAAGTATGGACGGGTGATGAAAAAAATAGCAGAAAAGTTGTACTCTTTGTTTAAAGAAAATTGATTGCCGGCTAACATTTTTTGTATCATCTTGTCAACTGATGAATTTATGAAATAGGTAGTATCCTATATGTCCATCTGTCATAGAGCTGTAAAACTATCTCTCGAGATATAATCATAGATAATAGCATTACTTAATTTACCCATGGGAGTGTGTATTCGCCCACGATCATGTGGGCTTAAGGTCTTGTTGCCTTAGGCTGTGTCTACCCTGTAAGGGATAAAGACGTAATTTATGTATGTATCAGTGGCGTGGCGTCAAGTTTATCAGAAGGCAAGCCGAAGGGAACTTAACTAGCCTTTTCCTCTAATTCGGCACAATAAATTGCCCAACTGCCTTAAAATAGGCAAGCCAGTGGGAATCGAGTTCTATGGACGCCACGCCACTGGTAGGTATGTATGTATGTGTTTTAACAGTTATGTTTTCAGGAAACATAAATTAAAAGTATATTAAGTTTTGAACTGTTTTTAATTAATAAAAACAATATTTTACACAAAGCGATACGTCTGAGGGATGATGGTTGAGAAGAGAGAGCGAGAGCCCGATCGGAAAGTGAAAGGGCAGCATAACAAACCATAGATTATCTAAATAAAATATCTAAACTTAAGCCTAAGGCGTTGTTCAGTCTTGAATACATTGATTCACATCGTATTTAAAGAAAGAAAGAAAGAAGACATTTATTCATTTTGCAAGACACACAAATATAAGACGACAAGAACATGGTATGTCACTTATGGCTAACTAGCTTTTGCCCGCGACTTCGTCCGCGTAGACTTCATTTATTTTCAAATAGCTTTTGCCCGCGGCTTCTCTCGCTTGTAGGTACCAGTAGTACCTATTTCAATCCCGTTTTTTTCCCGTTCCCGTAAGAATTTCGGTAAATGCTCTCTTAATGCTACCGTACACTCCCCAAGCAACCCACTTGCCAACGAACAAAACGAAAAATCCCGTTTTTCCCCGTTCCCGTGAGAATTTTGGAAAGTCCTCTCTTAATGCTCTACTACACTCCAAGCAATCTACATGCTGAATTTTAGCTTTCTACAACCAGTAAAACGAAAAGTCCCGTTTTTCCCGTTCCCGTAAGAATTTCGGGAAATGCTCTCTTATAGCTTCCTTACACTCTTCAAGCAACCTACATGGCAAATTTCAGCTTTCTACGACCAGTAAAACGAAAAATCCCGTTTTTCCCGTTCTCGTGGGAATTTCGAGAAATTGTCTCTTAATGCTCCTCTACATGAGTGTGCAACCTAAATGCCGAATTTTAGCTTTCCACAACCAGTAAAATGAATAGTCCCGTTTTCCCGTGTCGGGAAATTGTATGTTAATGCTTCCCTACACTGATTAAGCAACCTACATGCTAAATTTCAACTTTCTAAGACCAGTATAATTAAAAATCCCGTTTTTTCTCGTTCGTTTCCGTCAGAATTTCGGGAAATCCTTTTGTAGTGTCTGTAATACTTCTGTAATTTCAGTTTTCTACGACCAGATCCTGTAGAACTGTATATAAATCCCGTTTTTTTCTTATCCCGTGGAAATTACTTTCTTAGTTATGTAATCACCTACTTGTGTACGAAATTTGAAGTCTCGTTATTATAGTTACGTAGTTAGGGTCACACGAAATCGAATATATAAATCCCGTTTTTTCCCGTTTCCGTGGAAATTTCCAAAAATAGGTACGTCTGTTTTTGTTTTCGTAATCAGCGACCCGATAAACCGTACAAACAAATACCCATGTTGATTTTCAGACTTTGTCACCACATTTCCCCCTTTTAGGGGTTGAATTTTCAAAAAAACCTGAAAGAGGTGTTTACTCATTTATCGTCAGGAATACTCCTGCGAAGTTTCGAATAAAATAGTCTGATCTTGTTTCCCCATACAAACTTTGGACCCCCATTTAACCCCTTTAGGGGTCGAATTTAAAAAAATGTTTTCTTAGTGCACCCCTAGATAAGGAACCTACATGCCAAATTTTGAATCTCTAGAACCAGCGGTTTAGGTTGTGCGTTGATATTATGTCAGTCAGTCAGTTTCTTCTTTTATATTTAGATTTTTAGAAACAGCCCCGAAGTTGAATGCACTTATTCTGTCCCGCGGGAATTTCGCATTTTCCCGGAGAACATGTTTTAGTCCTATAATCATCTACAGGTGTGCCAAAATTAAAGACTCTAGTTAACAGTTATGTACTGAGAAATATATAAATCTCATTTAATTCCTAACTCGTGGCGTTTTCAAAAAATCCCTTCTTAGTGCTCCTTTGAGTTGGGATAATCAAGATATACGTCTGCCAAATTTCAAGTTCCTAGGTCCAGTGGTTTAGGCTGTGCGTTGACTGTCAGTCACTCTGAAATTCTGAATAGAACATATAAATCTCATTTTTTTCTTATCCCGTGGGAATATCGAAAAATCCTGAAATTAGTTTTTTAGTGTTACAATCATCTACATGTGTGCCGAATTTGAAGAGTCTAGTTATTACTGTTACTGAGAAATATATGAGCCTCATTTATTCCCTATTCCGTGGGAATTTAAAAAAAAATCCTTCTTAGTGCTCTTTTGGGATACTCAAGATATACGTCTGCCAAATTCCAAGTTCCTAAGTCCAGCGATTTAACCTGTGCGTTGTCAATCAGTCACTCTGAATCGATCATATAAATCCCATTTTTTCCTTATCCCGTGGGAATATCAAAAAATCCTGAAATTAGTTTTTTAGTGTTACGATCATCTACATGTGTGCTGAATTTGAAGAGTCTAGTTATTACAGTTTTACTAAAAAACATATAAGCCTCATTTATTCCATATCCCGTGGGAATTTCGAAAAATCCCTTCTTAGTGCTCCTCTGGGATACTCAAGGTATATGTGTGCCAAATTTCAAGTTTCTAAGTCCAGTGGTTTAGGCTGTGCGTTGTCTGTCAGTCACTTAGTAACGGAACAGTTTTATATATACAGATAAACAAAAAAAAACTCTTTTAAATTGCGCCACAAAATCCACCCTAGGGATTGACCAATATTGATTCCAGTGGGAATTACTCGAGTCTGGAATTATACTGAATCATTCAATCAGGGGGTCTATTCCGACTAATTCGCGTCCAATTCATTGCGAAGCCAATTGCTACGCTACATTGCTTGTGATAAAGTAGCTCAAGAGATGAGATGTAGCTTATTATTTGTGCCACGCAAAAAAAAACAACTTTTGGAGTTTATAAAGTCACTAATGTTAGTCAGTCATAGTATGGCATTGTTAAATTGGAGAGACACGGACACAAAAGGACAAATCTATACATATAAATAAAAATGTATCGTCGAAATGTATAACTTCCAAACGACTGCACCGAATTGAATAAATCTTTTTTAGTTGTGTTTGTTACTGTTTGGACAAGGTTTGTAAGAAATAAAATGTTGTTAAAGAAATAAAGATCTATGGCCTGTTTCACCACTCTCTGTTAAGTTCCAGTTATCTTAACTGTCAGTTATATATGATGACGTCTCTGTCCGTTTCGTAGTAATAAATAGAGACGGAATCATATATAACTGACATTTAACAGAGAGTGGTGAGATAGGCCGTTAAAAGTGTTTTTTGGCAATTCCTCTGGAATTTTGTTAAGCATTCGGTAAAAATTACAATTTTGACCGCGATATCTGATGACTAAAACTAGTTTGTTAAACGAACGATCCATAGCAACATGTCTTCAAAAGCTTGCAACATTTCCTCAAAAAACACACGCCGATTCCGCCCTCACGCAACGCAAAGTTGACATTTACGAACTTCCACAATCAAAATCCGTAACGCGTCAACATGAACACGACACGACACGACGTACCAGGAGAGCATAAATAACTTGGAGCACATTTAAACTTGCCCGTTAACTTCCCCCCTAAATCCAGAACTCGGTAGTTACACAAAGTTGGCGATTCTTTTAAAGGAATGTACAATTTGCGCGCTCCGAGACTCTGTTTTATTCGTTTTTTATTTCCCAATATACCTACTTTTAACTTTGTCGGGACTGTATTGTAATCGATGTTACTTTGTTTTGTTTTTATTTTCATTTTGTATGATTACAACGCGGATTGTTATTAAGTGTTGTGCTTTGCCGCCAAATATACAACAAAGATTCAACGAGATTACTAGAAGCGTATGGAGATGATTTGATTGTTATGTAAGGTCCATCAAGATCACTTATCTTGCTCACTTATAAATTGTGTTTTCATAAAAGTGGAGCGTAAGTACGTCTGTAAGAGCCATTTACACGGACCCAGGGTTAGCGACTTAACCCCGTGTTAGATGCTAACCCGGGGCTAAGTAGTGTTAAAATGTATGGAACTGTCAAACCTAACCCCGAGTTAGCGATTTAATTTTTTAACTCTGGACTGTGCAAGTGGGCCTAAATGTACGACTTGCAATGCACGCCCTGATCATTCTTGTACGTACTGTTAACTGCCATCCTAATTGAAAAAGGCGCATAATTATCTGCTTCATAGGTTTTGCAAAAATTATGATAGACTAGCTTCTGCCCGCGACTTCGTCAGCGTAGAAGTAGCAATTGACATGTCTATCGCAATTTTCCGGGATAAAAAGTAGCCTATATTTTAATCTAGGGTACCAGCTAACTTCGTTCCAAATTTAATCCAAATCTGTTTAGTCGTTTTAGCGTGAGGAAGGAACAAACATACACACTCACTCACATCGTCACAAACTTTCGCATTTATAATATTAGTAGGATTTCAGTCAGCAAACACGCTCGTATCTAAAATGTTTTTTTTAGGTTATTTAGCATTCAGTCAAACCACTCTCTAACCCGGCTTTCGCCAAAAGGGAAGGTTATTATGTCCGCGCTTGCTCAAAGTTTTTATAAAAACGTCACCTCTTTTAAGAACCCAATTGCATCCGAATTACTTCCGGACACGGTCCCGGCCGCTGTCACGGCTGTCGGCGCCAGAGGCGATTGCCTCCTTGCACCGTGCCTCGGTACCGGATCACAGTGTAAACCAGTATGCTATCTACATACGCCAGACCCAAAGTCAAGTGCAAAGGCCGCTGATTTACCGCATAAATGTACTGTGTATTTTGTAAATTATTTTGCACTTTGTGACTTCTGTGGCGAAGTAAAGTTATTCTTATTCTTAATTTACTAACCACATTAAACGTAAGCTGCCCTAGAACAAGCTCGCTCTTTACACGCCGACACAAAATAGTATACAGCTTTATATATACTTTAAGTGGTTAAAAAAATTACCGAAAGCTTCCTACAAAAAGTAGCCTATAAAAAGCAGGTTTTAGGAAGTTATTTTTATGTGTGTGCGTGTACAATTTGTGAGCTCATAGAATGTCACTCGGATTTGTCTTGTTGTCTATCTCACTCAGCCGATTCAAGTATCAAATTCGTAAGAGTGAGTGAGACGGCAAGATAAACCCAAATAGCATTCTGGTACGCAAGGCCTTACTATAGGTACTTCCCAAGTTCATGATATAACTTTTACAGAAAAACGCAGTAATTATGATTCACAATTTCACATAGTCATACTGCCTGACACAATCGCAATAATAGCATTCAGCATCTCGTTCTTCCGCCATTTTACTCCCTTTGCCATCAGTTGGTGATTGTCCGTGCGTGCGTTAGACAATAAAGTTACTGACGTTTGAAGATTCCGTACTGGTTTATACTATGCCTGTATTGCCGTACGGAAATCGAACCCTATTCGTCGATACCTTCCAACAGGTAAACGATTCATAGATACGATGGAATTGTTAAAATAGCTGTGATATTGTGAAATTGAAAAATATCACTATTTGTTAAATTGAAAAACATTTGATGTTTCGAATTGACGCGTAAGGCTTATTCGAAAGTCAGTTTCCTCGCGGTGCGGCGGTCCTTATCAGCCATTGTTTGGTAAAAATCGGTCAAGTATTTGATGATTATCGGCTCTTGTCCAAAAAATGTGAAGCCTTTTTGGTATAAAATTGAATCATTTTTTTTAAGTATGATTAAAATACTCCATAAATGGGTGGGGGTTTAAAAAAAAAAGAGCTCCGTAAACATTCCGTACATCAAGAGGAATAATGAAACACTTAAACACAAGGGACAACTTCGTTGTCTCTGTGATGGAACAAAGATGAAGAATTCCGAAAATAACTGATCCGCAAAAAATAACTTTGCTTTTGATATACTACGTGTCAATTCTAAGAGAACAAATTTGCAGACTTAAAATCCTACGAAACCCACACCGCACCACTTGCAATATTTAAATATTGATTTAAATACATAACATACCGTCACACCTCTTTCTCTTAGGGGTAGGCAGATACCACTTTGTTCCACTTGCTACGATCCCCCTTTCGCTTCATCCACATTCAATAATCTCTTTATACTCGTACATGCTTGTTGGTTTAGGGACCAAATTGATTTGAATCAAACAACAAACAAAGCAAACGAAATAGAGAAAACCTTTCCTTGTAAAAATACATATTTGTTTTTATCGAAGCGAAAGCGATTGTGTAATATACACTGACGAGCAATAATAACTGGTCACTTTTCATACAAAGTTCTATGAAAAGCTTCCCGATATTTTTGCTCGTATATGTTTTCGCAATGAGTCTGCCGATGCAGAATATTTAAACTGATAGTTTGTTTTCAATTATTCTTACGCGGGAACTCCATTTATATTGTGGCTAGCAGTAAATTAAAAATACATTTTGAAGCGACAAAAGCAATGAATAAATTTGAGACAGTAAGAGTTGCAAACGATCAACAAAACTCTATAATCCGCCGAAGTATAAGAATAATAATTGGAAAGTTAGTGCTATTAAGAAGACAAGTTTCGTTGCGACATTTTAAATTCAAACCCTATAGTACCGCGAAATAAGTTCGTAATTCAAATTCGGTTTTTAAAAGTTAAAATCTTTTGGAAAACTTGCTTTTATTATTAAAATGCCTAGACTTACTAATTTAGTTTCAGTTTTATGTAGGTAATACTAAATGGTAGTATTTTTAAAGCCATAATTGCAAACCTTGATGAACTGTTTTTTCACTGAATGGGTTTCGAAATGGCAAATAAAATAAAATGAAAGCAAGCTTTTATCACTATCACTACATAGTATAAAACAAAGTCGCTTGCCGCTGTCTGTCTGTCTGTCCCTATGTATGCTTAGATCTTTAAACCTACGCAACGGATTTTGAAGCAGTTTTTTTAAATAGATAGAGTGATTCGAGAAGGTTTATAATGTACCCATAATACGCAGACGAAGTCACGTGCAGAAGCTAGTTCAAAAATAAAACGTGAACTTAAACCGTACCTAACGTCAACTTTTCGTAATACATTTTAAAGCTTGTTGAAGCACTAATAATGAACACAAAATATTTACCTTGCTACTCTGCTACTTACACGTTAAGTAGCGGAGTAGCAAGGTAAATATTTTGTGTTCATTGAAATGGACCTCCGCAAAGTAACGCCTGATTCAATAAAATATTTAAAATCGGCATGCGTAGCCGTACAGGCACGATTATATAACAAATTAATGAAACAACACCGTTTAGCTGTTCAGAAATCTGGTTTAATCAGCGTTGTAGAAGCACTAATAATCGTAATCGTACATACCTAGACCTACATTACATTAGTCAAACAAGTGCTTTGTAGCGACAGACACGCAAAATTAACAATTTTAACGTGACTCTCACGCCCTCTGAAGTATGCAGATGTTTGTAGATGCAAAATCAGCTTTCGCCAGTTCTAACCGGTTTCAACTGCCACCACCCAGTTCCAAATATTCTAATTCCACCTAACTCGTACTGGCTGGAGAGAAATTAGCATATTAAAAAAATTTACGCGGCACGAGGGCCTGTTATTTTAACATTTAAAAGGACATGATTAAATCATAATTAGGTAAATAATTGTCCGAGTGAGCGTATGCGTGTAACGAAAAAATACAAAACGAAATTTTGCGAGATATATTTGTCTAACCTTGTTTTTTTAGCAAAATAAGAGTTACCTACTCCTTGCACGTAAAATTATTGTTTTGCCAGGAGTTATTAATTTGAGCTTCCTAACAAATCTAACTAATGAAATTCGACACATAGATAGAGAAAAGTCTGGAATAGCACATAGGCTACTTTTTTATCCCGGAAAATTCCCGCGGGATAGCGATAAACGAATTCTTTGCAGACGAAGTCGCGGGCAACAGATAGTTTGTTATAAATATTTTCCAGTTATCTAACCAGGTGTTCCTCTGCTCCAGGGTCCCGACTCCTCGCGGCTCGGTGTCCAGCACGGGCAGCTCGCGCCTGGCGAGGCTCCTCACCCATGGAGGCCGAGGGGCTCCGGAAGACGTGGCCATGGACGCTCCGAGGAGGCTCAGCTGGGAGAGGCAAGTTATCATCTAACTAATATTATAAATGCGAAAGTATGGATGGATGGATGGATGTTTGTTTGTTTGTTACTCAATCACGCCAGAACGGCCCAACGGATCTGGATGAAATTCGGCACATAGATAGAGAAAAGTCTGGAATAGCACATAGGCTACTTTTTATCCCGGAAAATTGCGTAGTTCCCGCGGGATAGCGATAAACGAATTCTTTGCAGACGAAGTCGCTGGCAACAGCTAGTATCATCGTCTTCCTAGCGTTTTTCCCGGCACTTGCCACTGCTCTGTGAGCCTGGGGTCCGCTTTGACAACCTAATCCCAAGATTTGGCGTAGGCACTGGTTTTTACAGAAGCGACTGCCATCTGACCTTGGAAGGTCACATTTGTTCTAGTATAAGGATCGATTGGGTAAACGACTCTGAGTAAGAAAAACCCAAAATAGTTAAATTTTGGAATAAATGATCATGTAGACTTTTTTAGGGTTCCGCACCTCAAAAGGAAAAAACGGAATCCTTACAGGATCACTTTGTTGTCCGTCCGTCTGTCAAGACCCTTTTTCTCAGGAACGCGTAGAGGTATCAAGCTGAAATTTATATTATTATCAAATACTCAGGTCTACTGCCCCTTGGAGCTGTGAAAAAATCAAACATCTAAGCCAACGCAATCAAAAGATACAGCTGTTTATGCCGCAAATTTCCGCAAATTTTCGACTATCAATAGAATCAAAACCTACAGGGTACTTCCCGTGAACGCAGAATCTTGAAATTTAGTATGAAGGTAGGTCTTATAGCACAGATTAAGGACTAATTGCGAAAACCGTAAATATGTATGTATGTTTGTATATATCAGTGACCAATGTAAAGTGACCCCACACTGCGTACATTTTGCTTTGGAGCAAGGCTCTGCTTACACTGGTATATAGATATTTCTAGATAATGGTACGGAACTCTCGGTGCGCTAGTCCAACTCGCACTTGGCCGTTTTTTTTGGAAAACGCCCACTTACGAAGCGAATACTCAGGCCACTTTGATATAAAATCCCATTTACACTTGAAAGCCCTGACCTTCACTCCAGCCTGAATTCATTCATCTATTCCTGATCTCAAAGGGGCCTAAACAAATTACGCAAGTGTTTAGAGAAGGCGGCAAACAAGGGTGGCCATAATAGACCGTATGTGCGTCCCATTCCTACTGACTTTGTAAGAAAGAGACACACTGGTCGAGAAGAAAACGGCGTGTAGAAACCTAAGTAAAGACTGCGCTTACGTTTGATAAATCGTGTTAAGAATGGGTTGGAGTCAGATAAGGGTATCTAATAGGAATGTTGTACTAACAAAGTTAAAGCTGTAATATATTTATTCCCTAGGGGTAAGGCTATATAAGGTCCCTTCAAATTGATACGAAATATATCAGCAGATGGTTGCGATAGTTCGCCTAGACACTGCTACTACTACGCAACTATACTGAAGAGCAAAAATAACGGGTTAATTTTCTTACAACTTTGTATGGAAAGTGAGCCGTCATTTTTGCACCGTGCACCCTGTGGTGTATCAGACACCCCCTAACAATAATCCACTGGAGTATATAACCATAGCTATAGAAATTAAAAAAATATTTAGAAAAAGATTGAAGTAAAAAAAAATTATTTTATATAGGAATGATTATAGTTAATACTACCATTCCTATAGAACATATAAAAAAAAATACTCCAATTTTTTTAAATATTTTTTTTAGCTTCTATATGTATGGTTATATTATTTTATTTTGTTTTATTTTATTTTATTTTATTTTATTTATATACCCCAGTGGATTATTGTTAGGGGGTGTCTGATACACCCTGTACATGTGTTCATGCAAATTAATCAATCTAAAGTCGCAGCTTACGCAAACACCTCATAAGATGTCAACACAATTTGAATTCTATACATACAGACATACATACATACACAAATCACGTCTTTATCCCTTACGGGGTAGACGGAGCCTAAGGCTGCGTTTAGCAAGATTGTGGGCGTATAGGTGGAAAGTGGAATCAAAATAGTGATGGGTTGCTAGCCGCATCGCCTATAACATGATTCCTATGATTTTCACTTATTCTCTGAATGGGCTTTTACCATCTGCGCGGGAAGAGAAGCAACTGGTACATTCTATGTTATTTCTTTTATCTTTACTTTCTCCCAGACCAGCATGGAGGATTCTATAAGAGAGAGAGAGAGAGAATATCGAGCATAACCGTTCCTTGACTCATTAACTGTCGTACTGCTCAACCTCTTTCTTGCTCTGAAATTTGTTTTTTTCCTTGTTTTATAATAATAATAATAATAAATGTTTATTTCAGGTAGTCACCCATAGAAATTACAGTTACAAAATTAGAAATTTACAATATATTGAGATTATTTAAAATTGATACTTTATCATACATTACATTAATAATCAAGTACATTTTTTTTTAATTCATGCAATACATTTTATTGCCAGCATACTAAGGGCCACACATGCTGTGTTTGCATGCATCACATATAGCTATTGTCAGTGTTTTTTAATATCGTCAGAAATGACGCATGCCTTTTATGCATAATCGCATAAAAGTCATCCACTCCGTTCTCCGTTCCGTCCGTTTTATACGAGTACAATGAAGAGACACATTCCAAAATAAAACACTTATTTTCCAGCAATAAGATCAGTGATTTAGTGGAATACTATATTATTCAGAATTGATGGCTACCCTGGCGCACCCGGAAATCCGGACCGTCGGTAAATCGCACGTCTTTAAATAAAACGTATGGTCACCCTAAGTAGTCCCGTTTTCTGAGAAATAAACTTATGGTTAGCCGGCGCGAGTCTCTTCGTGTTTCAAGATTTCATGGTCATCCTACATAACATACAATCATTAGCAGTTCTTTTTTTACTTTACGTATATTTGTTCGTTTATTTTTTTTAAGTAATTGCATTAATCTGAAATTTGATACACTCCTGGAGTATCGACGTCAACGTAATAATAACGTACCGTCAGCAAAATGGTTCTTAAATTTCTGTTTTTTCTACATACTTAAAAAATATATTTTAGCTTAAAATTATTCAACAATAAATATTGCAGAATTAAGTCGATGTTTGTGTGTCTGTGTGTGTGTCTGTGGCATCGTAGCTCCCAAGCGGAGGGACCGATTTCAATGCGGTTGTTTTTCATTCGAAAGCCAGTTTCCTTTCAGTGGTTCTTAGCCGTGATTGGTAAAAATCAGTTTAGCAGTTTCTGCGTGGGGGGGGGGGGGGGGGGGGTAAAAATTTGTAATTTATGGTTATTTCATTTGAATTACTGAATTCGTGAAAAAAATAATTATGCTGAGCATGTTACATGAACGATATTATGTTAAACTTAATATAGGGACAAAATAGCAAATTGTTGCTCATTAAATAATAACACTCTGATTAGTTACTAGCTACTCCACAAGGTCTACGGCACGTAGCTTGCTACGCCCGTAGTGCTACGAAACACGTAGCAAATGAAATACTCCTTATATGTACAGTCGCCATCAGATATATCGTAGCGGGCGAGGTCTTCAAACACTTCGGAGCAGCCTTAAATTTCAATAAATTCATTACAACTGTAAGGTTAATAACATGAGAACACGCAATTAGTCATAAATATAATAGCAGCGACTTTTCAATAAAATCAGGACGTCACAGATCGTCAAAGATATCGATGCAGACAGGCTGACCATAAAGATCGGAACATTTTTGGAAAATATACCTAAACTTTGTGACAAACAGTTTAAATTACGTTGTGTTTATAATAAAACTAGTTTTATAAAATAGAACTACATGTTTTGACTTATAACAGCAGAAGAAGAAAAATTTTATTCTTAAAAAAAGTATAATGGCAATTTAGTGGCCAGTAACAATTTACACTTTATACAACAAAAAAGGTTTTATGTTACTAACACAGTGAATTATGCATGCAGACGCGTACACTATATAGGTGACATATCTTTCATTTTGGCATGACGTTTGAGCCTTATTTGTATTTTGTTTGCAATTCGAATCTATCATCATATACGTAAGGTTTATTTTCCACATATGTTCCGATATTTATGATCAGCCTGACTGCGTCGATACCTTTGATAGTATGTGCTTCCTGATATTTTTAGCTCATTGAACGTCCCGAATTTATTGAAAAGTCGCTGCTCTTATATTTATGACGGATTGCGTGTTCCGATGTTATTAACCATATCTAGTGTAACGAATTTATTGAAATTTAATGCTGCTCCGAAATATTTGAGGACCTCGCCCGCTACGATATATCTGATGGCGACTGTACCGAGAGCTGGTAGACCATTTTACACAACAGATAGAACATAATAGAAAAAGTAACGTTAACCTATAATGACCTATACTTACCTATATTAATTACTAGCAGCCCGTCCCGGCTTCGCACGGGGTAGACAATTATTTATTTTTGGAAATTTGGATTAATATAAACACATAAATAGCATGGTTTGAATTTGGTTAGCATTTTCATTAATGTTTAAAATGAAAAAAGTTGTTGTAGTGACATAACTACAATAGTTGGACATATGCTACCGCGGAGTTTTTTGTAGACATTATGATGTTCTTCAATATTGTTGTACATTATTTTGTTCTACCGCTAATAGTTTCGGCAGCGCATTCGACGAAAGACATTTTAAGACTCATTTTTCTACACCTTCGGTTACATTGTTCAAATTTTACCAAGGATCCCTATTTTTTTTCAAAATGAAATGTAACCTATGTCAAATTGGAAGAATGTAGCATTCTATTGGTGAAAGAATTTTTTAAATCGGCCCAGTATTTTTTGAGCCTATTCATTACAAACATACAAACATACAAAAATAGGTACAAATCTTTCCTCTTTATAATATTAGTGTAGATAACATTCTCGATCACAATGGCTTCTAGTAAGTCCAAACAAAATGAGCTAGATACTTAAATTTTTTTTTTCTGTTTAGTACCTACCTATCTATAATATTCTGTTAAAATCTCAAATCGTCTCAAATAAATTTTACTCAAACATTCAAGCACGAGGCTTCAAGGACTTGAATAGGTTTTTTTACACTGTAGTCGGTCCGTGTTGGTATAGGTGCATATATCCACGCATTGTACAGGTGGGCCTTATGAGAACTTGTCCACAGAATGGCAGACGATATAGAATCGTATAGTGAATATATCAAAAAGGTATTCTATTCTCAGGTTAGGGAGGTAGAGGAGGGTTATCTCATTATTGTTCTTATTTGTGGTGTTAACCAAAGAATATAATGTATTGCATTGTGACATAATGATTTAGAATAGAATTAGTATAATATAAACCAGTACGGCATAGAGAACCTAATTTGAGACTGTAGCTTTGTGTAAGACGATTATCTCGGCGTGGAATATGGCTGTTCAGCATTTCGAGTTTTTCGCGCAGTTCCATGCGCCGGTTTTCAAATATTTCGACATTTATAAAATATGCGCGCTACGATTATATTCAGCGGCAAAAATGTGGCCCCCATATGTATGAAATATAGTTAAAATTTTGTATGTTGGACCAAATTGTGCACCGCTGAAAATATTTTGTTTTCGGCTATATTTTCTTTAAAATGTATGTCAGCTCTCGGCCTATTACATCAGACAGCTTATAATTTAATATCGCGACTTGATTAAGGTAGCGCTTCCTATCTTGTCTTGTTAGTTATAGTCATACTAAGCCATCCACATATTCTGGAACTAGTTATTTTAAAAAACCCTGTATACCTAGTTTCAATGGGTTAAATATAATGTATAGCTAACCCAGTCCTTTACCATTTTTCTAAATGATGCTACTTAAAAAAAAATACGGTTGATTGTCACATTGACTTACGAGTATAAAAGTAGATAGTGTGTAACCCCTTATTCATAAACGCTCTATAGGCTTAAGGTGGAAACACATTGTTAACACGCGACGCGACCCTATGCAACGCGACGCGTGTTGAGTCGAATCAAATTATATTATTTTCTATGACCAGAACCACACTATGAACATCCGACGCGACGCCATGCGCATACATTCGTTGCATCGGGTCGCGTCGCGTGTTAATAATGTGTTTCCACCTTTATGCTAACTTAGTAATCGTTTGTCCTTATCTGTGAAAGGTAAATGTCAAAGTGACAGATAAGGACAAACGATTGCTAAGTTAGTAGAAGCCTACAGAGCGTTTATGTTTAGCCGTATACGACTAACAATAAAACTTGAAGTTTGAAATGAATTCCTTCGTCGATTACATTTGGTGTTTCATTCAAACGTTCAACTCATTGACTCGCCAAGTTATACTTCCATCCCTCTCTAACCTAACCAAGTTTTGACTTTTCACGTTAACACCAACTTTATGAACCCCTAAGTCCTTATACCAGCTTAAATCATAAATAGGATAAACAGAACCTCTTTAGGTTAATTTACTGATTAGCTGAGTCATCGTGACAAAGTTCTAAGTTTGATGCCAGGATTTGAATCAAATGGGACCGTGTGCCTTTGGCTATAGGGTTTGGTTTATGAAACATTTGCATCTCAGAAATAGTCCATAGGAACTTCAAAGTCATTGTATATTCGGAGGGAATATTTAGTGAGAGAATAATTCAGTGCTCAAGTTATGAACTAGAACTCAGGAGATAACTTCACGGTTCTGAATACAACTTTGAACCAATGTTTGGACCAACCTTGGTAGCCTTAAAGCGATAGAAAACGCCACAATAGGTTATTAAGGCCGGGGCCGCACTGGTAATGCGATGGCGACGCGACAGCGACGGCTACTAAATCAAACATCGCGTTATCAGTGCGGCCCCGGCCTAAGGCATTGAATAGTAATATGTACAGAAATATATTTCATCGTATAAAAAATAAAGAAATACATCACTACATTACTACATAGTATAAAACAAAGTCGCTTTCCGCTGTCTGCCTGTCCCTATATATGCTTAGATCTTTAAAACTACGCAACGGATTTTGATGCGGTTTTTTTAAATAATACATGCATAATAATAGTAGAGAAACATTGATTGCACCCGTTCGAAGCCGGGGTGGGTCGGTACTTTTTTAATATTCCGCTAAACCACATAGGTTATGTCATTGTTTAAACGGACTTTTGTATGTTTGAAATGTAGTTATTAAAAAACAAGCTGAGGCTGAGTCTCTTCTCTCTCACTTCTTCTTCTTCTTCAACCTTGATCTACCCATTGCTGAGTAAAGGTCTCTTCCATTTTAGACTGAAAGGCTGAGTAAATAAATAAATAAGATAGCTGTACTCGTATTGCCTATTTATGATTAACTTTTAAGCACATGTGTACTGTTTTTAATTAAACATAATGTATGTGTGTGTATTCGTAGGTATCGTAGTTATAGCTAACAAGTGGCGGGAGATTTATGTTTATAAAAAAATGTTAATTTTGTTTATGGCCTCTCTTCTGTCTATACTCTAAACTTGGAAACACGTTTCGTGTCAATAAAATTCATATTTAAATATTATTTATTTGATTTCACAATCAAATTGGTTATACGACATTAAATTAACAGCAAATTTGCGTTCAAAAGCACACACACACACACACTGTATTGTTTACACAGTCTAGACAGTAAATAAATGATTGATTGATTGACAAAAATATACAACTGCATTACGAAATACGCTCAAACATACTAATTGAGACGTACAAGATGTTTCTTGTTGTCAAAAATGTACCCTAGAGGTTCTGAAGAAACCGTACTGGGGCCATGACGTCCTAATTCCGACTCAGTTCAAGTTTTAGCTGTCACTTTTAGTATGAATCTGACTGCAAGCGAACCTAAACTGAATCGCACTAAGACGTTCATGGTAAAGCCCCTGTTTCCATTGTGCTTCACTACACAACGTCGTGTCACGAGATTACGTGACTCCCGTAATTGCACCGTTATATAACAGACTCCTAACGAACTAACACTGCAAGACTTGTCTACTGCCACTATGTACAGTTGGCACCAAAGGTATTCGGTGCTAACCGTACACAGTGCGCTAATTCTTAATGTCTATCCGCAAACTTCGTCTTATTGAATCAGGCGTTAGTTACATTGCAGAGGTCAATTTAAATGAACATAAATTATCTACCTTGCTACTCCGCTACTCACGTGCAAGATAACCAAGCCTGTGCGAAATATAATATGTTTTTCATGCAAACCCTCCCTCCACTACTGCCACATAAAACACATAATAATATATGAGGGTGCATGCCTACTGAGCTGGCAACGTCGCATTTTTGGTGATTTTTTGCGATTATTTCACAGAAATTGAATGAAAGTTGGGATAAAATACTATATCTCGTTTAATAATAAAATAAAAGTCCATCACGATCAATAATTGCATTAGACACATTAATACACTAAAAACGAAGTGCACTACAGACGCACATTTGAAACTTTAATTCCATTTCTGTGAAATAATCGCAAAAAATCACCAAAAATGCGACGATGCCAGCACAGTAGGGATGCACGCTCTTAAACCAGTTAAACCACACAAACACTGACACGCGTTTCGATACCTCTAAGGATCCTACTACGATTACGGATTCTACTTTCAGAACGATCCCGCAGAAGGGTCGAAACGCGCGTCAGTGTTTGTGCGGTTTAAGGGATAACTCTCGGAATGTAATATAGCTACTATTAAACTACGCAACGACAAATGATTCTAGAGAAAGGTTTACTTTACACGTATAGTTAAATAACCAGTATGCTTAGTATACGTTTTCGGTAACAGAGCACCGTCTCTAAAGCGTTTGCGTGAAAATGTCAAATACTATGAGAACATTTTGTTGCCGTTTCGATCCGCTAGTGGCGCTGCCAAATTTTCCATAGTAATTGAGACGTTTATGCGAACGCGTTCGAAACGTTTGTTCGTGTGAAAACTTACACTAGAGGCTCTGGCCTTATACTCCAAAATTCGATTTTCGAAGTTCCTTCGTTTCGTGACTTTCGTGTCGTTCCGTCCGCTCTCACTAATAGTTATTAATTTGAGAGTGAGAGGGACGGTTTGATACGAACTTCGAAAATCTCATTTCAGAGTAGCCCCCCTGTGCGAAGCCGAGGCGATTCGCTAGTTATTTTTTAAAGTCATCATCATCTCCAGCGTGTAATGCGTCCCACTGCTGGGCATAGGCCTCCGCTCATAATTTTTAAAATTTACTTTTCATTATTTGTTGCTGACTGTACACAAGCATTTATGTAACCATGGGCCAGCCGTTCCCGGTGCAACTAGGCAGACTAAACCGAGAAGGCGCTTGATTAATTGGTAAGAGTGAGATGGACTGAGGATTTGGAAGTATTGCGTCCGTCATGTAAGCTTACTTCCATTTTCCACTTTATCTTCCTATCCTATGACTAGCTGTTGCCGGCGACATCGTCTGCAAAGAATACCTTTATCGCTCTTCCGCGGGAATTATGCAATTTTCCAGGATAAATAGCATTACTCCTTCAAGCTAAAACGGCTGGACGATTTGGATGAAATTTGATACGTAAATAGCTGGTTGTCTGGAATAGAAAATGGCTATATTTTAACCCAATTTTCCCACGAGATTGGAAAATCCCGAAATGTTACCTAACGTTATTTGCGCGGACGAAGTCGCTGGAAAAAGCTAGTTGGATAATACTATTTAGACTTATTGCGAATAAATGAATCTGAATCTGGATCTGAATCTGAAGAATTCGTACATGTCTTTATGCTATTATTTAGATTTATAGGCATCACAACCTCAATCGAAGATGTCATGATGATAATTACTATTACGAACTTTGTATATCTCTCATGAATCGTCAATAGCGGGTTTGAAATTGATAACGTTCACCGCCGCGTGACGTCGATAGAAGTCGAGTAATGAAAGAGGTATTGCTTACCCTCGTTATGCAACGAGGTTTAAAGTGTTGCGAACTATAAAACAAAACTTGTTATAGGTAAAAAATTGAGTTTTTAACTTCGCTCGTTAGCCCTTTGTTGGATAAAATATTATTTCATTATGACTCGCGTAGACGTTTTTATCATTTACCTACCTAATTATAATAGGTACATTTCAAAACAAATATGTGATTATAAATGAAAAGAAAAACAAATTAAACTGTACTACCTAAATAAAAAAGCAACGGGCAGCACTCCGGGAGTGCCGGCAAAAGTGAAAACAGCAGCTTAGATTATATTTTAATGTTGTAACCTCCATGACGCTCGTCAAGACGCGTACCGTACCTACCGGCTGCTTAAAAAAAAAACGTACGTATTATCTATATTGACAGACCAACAATGTGGTGATGCCCTAGTACTTTTGCTCCACGACTCAACAAAAAAACACTTCAAAAATCGAACGCGATTGATTCGTATTTCAAAATAAGCTCTTAGAGGATCTCTGATGTCCTGGTACTTAAACTCTCCCTCCGTCTTACGCCTGACGCGAATTTAACATTTTTTACCTCAAAAATAATTCAAAAAGGCCCCGGCGGCATAGTACCACAAATGCTGGCAGCATTTCCCCTTTGGACAGCGACACTAATACGTTGTCCAAGGAAACTGTCGACTCTGCGGACACCCGTAGCGTCTATTAGCCTCTTCGAAATATCTTTCGAAAGTTCGAGAACTGAGTCGCGGCAAAAACTTAGAACACTCAGGTACTACTGTTGTTTAAGAAACTGTCAGCTGGGCACCGCAGTGTCGGTAAAAAAGCAAATTGAATTGTGTCAACGGATTTTGTGCTTATGTATTATGTATTTTGTGTGCGGCGATGCGGGTAATGTGGTGCGACGTGCTCGCTCCCACTTGCTATGACGTGACGTGAGTAAGTAACACCTTATTGATAATGTTTCTGTGTATCCTAGTACACAAGCAAGGACTGAGGGTTCATGATTTAAAACCATCTGTTTTAATTTGTATAACTTGCAAAAGTGTTTAGTGCCCTTCCGTGCCGGTCTGAGAGTAAAGAAAAAAAAACCGGCCAAGTGCAAGTCGGACTCGCGCACCGAGGGTTCCGTACCATTATCTAGAAATATATATAAACCAGTGTAAGCAGAGCCCTGCTACAAAGCAAAATGTACGCAGTGTGGGGTCACTTTATATTGGTCACTGATATATACAGACATACATACATATTTACGATTTTCGCAATTATTCCCTAATCTGGGCCGTAAAACCTACCTTCATACCAAATTTCAAGATTCTGCGTTCACGGGAAGTACTCTGTAGGTTTTGATTCCCTTGAGAGTCGAAAATTTGCGGAAATTTGCGGCATAAACGGCTGTATCTTTTGATTGCGTTGGCTTAGAAGTTTGATTTTTTCACAGCTCCAAGGGGCAGTAGACCTGAGTATTTGATATAAATTTAAGCTTGATACCTTCACGCGTTCCTGAGAAAAAGGGTCTTGACAGACGGACGGACGGACGGACGGACGGACGGACGGACAGCAAAGTGATCCTATAAGGGTTCCGTTTTTTCCTTTTGAGGTACAGAAACCTAAAAACAAAAAATGTATAGGTAAAAAGCTGAAGTAAATGACATGTTGTATGTGTGAGTAATGTGTGCGAATCGTGCGGATAGACAAATTGACGTTCCAAATTAGAAAAACGACTTAAGTCCCATATCAGGCCTTATACTCGATTTTCGAAGTTCGTTACGTGCAATTCCGCTCTCACTAATAGTTATTAATTTGAGAGTGAGAGGGACGGTGTGATACGAACTTCGATAATCGAGTTTCGGTGTAGCCCCCCAGTTCTGTATACTACAACAAACAACAGGTCATTTACTTTAGTTTTTCACCTATACAACTGCTTCTCTTTCCGCGCAAATGGTATAAGCTCATCGAGGGAATAATTTTAGGCTATGCGACTAGCAACTAATCACGTAGTAACGTAACTGGGGGGGCAACTCCGAAATCCGATTTTCGAAGTTCGTATCACACCGTCCCTCTCACTCTCAAATTAATAACTATTAGTGAGAGCGGAACGGCACGAAACGAACTTCGAAAATCGGATTTTGGAGTATAAGGCCTGGTTGTATTGTCTACGGGTTCCTTAACCGGTGAAGCGTGAAACGTGAACGCGTATCGACGCGTCGCGCGTTCACGCCTCTGCGGCTTTAGCTTATTACTGCGTGCGTGGAGTGATACTTACATTCTTGAGTTCAGGTTTTAGCGGTCATTTTTAGTATGTATCTGACAGCGAGCGAACCTAAACTGAATCAGAATTGAATCGCATTAAGACGTCATGGTAAGGCCCCAGTTTGCGACGCTGAGACAGGACTGGCGAGAGACTGAAGACGGGTGTAGAAGGCTTTGAGGGCCTCCGCCATGAAGACATTGCCGAACGCGAGCTCCGCGAGACGCGTCCAAAGCCCTCCTACTACACAATAATTCTAGCGGACAGTTACGCGGTTCTACTTGTAATCGTGTTTGTGAAAAATTTGGAGTTCGCATGTTACATTCGCGCGCATGCCAAAAGTATCTACGGCCATTCTCAGAGCAGGCAATTTTTGCGCGTCCGAGCAAATATCGCAGACTTTCTTAGGCTTTTTAGACATTTTATTATTTTTCATAGTTAGTATGCGTCCCATTCTAGCTCGTACAATAAGTTTTTGCACGATAATATATTATTACACGATATTACACGATAATAGTTATAACTATTTAAAAAAAAATACTAAAACCCCATTCTCCTAAGCTCCGTTTAGCGAGCGGACTCCAAAATTGAGAACAAAACTTTGTGTAACTTTGTAAATACTGCCGGTAGCCAATGTTAGGTGTTTTAATATTCAAGTTAACTAGTTGGACTACATATTAATTATAATTAACAATAGCCGTAAGGTCTTACTCATATAATTGTGATTTTTTTACCGCGCGAGCGAACTTCCATGTAAACTCCGTCAATGGATATAAAATTACAAATTACACCACTATTTGTAAGCTTACGCGCAACCCAATAGGGCTGTACGCTAGTGTTCTGCCTGGTCTCCATCGTTATCTAGGTCGGGAGCAGGCATGGCGTTTAGGTCCAAAATTACGAACATATATATCTAAACTCCGTTTTGTGTTTCCCGTCTCTGCTAAACTCCGTTTAGTTGTTTTATTTTTCACTGGTATTCTTCTGTATCTATTTTTCTTGCTATCATTATAGCTCGTTATCCTATGTTAATGACGTGTTTGCTGCTATTCCCTTAAATGCATCCAAAACTAAATAAAAAATCGAAAATGGCTTTCTCCCTAAGCTCCGTCTAAAACTAAACGGGCGGGCGCTCTCTGATGAAGGTCCGAAACAATTGTCGGAGCAATACTTCGGCTTTTATACGTGAGTTATCCGGTGTGTTGTAATTATGTGTGAGTCTCACGGTAGTTTCATGTTGAAAATCAGTCACATTTGTAGGAGCGAATGCGTATGTAACACAAAAGTTAATATTACAAACAATGCAACAAAACTCCAACCAAATTACAGAATGACAAACTTTGTTGCAGTTTCAACTTTCCAGTGGTCTGATCCCACGAGAGCGAGACATATTCTTTTATTTATTTTGTTCAAAAGTGCTTGTCCATTTGAAACAGAAAAGTCAGGTTACCGCGTCACTTCACGTTCACGTTATATAAAGTTAAAAGCCTTTCGAAGTTTACGATTTCATAAATACGAATGAGATTTCAGTTTTAAACTTATGACATAGGGTATCTATTCTTTTAAAGATACGTATCACAGATCCTACTAATATTATAAATGCGAAAGTTTGTGACGATGTGACGATGTGAGTGAGTGAGTGTGTATGTTTGTTCCTTCTTCACGCTAAAACGACTGGATGGATTTAGATAAAATTTGGTACGAAGATAGCTGGTACCCTAGATTAAAACATGGGCTACTTTTTATCTCGGACCATTGTATAGTTCCTGCGGGATAGCGATAAAGATATCAATCACTAATTCTACGCGGACGAAGTCGCGGGCAGAAGCTAGTAATAAATAACACAGACGAAGCTCAAAATAGAATCTAACTAATATTATAAATGCGAAAGTATGGATGTTTGTTTGTTACTCAATCACGCCAGAACGGCCCAACGGATCTGAATGAAATTTGGCACATAGATAGAGAAAAGTCTGGAATAGCACATAGGCTACGTTTTATCCCGGAAAATTGCGTAGTTCCCGTGGGATAGCGATAAACGAATTCTTTGCAGACGAAGTCGCTAGCAACAGCTAGTTGCTCATATTTAACGTACTGTCAGTGAGTTCTTTGAATGACATTTGGGGTTCAGGTATACCTTTTCAACGCCGTCCAGGGGCCTTACACGACGTCTTAATTCCGACTCAGTTCAAGCTTTAGCTGTCAGTTTTACTATGAATCTGACCGCGAGCGAACCTAAACTGAATCGCATTAAGACGTCATGATAAGGCCTCAGCTCTAGTGTCACATCCAACTGTCGATTTATCTTGGCAAATGAAGCTGCATTTTACACTGAATAAGAATAAGAATAAGAGAACTTTATTAGCTGATACGGAAACAAACAGAATATTACAAATGGATACTTATTCTAACCAGCCAAATGGTCGCCACTCAGCTAAGTGTCACGATAAGATCCAGGATAATGTCGTGACGCTGATTTTCAGTGACGCCAGTTGCTGAGGTGGCTGTCACCAGGCACACATCCCAGTACATACTGGTTTACGAAATCACCACTTCCAATACCCATACCTAATACAAGAATTATGTTTACAATTTTATTATTTATAAGTTTGACAGTATTACAACAATTTAATCATTGACACATATTAATGTTGTGCGTAAGTATACCTATGTGTGTGTGTGCTTGTTTGTGTGTGTGTGTGTATGTGTGTGTATATATGTGTAGATACATTTAGGGGCAGCTAATGAGTTCGGTGACTACCTATAGGGATTTTTGCTTGTCCGTTAAGAATTTCTTGAGATGCAATTTGAATGATTCTATTGTATTTGAATTCCTTATTGGGGGAGATAAATCATTCCTGCATGTACTGACTTCATATCAAGTCAATGGCGGCGACAAGGTTTAACAGTATCCACCGTGCCAAAATCGACCAAGGGCCAGTCGGTCTTGCGCACCGAGGGTTCCGTACAAATTCGGCAAGTGAATGTAAAATCCAGTGCTAAGCCTTGTTCCTAAGCAAAATGTAGGCAGTTTGAAGTCAACAGCTCCAAGCGACTGCAGACCTAAGTATTTGGTATTAATTTAAACTTTATACTTTACGCGTTCCTGAGAAAAAAGGTCTTGAAAAACAAGGCGGACAACAAAGTGTCCCTTAAAAGATTCTGTTTTTTTTCTTTTGAGATTCAGAACTCTTAAAACCAACATGTAACGGGGACAAACAAGACGTGATTGTGCTGTAAAATAAAAGCACCGATACATCTATTCGGATAAACCATTACCATGAGAGTATGTCAAGGGTGAGCCGTGGCTGCGAACAGGATTTATGTCAATCACACGCGACCTGTTTGTTCCCGGCCACCGGATCCGGTGGTTCGTGTTACTAGAACAGGAAACTACTATCCATGGTATACTTACTATCATACCTACGTAGGATTGTTAATCTCGCCGCCAAACTTTAAATGAAGTGACGGGCTCTGTACGCTACGGAAAAAACAAACGAAATAGGGTAAAGGCACCAGAAGTCAGCCCGGAACCTAAAGTCAGCCTTTTAAATAATGTTTAATAGCTTTGGTTTATAAACGTACCTGAGCCTCTAATGTAAGTTTTCACATATAAAAACCTCTCGAACGCGTTCACGTAAACGTCTCAATTACTATGGAAAAATTGGCAGCGCCACTTGCGGATCGTAACGGCAACAAACTATTTGACATTTTAACGCGAACGCGATCTAGACGTATTTTGTGACCGATAACCTACACTAAGCATACTGTAGGCTTATTGTCTAACTCGGTCACAATCGCCATCGTGTTCATTTTGACAGTTCATGTATGGGCTGACAATTGACACCGGAATTAGCTAGCTGTCACATTCATACAAGAACTGTCAAAATGAACACGATGGCGATTGCGAGCGAGTTAGACAATAAGCTTCATGCTTACCATATTTAATTGCAAATAAAGATTACTTACTTAGGTACTTACTTACTTACCTTAAGCTGCTGTTTTCACTTCTGTCGGCACTCCCGGAGTGCTACCCGTCTCTTTTTTTAGTAGTCTATTTGGTGTCCCACTACTGGGCAAAGCCTCCTGTCTCTCTCCACCAGTCTTCGTCTGTCGCAAGGCTTCCCCAGTCCGATTCAAAAAGGTTCATTATTAGCTCCTTATATTATGGGCCTCAGCAAAGTAACGCCTTATTTAATAATACGGAGCATCTCTAGAATAGTAATTCAACGTTGACTACCAATAATCATTTGTCATCGGATTCCGGTCAGGCCTGAAAACCGGTAAACATGTTTTCCTAAAATCAGTATTGGCCGGACAAGGGATGGCTCCGGCGCCATTTGCCAAAGGTCATAATCCAATTTAAAAAGGATTAGGTTTCTGAGCGGAATTAAAGTTTAGCCACTCTGGCTTTACTACGACTTTATCTGATAAGGCGAGATAAGGCAAGATTATTAAAAACTGGCCACGGGATTTAGTGTTAAATTATACTGGCAACATTATCCCAAATATAAATTAACAGACAGTTAGTTCTGGTTAAAAAGAAAGGTAGAAAAGCTCATGGTAAATTTCAAATGTAATATCGCACGAAAAAACTTAGAGGTGCAGACAACAGACACAGACACACAGACAGTTCAGACAGTTAGTTCTAGTTAAAGAAAAGGCACAAAAAAGATAACAAATAATAATAACAATATAGCCTTTTTATTCCAAATAAAAAAAAATAAAAAAAGATATAAGTACTAAGTTAATTATTGAAATCAAATTTCTTATCCCTTGTCTAGCTTGCCTTTATCCGTGACATTTGAAAACATTTATCTCATAAATACTAAACGACAAAAACACACCATTCATGCGGTTATTCCCACCACTTCAAACCCTCCTAAAATCACCCAACACAAAGTATTATGGTATTCCCCCTTCGCATTATTCCTTCCTCGAGACAAATATCAAAGCCCGGCACTGAACCCAAATTGGTCCCATCACAACCCTCTGAATGCCCGCGTATGTTATCTACGCATTGGCAATTTCGGAGCGCTTCGTACCCACCCGGTCACATTTACAATACGGACTCCGTTTTGAATAGTGACGCGGCGGGACGGGTCCGAATTGCGGTAGTTGCATGATAGATGTTTGAATTAAAACCAGGCAGGGCTGTTTTTAGTTTTTTTTTTATTTGCTTGTGTGTCAGTGGCATAAATAGACGCGTAGTTGATTGATTTTAGTATGATTTAGGTTTGATATGTTCAACTGATTTTTAGTTAAAAACCATATTAAAATAACTTGCATTCTATGTAATACCTACCTAATACTAACAAAGGTTAAAATTTTTAAATGTCTTTACTTATAATAAAAAAATATATATTTGCTTCATTTAACAAATACTACAGGAATGCGTTAGTACTACTTACATTTGACACTTGTACTTAGTTTTCCATCCAGCCATGAAAATCCCTTAGAACAAAGTTATCCTCTTATTCTCGTAGTTTCAAACTTCCCCTCGCTGAGCAATTTGAAAAGCTTAACTCGTATCCTTTGACCAAATAAAACTTAACCACGCGTCGCCGAAAGCACGCTGAACTAATTGGTTTGGAGTAATATGGCCACACTAATTGCACTTGTCTGTGCAATAATGTAGATACACGGCATGCAAGACCTAAAACACCGTCCTCACTTTGCCGTTACAGAACTCCATCTTTACTTATAATTTGGTCTGTATCCATAATATTTGTGTAATTTTTACACAATTACAGACCACCACAGAAGCAATTCGTATTAAAAATACGAAATCGGCTTTCTCGGTTTTGTTGGAATATTAGAGCGCTTCAAACATCAGTATAACTTAATATTGCACGTAACACGTGCCTGCGTCTTAGGACTGCAGTTTTATTGACACGTTCGTCCCAATTATGGACAGTAGTGGAGCATTGTTAGTGTTAAAATTATTGTTAAAAAGGTTTGGTTACTTTATTTTGTGCTAACTTTTATGTTCTTACCAGCTTCTCAGCAGCCCACGACTTTGTCTACGTAGAATTAGATTTAAGAAATGATGTTGATAGTTACTGCAATAATTATTTACGTTGCGACTCTAGGCAGCTGCGACCTTTGACATATTTATCACCATCCCGCGGGAAATATGCAATTTATTGGGATAAAAAGTAGCCTGTGTGTTAATCTAGGGTACCAGCTGTATTCGTTCCAAATTTTATCCAAATCACATACACATACACACACTCACAAACTTTTGCCTTTATAATATTAGTGTGATGTTAAAGAATAAAATTAATCATAGGTAATTCCTTACCTTATTTTACCTCAGAATTATGCTAAATCGATTCTTAGTACGCGTATACGTTACGTAACAAACAAAAAATATTTTAAAATATATATCTTACTAATTCTAACTCATTGTTCCTATAAAAAGCTAGAAGAGATCAAACCGATGTTACCTTTGTTTCTGCTTTTAAATTCATTTTTCCTTATCTTTGGCCTGATTATAAATGCCTGTGTATAATATTCGATGTTATTCAATATTCTAAAACACGTCGCTCTACTTCAAAACAACTTCAACTCAATATGCGTCTTGATATCGAGATACCAGTTTATAAAGAGCTGTGACCACCGTCCAAATTGCGCAGTGACTGGCTGGACGCGAGATCTTATTGGGCTGGCTGGATGTAATATTTAAGATATGCTTACAATATGGAGTCTTGATATTTGTTGGACTGGGAAGGACAGGGCCCTATTTTATAAAGCTACAAGTTAAAATTTTCAAGCGGAAGTCTCTTTCTGCCCCTATGTTAGATAGAGACTTCCGCTTCTAAATTGCAGCTTGCAGCTTTATAAAATAGGGCCCAGGTAGCCGTATCTACTAACAGATGTACTGATTGGCAGATGCGGCCGCATACCTTCTTCGGATACCGAACCGAGGCATACTTAGTTTATGTCTTTTCACTCACACTAATAATCATTGATGTGAGAGTGAAAGGAACGGAATGATACAGGAAGGAATAATGTTGTGTCATTGTGTGTAAGAGTGCTCTTTCGCGAAATTACATGATTACTTATTTCGTTATTGTCAGGATAAGGAGCAAAAATTACGGGTCGCTTTTTTGCTCGCCAGGCTTTGCCAGTAATTCTGATTGCTTTGCTAAGTTGGTAATCAGTAGTTGCCAGCTATTGGCGGATTCTACTTGGATTACTTCGGCACGTGCCCGCTCCAAGCTACCAAGGGTTACGTCTAAGTTTCTCTTTACTCGAGTCGTGAAACTTAAGATTATTCCTGAAAGAAGTAGGTAATGTGGGAAAGAATATACGCAATTTAGAAGTTTGCCGCTTTTACTCCTAGTCATTTTGATGTTAAAACGACTACTGAGGCCGTTTCGCAGAAAAATAAAATATTGATTTAGTTGCTTTTTTCAATACATTTGCTCGAAAAATTCACTTTCAAAGGATGTATACATGGCTCGTAAGTTAATTTTACCGCACTAGTGCGATTTTTTTACAGTTTTTTTTAATTTTCCATTTTAAAAGTTTACAAGCAAAGAGTATTAAATGACAAAAATAAAAAATATCGACTTATACGCAGAAAAATATATAAATATACAAAACTAAGTAATGAATTTGCTAAATTTACTGTAATTAGTATAAACTGTAATTAAATTACCTCAGATTTTAATGATTTCCACCTTTTATTTATTCGAAAAAATCGCAGTGGCTGAACGCGTCGAACCTTTGCCTGATAATTTTAGTTAACCTAATTAAAACAAAACTTACGCATGCGCATTACGGTACACGGACGCGCCATTTTTGTAAAACTTTGCGTTGTTTTGTGTTGTTGATTATAGTGTACAAAAACCAAACAAAATGAGTTCTTCAAGTGATGAAGTCAACAATAACATGGAGTTAACTCCGCCCGATATTTTAAGTAAGGTGCACATCGCGCAAAATAGTCTTTTGCCATCAAAATCTCGGGAAAGGTATTTTTATTCTTCAATTTTGTGTTATTAATGTCTTAAGTGTATAAGTGCCTATTTTCTCACAAATGTATTGAAAAACGTCGTATGATACACGGTTGGCAAGGTTTTACAAATTCGTGACGATGAAAACCCTCGCCTAACGGCTCGGGTTTATCAACTGGTCAGCTCATTTGTAAAACCTTACTTACCAACCTTGTATCACAAATAACTATTACAGTACTTAGGCTGCATTTGACCAAAGTTTTTATTCCAGGAATAACACTTTGTGATACTAATTTCAACATAGTATGGCGTTTTGACAATAGTATCCGAGAGTAAGTGTTATAAATCTTAATCGAGTTACCACTAATTCGATATTTAAGTTTTTCCAGCTAAAGGACCTTAAAATACTTAATTGTCTAAATTAGTAGTACCTACTAGATATATTATATAACTATGTATATTATATAATACTGACGCCGACTTCAAAACCTCGTTTGTTTTCGTCGGTTGGAATAAAATGCGTTCAATAAAAATTTGGGCGAAATAATGTATGTATGTATGTACGTAAAACTCTTTATTGTACATAAAACACATGAAAAACATGAATACAGGAAAACACGAATGCACAAAGGCGAACTTATCCCTAAAGGGATCTCTTCCAGTTAACCTTTGAACGATTGACAGGACATAGGTATTAAGCAAGAGTAGACACACAGAAAAAGTAAAAAAAAAAACTGATCAAAACCTAAAATAATCCTAAATGCCTAAATTTTAAATACTTAATGTAAGATATAATACATAACAGATAAATACGATAAACTAATACATATACAGTCATAATAAATACATAATAAATAAAATATATTACACAACATACATATACATAAGTAACAAAACTCAACACATTCATTTGAGATGAGAGGACCCATCAAGCCAATACGCCTTCAAGCGACAGCGCAGGGTAGCAACAGTCTGCGATTGCCTGATATCATCTGGCAACCGATTCCAGAGTCGAACAGCGTGTACAGACAAGGAGATGATAATCAAAGCATGGTAAAAAGCGCAAACAATTGCGCAGGCGAGCGAACTCAAATGTCAGCTAAAATTTCAATACAACACCCTAACAACGAAACTAATTTTGCAACTTCCATTTCCGAGGTAGTTATGAAATGGAAGCATAGAACGAAATCACAAAAGCCAAAGCGAGACAGGGGGGCTACTTCGAAATTCGATTTTCGAAGTTCGTATCAGACCGTCCCTCTCACTCTCAAATTAATAACTATTAGTGAGAGCGGAACGGCACGAGACGAACTTCGAAAATCGGATTTCGGAGTATACGGCCAGAATTTAATTCATAGCTACGGTAATCATTCAAATCCAAACGATGGAACGACGCTTACAAATTGAAAATTGGAATTGTTAAGGAAATAGTTATTAAGTACCGAATGTAACGCTTATTGAATGCAAAAGTGCCACATTACAAAATCAGTCGCTTATGCATCTAAAAACAAAACTCGTTCGTAAAAAGTTTGAATTTAATAAAATAGTTTACCTAATTGCAATTATGATTATAATGTTACTTACTATGTTTATTATTTAAAACCAACGGCTCAGCTAGCACGTCTTTTTAAAAAAAAAAAACATTTCCACTCTATTGGTTATACCTCTACGGCAAAAGAACATAAAAACGGAAGCCGCTTTTTGCTCGACTTGGCGGGGGCACTGCCGTGGCCCCAGATTAAAAACATTGGGCTGAGTTAACGGCGAATCTTTACGTCCACATTAAAACTCTTACTTCAGAAGTTGCGCTGTAAACCTCGAACTGACAAACATCTGCAAATACCAACATTCTCCGAGTCAACAAGCGAGTGTCAACCAGCTTACGAACAACACCATGCACCCATAGACACCCGCAACACAGATTGCAGATCTCTCTCTCTCTCCGTACCATGCTAAACGAAGCCTTAAGGTTTTGTTACATTAGGCTCTGTTTACCCCGTAAGGGATAAAGACGTGATATATACAGGGTGTATCAGATGATACCCCCTAACAATAATCAACTGGGGTCTATAAACATAGCTACAGAAGCTAAAAAATATATTTTAAAAAAAATTGGAGATTTTTTTTTATATTTTCTATAGGAATGGTAGTATTAACTGTAATCACATATAGAAAACATAACAAATTTTTTACACCAATGTTTTTTTTAAATTTTTTTTTTAGCTTCTATAGCTATGCTTATATACCCCAGTTGATTATTGTTAGGGGCTATCTGATACACCCTGTATGTGTACATAAAATACATACATAAATCACATCACGTTTTTATCGCTTATGGGGTAACAAGACCTACAGGCCACGGCATTTAGCATAATTGTGGGCGTATAGGTGGAAAGCGAAATCAAAACAGTGATGGGTTGCTAGCCGCATCGTATATAACATGATTCCTAAGATTTTCGCCAATTCCCATAAAAAATGTGTAAATTTCCACTCCATTGTTAGTTGCAAACAAAACACTTCAAATCTCATTCGCCATCGGAACGTCCCATCAACAGGCATTCCTAACGTAATGAAATCGCGAATTTCATTTTATCATCGCTCCTGTAATCATTCCTGTCGCGGTGGAATTAAATGAGAGACATCAATTTCCTGGCGCAAAGAGTTTGAATTACCTGCGGGCATCCATCTTCATTAAAGATAAGTTAAGGTAAGATAAGATAAGATGTAATATCCGGCCGTTTGAAAGACCCACTCTCAGGTGGACATAGACGTGTGACGGAGAAGAGAAATTCTCTTGTTTTGGTAATTGGAAATCTTGTTACCTATGTGGCGAAAATCTTGGCAATGAACGCCGGCTGCACTCACGAAAAAGCATGACTCATTGTCACGTTCCGCGTGACGCCAGTGTGCAAGCGAGAGCGCGGAACAAGCGATAGAGATGCACGATCTCGCGTGACGTCAGAGCTAGCAGGTCGAATATATTTCTATATGACGTTATCACGTAAAATTATCGTCTGTATTCCGACTTTATAGACAGTCGGTTTTTTGTAATGTGAAAAAAAAAACTAAATATGTTTTCGTGTCAGTTAAATCTGCTAGCATTCTGTATCGTTTTACAGATTTCAAAAAATGAGAAATAATATCCCCACCCAAACCCAACACAGCGTTCACTTCACCGTATACCTATAACAGCAAGCCTGCAATCACCTGGATTCTGTTACGTTCAAGCACTTAGCTTTACGGCAACACTCTCCTAGTATTGTAACTATTAGTCGTTACGTAGCAGTTACGTGCTTTATGGAGCCTTTGTGAAGGATTACTTTGTTCAAAGTTTATGAGCAGCTGTTTGCTTTACTCACCCACTGATCTATAAAGTATAGTCGACCACAGAACAACTCTCAGTGTGGCGTAACGAAACCACGTAGAGAAAGAATATGTATAAGAGAGTGGACTGTATTAATTGGACTGCGGACTGAAGACAAAGAGTTAATAGGATGGGCTTCCGGGTTATACAGCCTTTATCATTTCAGATTAATCCCAAAAGGCACTCACCTCGTCTTCCCTTCCCGATAGCGAACCTTGAAAGCCTTCTCCTGTTCCAGCTCTTAGTCTTGTCCCAGTTGTGAATAAATTACACGTACAGTTTATATTAGGTAAAACAGTATAAAACAGAACAGCATATCTTCATGCAATAGTGATAGATTTCATTAATTTGTATAAAGTTTTCGAATTAAACGGCCACTTTCCAGGCGAGTTCAGGGATGACACCGTCATTGCGCGCGCAGACCATAGGCAACCACTTCTCAGGCTGCATCTCGTTCGAGGCCGACTTAGTGCGCGCTTTTAGCATGAAAAAGAAATAACAAAAGCAGTATATCGAACACTCAGTGATGAGGAAACGACAGAGAAGAAGATCTTAAACCTGGTGGCACTCAATTAATCGACTATACAATCAAGTCATTTGAATCGTGGCCCACTGAGAAAGGGATTCAAAACGCCTGACTATACTTACGAGCAAAAAAACACGGGTCACTTTTCATACAAAATTCTATGAAAAGCGACCCATTATTTTTGCTCTTGTTGTATAATACTGTTAGGTAAGGACACGATGCCGTTGCTTTTCTTTATAATTTGCTTTTTTATCGCCGAAAATGTTGCCAGATAAAAACTGCTACTGACCAAGTGAGGCTAAATTATTACAGCGTTTAAACTTAACTAACGTTCCAACGGCAAAGTGAGCGTTCTAGTTAATTTAATTACGACTTTAGAGTTAAAGAGCGTTAATTCTTCGCGCTGGAGTTAACAAAGGATCCATTAAGTGAAGCATAGTTTAAGGACTAGTAGTTTTTCCGTGAGACTCTCAGGAAAGGGTTATTTTACTTGTCTAGGTCGTACGGTCGGCCAAATAAGAGGTCTAACTTTTCATCTAACTTCCTATCAAATGAAAATGTCGTTAAAGTCGAAATTTCAATTGACAGCTACGAGTTATCGTCATCATTATTTTTTTATGACATGCAAAGGATATTCAATTTTAGGGTGGCAAACCACATAATATAAATATTTGGGTGATGGTATATAGCAGGCATCACCAATTAGTTTCGTGGTGGCTCCATTTAAAATAAAACATAAGACTATCGCGGTCCGTCTGACAAATATAGACTAGCCACCATGATTTATGTGAATGTATTTTTTTTGAGATAGGATGTTAACATCCCTACCGTTGGCGGTCCGGATCTGGGCCGCAGTCCGCCATTTGGTGACCCCTGGTACACAGATAAGAAACACAAGGTGTATTTCTTGGTTTGAGCACGCTTGCAAATAATATACCAACGCGATCAATTACATCGAAGTTGTCATACGCGTACCTCAGGTCTTTTCATTCTTAACTGTCCTACTTAGTAAACAAAATTCTAACCTCAATGTACAAATTTTTGTAAAGAATAATAACAGCCTTATTCATAAAAAGTTAGAGGCTCACTATAAGCTCGCTATAGGACCGATGCAAAAAAACATGATTCATAAACGTCAATTAGCGCTAATCAGTCCTTCAAGGGTCTGTTAAGTCTTCCGAAAGTTAGCGGACCGTAGACCCTACTTTATCTCTCTGCTAACTCACAAAATGGCCGCCACACATATGAACAGCTGATTTTGGCAAGAGCAAAACCATACGCAACACAGTTTTTTTTGTTTTAAGTTTGTATCCCCTTCGAGAAAGGTAAAGGAAACTAGATCCACACTGCCTCGTCTGTCGTGTTAATTCGCTGGTTTTAGTCCGGTACGGGAACTAAATTGAACTCACAAAACTCACAAGTGCGCAATTTTTTGTAGACAGTTAGAATTTACTGAGTACTACTGGTAAAAAAAATATATAACAGATTTTGACCTTGCGTTATTTAATATTTAAGTTTTTGTTAGTAAAGCGTGTAAATCCAAAGAAAAATTACACAAGTGTAATTTTTCTGTACTAGATTATTGCATTTAACTATAAGAACATCACCTGTAGTATTCTAACAGTTTCGTCAAGTGCTTACGTCAGCATAATTGGAACCCCGAAAAAAAATTATAAATCTCTAAAAAAAAATTACAAGTGAATGATGACTGCTGAAATGTATTCAAAACTGTCAAAAGTAACGACAGTTTTAAATTCTAACAGATTAGTTAATAGCTTATTTTTTTATCAACAGTGTAACTTTCAAAATGCTCTATTTTCCATAAAAAAAATCTCATAATTCTCAAGTCGGCTTATTTGATTCGGTTTTATTATAGTAATCTATAGGCAGAAATTCTAACTAATTCATCAATAGCTTTAGATTCTATTGTGTTTTTAGTTATATCCATAATTTAAATTCGTGCGCGACTCGCGCGAGCCACGCTCAGCCAATCACGTTACGAGCCGCGCTAATACAAGGTCGTGCCCGCGTTCGGTGTAAAAAATCTTAAGTAATTTGTTTTCGAATTATTCACATGCTTCACGTGGAGGGGATCTGCGCACCCACGGATACCGTAATTTATACATTCTGCGCATACAAGGTCATCGCTAGACTTACGTGCCGGCACTTATACCTAAGCTAAGGCCGTAAGGATGAGCATAGAAAATGTACACAGTTTATACACAGTATGTAATATATAATGTGTATTGGTTTTTCTGTTAACTTGCATATGTCGAAATAAATAAATAAATAGGCTTTCTATCCAGGAAAAATACCCTGATCCCGCGAAAACCACGATAAAGAAATACTGACTAAAGGAGAACTAAGTTGTGGACAGAATATATTACTAAGTATAATAATATATTTTAAAACGAAGTAGTAAGCCGCGTCTGTTTGTTTGTCTGAACGTGATAAAACTCAAAAACTATCGAACAAAAAAAGTCGAGTTGACAGCTGTCAGATGTCAATCGATATCAAAAAAATAACTTAAGGTACCCAATTTACAGTTACTTACAATCTAGAACCAGTTTTTTAATCAAATAAAGCAAATATCACCGAACCCAAGCTAGTTGAAAAGTACTATATTATTATTATTTTCACACCACCTGCTCGACAATGGCTAATTATATATCATGTAAACCTTACTCAGGGTTGCCAGATGCCAGCTAACTCAATTCGCCTAATTTTGTCTACCGAGTAGCCTAAATCGCCTTATGTTTTTTTTTTCATGTAGCCTAATTCGCCTAAAATTTTGAGCTAAGCAGGTAAAGAAGAAACAAAAAAAAAATACAACGTAAAGTAATCAATATTTATATTTTAAAATTATCGTTTAGTGATAGTGATATAGTAAGTAATAGTAGATACCATTTAATGATGGTCATGGTATAATAAAATACTTCTCATCGTCTTAGACCATGGTGATGGTGAGCTTCTGCAGAGCCTCCAGTGTAGGTTTTCGCATATAATAACGTCTTGGACACGTTCACCTAATATGGAATAATTGGCAGCGCCCCTTGCGCATCAAAACGGCAACCAACAGAGCCTCTAGTGTAAGTTTTAGTCACGACAAACGTCTCAATTACTATGGAAAAATTGGCAGCGCTACTTGCGGATCGAAACGGCAACAAACTGTTCCCATAGTATTTGACATTTTAACGCAAACGCGTTCGAAACGTATTTTGTGACCGAAAACTTACACTAAGCATACTGTTCTCATAGTATTTGATACTTTAACGCAAACGAACGCGTTCGAGACGTGTTTTGTGACCGAGAACTTAACTAAGCATACATGAGGTTATATATTATGATTTTGTAATGGAATAAAAATGGGAGCGAGATCACGTTATTATTTCTTACTTTTTTACAAATAATCTTGTATCAGCATCAGCATTTTTGGAATTATGAAGGAATGATTCCATAAATTTGGGTAATCCTGAGATAGCCTAAATCGCCCGTAAATTTTTTCCTAGGTAGCCTAAATGGCTACTGGTAGCCGATCGGATTTTTTGGTCGCCATTTGACCCCCTAAGGTAGCCTAAATGGCGAAAAGTCGCCTAATCTGGCACCACTGACCTTACTCAAAGTAACTCATTATAGCCCTTGGCTTTAGCCGGGTAGTAATATTGTACTGAATTTCATTATAACCCGCCGGTTAGTAATATGAATCTCACTTCTCATAGTTCTTATTATTGTACCCTTAAAGTCTAATTTCGTAAAAATCACACGGCTCCGAAAATCGAGATGGCCATGCCATGGCATGCAGCGGCGTTCGATTTTCAAAAGAATGAAACAAATTTCAAATAAAACAAATGCCGCGAGTGTTTGCTGGCGCTGTGATATAGTTACGCATTAGAACTGCTAAGATTCCAAATAAAAATATTACGACTGGACCAATGTTGGAAATATAATTTTTAGGGTTCCGTACCCAAAGGGTAAAAACGGGACCCTATTACTAAGACTTCGCTGTCCGTCCGTCCGTCCGTCCGTCTGTCACTAGGCTGTCTCTCAAGAACCGTAATCGTGACCGTGTCTAGACAGTTGAAATTTTCACAGATTGTGTATTTCTGTTGCCACTATAACAACACATACAAAAAAAAAAAAAAATAATAATTAAGGGGGATCCCATACAAAAAACGTGATATTTTAGCCCGTTTTCATGGCTACCACTCGCCGAGCTAGATCTCAAGAACCGTAATAGCTAGACAGTTGAAATTTGCACGGATTATGTATTTTTATTGTGGCTACAACAACAAATACTAAAATCAAAATAATAATAATAATTAAGGGGCTCCCATACAACAGAGTAGTTGTTGGCGTTTTAACAGAGTAACGTTAACAGAGTAGTTGTTAGCCTTTTTTCTGGTACGGAACCCTTCGTGCGCTTGTCCGACTCGCACTTGGCCGGTTTTTTACTTTTAATTTTGTTTTACTTACTGTTGTTTAAATGAAATTCTTTTTCTAGTTGCCTTAGTTTTTATTGTCTCGCAAAAGGTGAGAAAAGTAGAGTATACTCCTCGGAGATAAAACTGTTTATGTCTTGGGTGCGTTTAAATTCTTCGCTCCTCTCAGGACTCAATCTTAATTCCCTCGCTACGCTCAGGAATTAACTCATAACACCCTCGCTGCGCTCGGGAGTTAAATCTAGAGTCCTTCGGTACGCTCAGGATTCAATTTCGCGCCCGTGACATAATACAGTGCTTTATCCCCTCGGTGTACAATCTACTATTATTTAACTAAAAATGGGACATATTTTGACTGGAACTCGTTTTATTGGCAACAAGCTATGTAGTACATTTTGCCTGAGAACGAAAATTTTAAATAAAGAATTCATAATTCAATAAAAATCAACTAGGTACTAAGGTAACGGCACCAGTGTTGGACAAGGACCCAGTAATGGACAATGAGTCTTATTAAATAGAGAAACTAAGGGATATTCACGTGGAGCATTCACCAAGATGCAGAAACTTCTAGTTTCTAGTTTTTAGTTTAGTTTCTAGTTTCTTTTAGTTCGCCTTTGTGCATTTGTGTTTTCCTGTATTCATCTTTTTCATGTGTTTTATGTACAGTAAAGAGTTATATATACATACATACATACATACTTCTATGTGACAGGAACATTAATATCGGGCTCCGCGTTCGTTTTGCGCGTTGCTACATTTTCTCCATTCTTCTATACGGTGTTGCGGCTTGGACGCTGACCGATAGCATGTGTAAGAAGATAGAAGCCTTCGAAATGTGGGTGTATAGAAGAATGTTAAGGATATTCTGAAGAGACAAAGTTAGAAATGTGGTGGTGCTGCAGCGAATAGGGAAAAAGGTGGAGGTTCTCCTCTACAACAAAAGGAGAAAGCTGAAGTATTTGGGCCATATCATGCGGGGCTCAAAGTACGAGTTGTTACAGCTTATCTTGCAGGGTAAAATCTAACGTAGACGAAGCCCAGGAATAAGAAGAACATCTTGGCTTAAAAATCTGCAACAAATCTGTACAATAAAAGCACCCGATTTTTGTTCAGAGCTGTTGTGTAGAAGGTTCAAGTCGCCGTAATGATCGCCAACCTTCGATAGAAGATGGCACCAGAAGAAGAAGAAAGGGATAGTCATTTATTTCTTTTACAACAGTCAATTTACAACCGCATGATTTTTAAAGTAAGAATGAAGTGTAAATTACTGGTGCTTGTCAGCTTAAAGTGTCCAACACTGGTGCCGTTACCTTAAAAAGTTTTAAATACAGTAAAATAGCAACAGTAAACTTTGATAACCTTTGATTTTTCGATTGGGCTGATCCCTTTTAAGTAACACATGATTACTATTACTAAATTTAGTATTCATTAATTTTACTAGTACCTGTTACGATTACTCGTATTTATACATAAGGTCCTTGCAGGTCAGACCATGACTCCTAATCAACATATAAATTTTTCATGTTCTTGGAAGTATTCATTCATAAAATGTGAATATTTCCAAAAACAGCATACAATATTACATCATATCAGTCTTTATTATGTTTTAGGCATAACTTAAATTTATATTGTAATATCTAAATAAATAAATCTCTTATTCATTCATTTTACTAGTATGACGATTATTCGTATTTAAACAATAGGTACAGTCAAGGGCATAAATATCGATACAGCCATCGCGACAATAATGTATACATCAACCTATTGTAAGTGACATAAAGGTGTATAGATGTTTTTGACGCCTTGGTAACGTACATATATTTATGCCCTTGACTGTACAGGTCAGACCATGAACTCCACATATTGATACCCTTATATGTGTTAATTAAGGGAATCAGCCCAATCGAAAAATCAAAGCTGTGCTTCCTGTGACAAGTGATACAAGTGCAAAATCGACGTTTTACACGAGAGCGAAAATAAGATTTAAAAAATTCTGATTTGAGAAAAATATATTCTATAAACGTGCATTCAGTGTTTTTTGGTAAAATTGTAAGTTCGAAGAAAATCGCGGATAACCTGTGAGTTGTACCTATTGAAATGTCTAATATGAGGAAATAATATGTGTTACATGATACAGTTCAGATATATCATGGTGCACCCCTGGAACACCCATAATATCTCTTGGTGTAAGTAAGTACATGAACTCGTAAAATCCTATAACTCAGCGTTATAAATATGTTCCCAGTTCAATGTTGCTTAAAGTAAAACATAAAACTACGAACTAAAATTTTTTTGACAAAAAAAAAATCAAATTGTTCTCGCATTGGTAGGTACAATGTTGAGTTGTACCTTGTACCCTGGTCTGGTTTTAGAAAAGTTGGTCAAAAGTGATATAATTGTAATTATATCAATATTTCCGGAAAAGTACCGAAAACTTCAATGTGCAAATAAATACAATTTCATTTATATCACAAAAGACGAAAAAAGCCTTTAGAAAAGGGGGTTACAACTTGATATACATCAATTTGCACGATTTTTTTGCCGAAAAGCTGCTAGTTGTATCACTTTTCACAAAATTATCTCCGAGAGTAGACTTCATTTAATTTAGAATGAGAAACCACAATAACATTATATTGCAGCTGGTCAACTATTTCTTACCTAGCAAACTGTACAGTGCAATAGTTTGGCAGCCGCAAAATAACATTGTTTTAATGCCACTTTATTTGCGTGGCGTCAATTGTTACTCTAGTACAAATCGTAAAGAGATTACAGTTCACGAGCCGCAATATAATGTTTTTGTGGTTTCTCATCCTAAATTAAATGAAATATATAACACCTAGAAGTAGGTACGTGAGATACACCAAAAAATATTATATCATACATGTTTTTTTCTGATTATTTCTAAATAAAAACACAAAAGGGTTATAAGTCGAGTTACATCACTTGTCACAGGAGGCACAGAAAGGTTATCAAAGTTTACTGTTGTTACTTTACTGAATTTAAAACTTTTTAAGGTAACGGCACCAGTATTGGGCACTTTAAGCTGACAAGCAACAATAAAGGACACTTCATTTTTACTTTAAAAATCATGCCGGTTGTAAATTGACTGTTGTAAAATAAATAAATGACTATCCCTTATTTTCTATATAATAAGACTCACTGTCCATTACTGGGTCCTTGTCCAACACTGGTGCCGTAACTATAGTACTTAGTTGATTTTCATTGATTAATGAATACTTTATTTAAAATTTGCGTTCTCAGGCAAAATGTACTACATAGCTTGTTGTCAATAAAAACGAGTTCCAGTCAAAATATGTCCCATTTCTAGTTAAATAAATAATAATATTCAACCCTTTTTCGTCTATTTTTTTAGGTGATCCCACACTTACAAGGAACATTTACGTTAAAAGTAACTCTATCTAGGAAATCCCCCTAATATTTAATTATGAATTATAGTACTTTTCAACTAACTTGAGTTCGGTGATATTTGCTTTATTTGATTAAAAAACTGGTTCAAGATTATAAGTAACTGTAATTACTACCTTAAGTTATTTTTTTGATATCGATTGACATCTGACAGCTATCAACTCGACGTTATTTGTTCGGTAGTTTTTGAGTTTTATCACGTTCAGACAAACAAACAGACGCAGCTTACTACTTCGTTTTAAAATATAAACTTAGTAATATATTTTGTCCACAACTTAGTTCTCCTTTAGTCAGTATTTCTTTATCGTGGTTTTCGCGGGATCAGGGTATTTTTCCTGGATAGAAAGCCTATTTATTTATTTATTTATTTCGACATAATGCAAGTTAACAGAAAAACCAATACACTAACACATTATACATTACATACTGTGTATATACTGTGTACTATTTCCTATACTCTTCCCTACGGCCTTAGCTTAGGTACATACCAACTTTCATCGCAATCAGTTTAGTAGCTAAGCCGTAAAAATAATCAGACAGAATTACTTTCTTTTTTATTTATATACAAGAATGTGAATATTTCGAAAACAAAAATGACTTATAGATTTTTTACACCGAACGCGGGCACGAGGGCACGACCTTGAATTAGCGCGGCTCGTAACGTGATTGGCTGAGCGTGGCTCGCGCGAGTCGCGCGCGATTTTAAATTATGGATATAACTAAAAACACAATAGAATCTAAAGCTATTGATGAATTAGTTAGAATTTCTGCCTATAGATTACTATAATAAAACCGAATCAAATAAGCCGACTTGAGAATTATGAGATTTTTTTTATGGAAAATAGAGCATTTTGAAAGTTACACTGTTGATAAAAAAATAAGCTATTAACTAATCTGTTAGAATTTAAAACTGTCGTTACTTTTGACAGTTTTGAATACATTTCAGCAGTCATCATTCACTTGTAATTTTTTTTTAGGGATTTATAATTTTTTTTCGGGGTTCCAATTATGCTGACGTAAGCACTTGACGAAACTGTTAGAATACTACAGGTGATGTTTTTATAGTTAAATGCAATAATCTAGTACAGAAAAATTACACTTGCGTAATTTTTCTTTGGATTTACACGCTTTACTAACAAAAACTTAAATATTAAATAAAGCAAGGTCAAAATCTGTTATATTTTTTTTTTTACCAGTAGTACTCAGTAAATTCTAACTGTCTACAAAAAATTGGGCACTTGTGAGTTTTGTGAGTTTAGAGGGTAATTAACACGTTCCCGTACTGGCCTATTTCCCGCTAATTCCCTGCCACTGCCGTCAATTTTTTTTTTAATTCACTAAAAAGCCATTTATGGTCTATGATTTGTCAAGGTGACAACATAACGCGTCTAATCCATTCATCAACAGCTCATTAGTTAACAGACTGCTAGCAAGCGTTTATGAATCATACTTTTTAACAACTGTCAAATAAGCTTAATCAGTCTGTTAAGTAATGAACTGATCAAACCTCAATTAAGGATTTTTTATGAATAAGGCTGTAAAGGTATATTAGTTATGTTATCAAATAAACCTGAGGCAATATTTTGTACATAATTTTGCTGTAGTAGTTACACCTTTAAGCGCAAGCTGAAGGATCACTTATTGACGCTCCAAAAATCCTTGCAATAGTCCAGCACTAACTTGTACATTTGTATGCCAGCCTGTTGTTTTTAAACAATTTCGATTTCCCTTCTTTTTATTTTTTGTTTATCGTAAATTATCTATTTATTTTATCTACTTTTAGTTACTCATATAATAATATCGGTTACATTTATTATATTTATTAATTTAGTTACATATAGGTTATTAGTGTATGAACTATAATATTAGATATGTATATATATATCTGTGTATCGATCCGTGAGTCACAGACGGTTCTGGCTGAAAATCAGTGCTGCAGGTGTCTAGCACCTCAGCGTAATGCTGAGCCAGCGAACGTTTCACTTTTGCGAAGACACACACATTAATACATTGCTGATCTATTTTCATGTTTGTGTTTTATGTTTCATTTTTGTACAATTGTGTGTATGCTCTATTTCTGTGTCTTTCAAAAGAGAATAAATGTCTTCTTTCTTTCTTTCTTTCTTTCTTATATTTTATCTCCAGTTCCTTTGTTTACGATGAATTAGTTAAAAAAATAACAAAAATGAGACGCTTTGCGGTTAGAATTTTGTTTACCAAATAGGACAATTAAGAATGAAAAGACCTTATGTCGATTGTGTGAATTGTGGCAAACGACAAGGAAACCCTTCGGTGTATCAAAAAACTACTGTTTCCAGCTTTCCTGAAGGTTTTTAAAATTCATACACGAAATCAATAAAGCAATTCGATTTAAATTATTTTTCCCTTTGTTACCTTTAGCCAGTTACGAAGGCTACGGCCGGAGGACTTTAAAAAAACCAAAATTATTAAATTAATTTTAATTATTAAAGATTACATTCAAATAATTAATTCTAAAGTATATGTGTCGATTGGTCGATGCGAGAACCAAAAGTGTCCGAGTCACGCGGTCGCGCGATGAGTTTCCCGCAGTTCTGCTTATGCTGCGTCTGCACTTCGTGGAACTCGGCGGCGGCTCCCGTGGTGTTGCGCCATCGGTGGTATCGCGGGCGGTCCGGCAGGTGCTTGCGCCGTGATTACTTAGAAACGTCGTATGTAACACCTCCCCTCCGAGATCGGCAACTATTTGCCGAGGGCTCTCGCAAATGTTGCAGGGATGCTTGCGGGATCCATCTTCGTCTCTCGTTCTGTTGTTGGAAATGAAGGATGGGCCCCAACGTTGAGTCCTTCTAGAGTGGTTTCTTCGGTATTGGAGGTCCGAAGGCATCTGGAGCTTAATTTGCGGTAGGTGATCGCAGCAATCAATGCTCCTGCTCCTAGTGTTATAATCGTGTAGACAGGGATCGTGGTGTGATAGATCGCTTCATTAGGTACTGGATTTAGCTTCTCAGGATGTTGCAGTGAGATCTTCATATTTACGCCTTGTAGACTCTTTAGATCGGGGGTGTGTAAGACAAGTGGTGTAATCTTACTTGGTGGTGGACCCTCTTCAATGGTCAGATTAATCATTTTGAGGACATGGCCTTTGGTGTGGTCGTTCATATTGGCGATGGTAAATTCTGGAGTCTTAATCTTGCAGTTTAATGGCAAGGATGCGAGGTAGCTTCCCCGAAGTATTTCGTACTTTTCTTGTCCACAGTTTATCTGCACTTTGGTTGGTTCAGGAAAGTTCAAGGTGTAGTGACGATCATCGAGTTGTTCCAGGGCGGCTTTCTTCAGGGTGATGGTAGTCAACTGGCAGGATGGTAAAAGTTTCTGTTCCAGGATTAGATGTTGGATGCAGTTGGGGTGGTAGTTGATGTATTGCTGCGAAGTCTTCTCACAAAGGTACCAAGATTTGATCTTCGGGCATTCAGCCTCCATGTACATAGATACTGGTCCCTGAAGTGCTATGTAGGGTAAGGTAGGTATAAGGATTTCGTTATTCTTGTTAGGAATGACGGATAGCCGGTAGAGGGTGGTGGTTTCAGGCATGAAGACAGGGATCATTATAACTATAACTATTAACTTATCTTTATAGTATGAACCTAATCTAATTATGTCGAAATAGTCGCGACAGTCTAAGTCTAGAATTTCGTCCTTTGAATAAAGACTTCTTAACCTATTTATCATATCCCCTAGGGAACTAACACTAAAGGTAGAATGTAAAACACTTTTAGCGTGAATGAAAGCTAAAAGTTTTTCTAGTCCATTTAATTCGTCGAATAAGCTCTCGATGTTATCTCCCAGTATTAACAGATATTGTGCAAGATGTGCGTACTTAATTAATTCTTGATCTCGGGATACCTCAGTGGCAAATATTAGATTAAGGACTTTGGATATATTTTGTTGGTTTTCAGTAATGTCACTTAGGATTTTAGTGTGATGAGACATCCACTCTTTAGATAAACTAATATGGTCATTGATTTCTGACTGCAATTTATTCTCATTATCTTGCATGAGCCTGATCGCGTTATCATATTTCAGTGCGTCTGAATAGTCTAAGTTCCCGGATATGTCTTTAATAATGGATCCTAATCCATTTATTAATCCTCTTTTTACACGGCCTGGCTCAAATGACCGTAACAAAGCTGTGGTTCTATTAAATTTTTGTAGCAAGAATTTAAGATGGGGTTCGTATAGGGAAAGAGTGTCGTCGTTAAGTCTGGGGCTGATTTCACGCAACTGTGATAGCACAAGGTCAAGTTTAGAATGAATTTCTCCAAGGTCAATAGATTGTAGGAAGGAATGATAGTGGGAAGTTATCTTTGTAGGACCCAGTTTAAAGGGGAGGAGTCCAGGTCCGCTGTCCAGGGATTCAAGTGTTGGTTCTTGAGCCGTTGCGAGGTGAAGGATCAGTGGTATTCTGTAACAAACTCTGGGAATTAGGGGTGCGTTTGAGACGGGCTTTCGCTACGGGACCTTTTTTCCTTTTAGTGTATATGTGGATAGGGAGGTCAGCTAGAACTGTGTCTCGGGTGAAACGTGGTGCCAGTTTCTTTCGTGAAGCTAAGGGGTTTTTAATGAAGACTTGTTGGTCTGGGGTGAACTCCTTTTCTAGTTCCCTATCTTTGTTTCTATTTTCCGTTAGCTCGGTTCTATGATGTAGTGAGGATTCGTTAAGGATTTCGAATACTAGGGACATCTTATTCTTATGGTCTTGCAGGTACTGCTGAAGGAGATGTGTTGACATATTAATATCAAGGGGATCGCGGGGGTCGAAGTGCCCTGTAATCAATTCTATAGGCCGACATTTTGTGAAGCTATGTATAGAACTATTGTATCCTAGAATTGCATAAGGCATTAAATTTATAGCAGATTCATTTTTTCGTTCAAGTTTCAAAATTCTCAAGTGTTCCAGAATAGTGGAATGGAAGCGTTCCACGATTCCGTTGTCATTGGGAGAATGTGCTAGGACTTTATGATGATCTATTTGATGAAATTTGGTAAACTCTGAGAAGAGTTGGTTGGTGAACTCTGGGCCTTGGTCTGATACTATTCTTTGAGGAACGCCATGATGCGTGAAATATATCATAAAGGCTTGGATGACACTTGTAGCGGTAGCGTCTTTCAAAAGATACGCCTGGCCGTATTTCGAGAAGGCGTCTACTATTGTCAGATATTTTTCGGCTTCCACGGTAAATAGATCAGCATGTATAACTTCTAAAGGTTTCGAAGGGGGTGGCACAATGCAAAATTTCTGTTTGATTGGATTGCGATCATATTTGGCTTGTCCGCAAATGCTGCAAGCGTTTATAAATTTACTAATGTGTTCTTTCATTTTGGGCCAATAGAACTTACGGGATAAGGCTAGATAACACTCCGTTATACCACGGTGATTAGTTTTCCCATCATGATATTTCTGTATTATTTCCTGTTGCTTTAGGTAATCCTTAACATTTTCGACTTCGGTCTTTGTAAGAGTGAGGTTCATGGCTAGATGAGGATGGATAATTATTCCAGTTTTAACCTTAGGATTGACATACTCTTTTAATGAATTTACAAGATCCTCCTCCAAACGGGATTCGGAGAGTTGAATACTAGTCCTAATATGGGTTTCGAATGGCTTTGATACGACGGGGCGTCTTTTGACGTCACCAACAATTGTAAAAACTAGTTGCCGGCTAAATCTGTTGAGGGGCTCATCGGTTATTGGGACCTCAAGGATTGGGTTTTCATTACTTGTATGGGCGGTTAGGGTAGCAGAATCGGCGGTTAATGTGGCGGAATCGGCGGTTAATGTAGCGGAACCTACGGATAAGGTAGCAGAGTCTGCTTCGGAAGGAGTTTTATTAGACGCGTTAGCAATCATAGAAATTACTTCTTCGTTATGGATTTCCACACGAGATAACGTGTCAGCGTTAAGATTACGTTTCCCTGGTTTGTATAATATATCGAAATTGTACTCGCTTAGTTTCAGTTTCCAGCGTGTTACTCTAGAGCTAGTCTCTTTAGCGTTCATTATCCACTGCAGAGGTTTGTGGTCCGTGACTATTTTAAATTTGCGGCCGAACAGGTATGGCCTAAAGTATTTGGTTGCCCATACGGCAGCAAGGAATTCCTTGTCCACGGTGCTATAGTTAATTTCACTCGAGTTTAAGGTTCTAGAAGCATAGGCTATCGGTTTATCCGAACCGATAGGTCCCTGCGATAACACCGCGCCTATTGCAAAGTTAGAGGCGTCGGTTGTTAGGATAAAATCTTTAGAAAAATCCGGATACTGTAGCAAAGGGTCGTTAATGAGAAGGGTTTTACATTTTTCGAAACATAATTTATATTCTGGATCGTTGATATTTATTTTCGATCCCTTTTTTAGGCAGTGTGTCATAGGCTTAGTTATGCGAGCGAAATCGGGAATGAATTTGCGGTAGTAACCTATAAGACCAAGGAAACGCTTTATTTCTGTTGGGGTTTTTGGAATAGGGAATTTCTGGATAGCTATAATTTTGTCGGGATTGGGTTTTATCCCATCTTTAGATATTATGTGCCCCAAATAAGCTGTCTCGAGCTTGAGAAACTCCGACTTATCCATTTGGATTTTAAAGTTGTAGTCCCGCAATCTCTGGAATACCTGTTTTAGATTGTCCATATGCTCCTGAAGGGAGGTACTAAATACAATGATGTCATCGAGATAAACCAGACATATCTTATTCTGCAATCCGCGGAGCACGTTATCCATGACTCTCTGGAAGGTAGATGGGCTGTTTTTCAGTCCCATCGGCATTCTCAAGAATTCGTAATGACCGTGCTCTACGTTAAATCCCGTCTTAGGTATGTCGGCTGGGTCCATTTCTACCTGGTAGAAACCGCTAGCGAGATCTAGTGTCGTGAAATATTGGCAATTTCCCAATTTATCAAGGACATCATTGATATTTGGTATCGGATATTTGTCGTCTATCGTTTTCTCATTTAGTTTCCTAAAATCGACGACTAGACGCCATTTGGTTTTGCCGGAGGCATCTGCTTTCTTGGGAACTACCCATATGGGGGAGCTCCATGCTGATTCCGAGGGACGTATTATATTCTGGCGTAACATTTTTGAAATTTGGTCCTGTACCTCCTGCTTGTGAATGAAAGGATATCTGTAACTTTTGGTGAAGACTGGCATTTCGTCAGTAGTGTTAATTTTGTGTTTGATTCTGTTGGTAAAGGAAAGGGGTTCGCCGTCTAAATAGAATATGTCGGCGTATTCAGCGCAGAGATTTTCTAAATTAGTCCGTTCTTCTACATTTAAGTGATCGGTGCGTAATTTGGACAGAACTTCTTGTATCCTAGACGAAGGGGATAACGGTTTATCAAGATTGCATTCAATGTTAAATATTTCAGCAGTTGCCGGACGATCCATAGAAAACACGACGTCATTGTTGGATGGATTAGATACTTCTAAGATACCCCTGTTTTGATTAACTTTAGTGACACAATCTCTGATGAAACACTTTGAAATAGATTGCTCTGGAATAAAAGCATCTCCAGATTGAAGATTTACAGGAATTCGTACCAATTTTGATGAATTTGCTGGAATAACAGTTTCATAAAGATTACAATTACGAGAATCGTGAATTCTAATCGGATTGCGTGCGTTTCTGGTAATTAGAACGTTATTTTTTAAGTCTATGTTCGCCTCCCATTTGTTTAGGAGATCAAGCCCAATTAACCCATCAAAAAAATCGTGAAACTTGTAAATGAACATGTTAATATCATGTCGTTCCTGAAACTCCTGAAAACACGGTAATGTAATAGAATAGTTGCTACGGCTGGTGGTGTGTACATTGGTTATTTCAAAGGGTTCATAATTCCAATGTAAGTCTGGATAACATCTTTTTACGGAGTCGGGGCTAATAAAGGACTGGTTTGCACCTGTATCTATGAGTAGCTTTAGCGGAGGGTTTGCAATTTTTATATACGGTAAGTGACGTTGCGTTTGCAAGTTGACCTCTATTTTGGTCTGTCTGAGGAACGCTCTTTTGGAAAATCCTCATGGTCATCCGGAGTGTTCGACTGGTTAGACTCAGAAATGGCGGGTTCTAGGTGTTCCACCTCAGGGTACTGCTCCTGCGTCTCGCCATATGAGATTTCGGGATATTGATAATGCGTATCATAATGGCACATATTACCGTCGAGGAACCCGTCTTCGTCATAAAGGTTGGAGTAGTTATAAAAGGGATAATATTCCTGACACTGGTTGAAGTTAATTTCACGCGGCTTGAAATAATTTGTGGGGGGTGGATTTCCTGGACGTGGCCAACCCTGGCCTTGAGTTGTGGGCTGCTGCTTAGTTACGTAGTGGCTCACACCACTCATGGGCTGTGGTTGGTTTCTATTAGGCAGCTTAAATACGTTAGATTGGGGATTGTAATTCTGTGGTCGGGCTGCAAACATCTGTTGAGTACGAGAGGGACCGTGGAACCTCGGGGTTTGATTGAAATTTGGCTTCCAGGAAGCTTGGAATGGCTGAGGTTTCTGTTGGAACTGGGGTTGGAAAAATTGAGGTCGGGAAGGTCCTGGCATAATGAACTGCTTTGCCGCGGGATTCACAAAAGGTTGCAGAGTTGGTCCATGATTGAGTTTGGGTTGCTGTGTTAGTTGGTTAAAATGTTTCTTATCGGGTAAGTGATCGTTACGTTGCTGCATGTACAACGTATTCATCTCCTCATGGACGAATTCCAAAGCCTTTTCTATCGTTTCAGGCCTCATGCACCTGATTCGGTAGCCTAATGGATCCTTAAGACCACGGATAAATGCTTGTAAAGTAAGCTTTTTGTATAAATCACGTTTCGACTCAATCGTTGTATCTACAGTCTCATGCAAGCTAATATAAGTTATGATTGTGCTAAATAAATTCTGACATTTCTCGTAAAATTCTTGTGGGGTTGAAGGCCCCTGCGTTAAAAGTGCCAAGTCGTTGTAGAGGGAGGTCTCATCCCTTTGATCCGCAAAGTTGTTAACTAAAGCGTTGCGGATGCCAACCCACGTTTCAGGAATACCATTAGAATTTATCAATCTAGCGGCTTGTCCCGAGATTTTATTAAGAATACCATTTATGAGAATTAAGTTATTAAATTCATTTCCTAGCCCCGGTTTCATACATTCGCTAACTAACTGATCACATAATTTCACAAATCGAGTGAGTACATTTGGGTTCCCGTCGAAATCGGGGAGCAATCGCAATGCTTTTGTAACAAAGTCAAGATTGTCCATGGCTCTAGGAGGTTGCCTATCCTCGGTCATAATAATATCTAATTCACTACTCGAACTACTTAACTTTCTATTTGCGTCTTGCGCTTTTAATCTAGAACTTTTACTAATGTTAGGCAAGGACGGAGATCTTCTTGGATGGAAAATCTTGGAAAATTATAAGGAAATCACTTAAGGAATACGGGAAAGCAACTTCAGAGCAGTTCTAAAGTACTTACATAAAATACATGGTCCTTTTCTCGTATCGATGTCTGGATACTCCTCCTGGCGGCAGCACTTCAGGTTCTGGATACTCAGCAACGGTGCCAAGAAGTCACCCGGGCGACTCGCGAGCGCGGATTTCGATTTTCGGAAATTACGATGCCCACGAACGACCGTGAGTATCCTACCGACTGCGCCAGTTACGAAGGCTACGGCCGGAGGACTTTAAAAAAACCAAAATTATTAAATTAATTTTAATTATTAAAGATTACATTCAAATAATTAATTCTAAAGTATATGTGTCGATTGGTCGATGCGAGAACCAAAAGTGTCCGAGTCACGCGGTCGCGCGATGAGTTTCCCGCAGTTCTGCTTATGCTGCGTCTGCACTTCGTGGAACTCGGCGGCGGCTCCCGTGGTGTTGCGCCATCGGTGGTATCGCGGGCGGTCCGGCAGGTGCTTGCGCCGTGATTACTTAGAAACGTCGTATGTAACAAGCCTATAAGTTTGTTATTTGTGACATATTGTGTAAAGTAAATAAATATTATTATTATTATGTTGGTACGGGTTTCCGATCACGGGCCCATGGGGACCCGGTCATTTGAAAGGCATTCATGGGGCCGAGGCCAACATGAAGAGGCCTTTGGTACCATATAATATAAACATGAGATGGGCGCAATTATGGAGGTCTATCCCCTAATACACCATGAAGATGTGCTAGCGGACAATCCTCCACAGTTGCCAAACTATTGCCTGGTAGGGAACGACATGGATTGGGCTATGGGGTTGGGATGCTGTGGGCAGGATTACTGGGCTATGGAGTGAGATAAACGGACACCTACCATTTCAATATCTCAACAAATTGAAGCTTGGTAGGCGGTGACTCGCCGCCCACTAAATGGGCCCCATTATTATTATTATTATTATAATGATAAGTTTATTACCAGATTACCACGTTTACAGAGTCCGTTAACAAATCAAATCGTTACTGCCGACGTGACTTAAATAAATTATTTTTCCCTTTGTTACCTTTAGCCTATAAGTTTGTTATTTGTGACATATTGTGTAAAATAAATAAATATTATTATTATTATTGTAATGATAAGTTTATTAGCACGTTTACAGAGTCCGTTAACAAATCAAATCGTTACTGCCGACGTGACGGCTACAATTCACCGGAACCCGGCCGCTGAGTTATTGCCGAATAACCCCTGCCTACTGAACCCTGAAATCGATTGTTCGTATTTAGAACAGCGGCCCATAGTTTTCAAAACAACTTCTTAATTTGAAATTGTTGCTGATCGAGTCGCGGTTTCACGCAAAGAGAATATAATCACTACCGTTGTTTCACGGTGGATGCAAGCCGCTTCCAACCGAGGTAACTGGAGGTCTGTGGGGGAGACCTATGTCCAACAATGGACGTGCTATGGCTGATATGATGACGATGGTGATGCTGATCGATTTTTGATGCAGATTTGCATTGATTTTGTTTTATATGGAACTTTCGAGAAATAATTTTATTAAATAAAATTTAAAAACTTAAATTGGATGGAAAGTCGAGAAAGAAGCGAGATGGCTTAAGTAGAACTTTAAAATATGGTAGACACGTTTCTCGAATACAGCGTAACGTAAGTATAAAAAAAACAAGTGACACGAATTGCGATGCGTGGTCAATAATGAAGGCAAATTATCGGCGTAGATTCTTGTCAAGTTTGTAATGTACAAACAGAATTGTCACTTGTCACCGACTATTGTCGAGTTGGTGAAATAGGGTCCTGCTAGCTTATTACGTAACTCGCTCGCAATCGACATCGTGTTCATTTTGACAGTTCTTGTATGAATGTGACAGCTAGCTGATTCCGATGCCAATTGTCAGTCAAAATGAACACGATGGCGATTTGCGAGCGAGTTAGACAATAAGCCCTACTGTGTGCTTAGTGTAAGTTTTCGGTTACAGAATACGTCTCGACCGCGTTTGCGTTGAAACGTCAAATACTATGAGAAATTTTTGTTGTCGTTTCGTTCCGCTAGTGGCGCTGTTCATTTTCCCATAGTAATTGAAACGTTTGCATAACACATGCTTAGTGTAGGTTTTCGGTCACAAAATACGTATCGAACGCGTTTGCGTTAAAACGTCAAATACTATGAGAACAGTTTGTTGCCGTTTCCTTCCACTAGCGGCGCTGTACATTTTCCCATACCAATTGAAACGTTTAACGCGAACGCGTTCGATACGTTTTTCGTATCAAAAACTTACACTAGAGGCTCTGATATCAATGGTTCCAGAATAGTGATGTGATTGGTTTACGAGTGGTTTATAAATATTATTTCTTTTATAGAAATCAGTAAGTGAAAGCAGGAACTTGTATACTCATGGGTTTTTTTATTGAGAGTGACAAAGTCAATCGAGACAGTAGAACAATGTAGTTAATTTGAATCATTTGCTTATGGCCAGGATGATCTATGATGTAAATATATGCTAAAAAGGTTCAACACCTCCCCGTAATAGAGCATCCTGTATAACGAATATATCAACACAAAAAAAAAATAGCAACATGTATATACAATAAGGAAAAGTACAATATAAGTCGGTACAAAAAACAACATCCTGTATATACATTTGTTGACATATAAAAAGTATAGACTTTACTAGCTACTCAGTACTCACTTTGAAACTAAACCTAATGAATTGGTGAATCTGGAATGTTTGATTTTTGTGAGAGGTTTGGTGAGTATGTCAGCTAGCATTTCATTTGTCGGAATGTAATGTAAATTGAAATCTGACTGTGAAAGCTCCCTAATGAAATGATGTCTTATGTCGATGTGTTTGGTGCGACTATGAAAAGTATCATTTCTAGTGAGTTTGATGGAACTTTGATTATCTGAGTAAATGGTGATGGGCTGAATGACGTCGAAAACTTCATTAATGAGTGATCTCAAGTAAATCGCTTCCTTACAGGCTTCTGTAAGTGCCATATATTCAGCCTCGGTGGTGGAGAGTGCAGGCGTGCGCTGCTTACGCGACTCCCAAGATATGCACGCACCACTCATTTTGAAGGCGTACCCTGTATATGATCTTCTGTCTACGACATTGCTGCCGTAGTCAGCGTCAACATAACCGACTGGATAACTTTGTCCCTTTTGAAAACAGAGTTTCAAGTCCTTCGTTGCCTTGAGATACCTGAGTACTCGTTTGGCAGCTTTCCAATGCACCTCCCCGTAATGTACGTTGAACTGGCTCAGATAGGACACTGTGTGTGATATGTCAGGCCTTGTTCCGATTGCAACATACATTAGAGATCCGATAAGCTGTTGGTACGGTAGATCAGGTCTCTCGTCATCCTTGGCAGGAATAGTGAGTTTTACACCAGCTTCCATTGGTGTGGTGATTGGAATTGCATCTGTCATTCCAAACTTTTCAATTATTCTTTCGATGTACTTAGTTTGATCGAGTGTAATATTTTCAGTGTCTTGAATGACTCGCATGCCTAAGCAGTCTTTTAAAGTACCAAGATCTTTCACAATAAAAAGTTTTTTAAGTGAGGTTTTGAAGGTCTCTTTCATACATTCATTATTACAGAGGATGAAAAAATCGTCCACGAATACCGCAATTACAAGTATGTTATTGCCGTCTCGTCTGTAATAAATACAATGCTCGTTTGCTGCTTGCTTCATCGATAGGCTAGTCATAGCTTCACACACTTTTATATTCCACTGGCGAGGAGATTGCTTTAGACCATAAAGTGATTTTTTAAGTAAACAAACTTTTCCTTTTCGGTTGTTTTCAAAGCCTGGCGGTTGTTCCATAAAAATTTCTTCTTCTAAATCGCCATTAAGAAAAGCGGTTTCTACATCGAGGTGGTCTAGTTGGACGTTAAGTTGTACGGCAAACGCAAGAAGTAGTCTGACTGACGAGAGTCGAGCTACAGGAGAAAAGGTCTCTCCGTAATCGATACCATGTACCTGAGTGAAGCCTTTTGCTACAAGCCTTGCTTTAAATTTTACAACTTCGCCGTTAGTATTCTTTTTAATTTTATACACCCATTTATTTTTGATAATTTTTCTATCTGTGGGTCTCTCCACTAATTCCCATGTTCCGTGTTTCATTAAACAGTCGTACTCATTTTTCATAGCTTTTTGCCATTCGGAACTGTGAACATCTTCTACGGCTTGTTTATATGTTTCCGGCTCGTAGTCTGACACCATAAACATCGACGGGCTGTATCTCTCAGGCGGTCGTCGTTGTCGTTGCGGATATCGGGGTTCATTGATCGCGCTGTCTGGTTCAGGAGACGTTGGTGCTGATTCACTGGATTCAGTATCTGCAGTGAAGTACTCCTGTGAGTCCTGTGACGTTTCTGAAATTTCAGGCAGGTTATCAATATGTGCAATTACTTCTGGTGTCGGAGGTTCTGATTCCGTTTGAGTATCTGGGGTGGAGGTTGGTAACAATGACGATGTTGATGGAGTTACTGGTTGTTCAGTAATGGGTTGCGGCTGTGAAGTGTGTGACTCTATCTCTACAAGAATTTGGTCGTCAGTGAGGGTAGTGTCGTCAGGCGTTGTGGATTCCGCTGCTAGAGCAGGGTTTGCCACTTTGTCTTCGATGAAGACTACATCGCGTGCGACGATGATCGCTCTCGGGTTACGAGGATCTATAAGGCGGTAGCCTTTACTCTCACTTGAATAACCAACAAAGATACAAGTCTTTGTTTTAGAGTCTAACTTTGAGCGCTTTTCCTTAGGAATTAGAGCATGCGCTTCGCAACCAAAAACACGAAGATGCGATAGATCTATCGGTTTTCCATACCAAACTTCGTCAGGTATTTTATTATTTAAAGCTTGGGTTGGCGTTACATTTTTTAAATAGATAGCCGTATTAACTGCTTCGCCCCAGTAAGCTTTTGGTAGCTTGGAGTCATGAAGCATGGTCCTTGCTTTTTCAATAATGGAGCGGTTAGCTCGTTCTGAGATCCCATTCTGTTGAGGTGTGAACGGAATTGTGGTTTGATGAACAATCCCGTTTTCCTTAAAAAAAGTTGAAAACCTGTGGTTGACATATTCCCGGCCGTTATCTGAACGAAACACCTTTATTTTGTGACCCGTTTGGTTTTCCGCTAAATATTTAAATTCTACAAATTTACTGAAAGCCTCATCTTTTGTTTTTAGAAAGTATCCAAAAGTTTTTCGACTGAAGTCGTCAGTAAAAGTAAGTAAGTACAGAGCTCCGCCCCACGAGTGCGTACTCATTGGACCACAAAGGTCCGAATGAATAAGTTGCAATACGCAACTCGTCTTACTAATAGATTTCGGAAACGGTCTTTTTGAAAGTTTGCCTTGTAAACAAGGGATGCAGGTTTCGTTTAGATTTCCTATGTAGTCTATGCCTACTTTTTTATTTTTTAAAACGTTTAGGCTTTTGACATTTACATGGCCAAGACGTCTATGCCACAACATCGCTGATAGCTTCTTGTCAGTAATCAGCTGAGCTTGAGTTTCGGATACGTCAAGTTTATACATGCCATTTTCGTTTGACGCGGTAGCAACTGTAGTACCAGAAACTTTGCATTCTTGTCTTAGAAGAATAGTAGCGCCTTTAGGTGAAAATACAACAACAAAGCCTTTTTGGACTAGGCTACTTACCGATAGTAAATTAGCAGCTAGTTTAGGTACAAAGAGAACGTTAGAAATGGAATGAACGTAGTCATTTACATTTAATTGAATTGTACCCGTACCTTTGCATACCATTTTTTCATTGTTGGCTGCAGTGACATAGCTTGAGCTGTGTGTAAGGTCGCTGAACAGGCGTATGTCGTTACACATGTGAGCAGTGGCGCCAGAATCTAGATACCAGAATGTGGTGGATAAGGGAAGCTGAAATGGAGGTGTAGTAAAAGATGATAAAAGTGTAACATCATTAATATTAGAAATTAAGTTGGTCACAGCAATCTTCTTAAACTTCCTCTTGCGGCATTCAGAGACGACGTGTCCTTTCTTCTTGCAGTATGTGCAAACTGGTGGGCGAGGGCTTGAGTTCTTGGTAGAATTCATGATCAACACAGCATCTGGTTCTTTTGATGGCGAATGGCGTAGGTCTTCTTTCAGTAGGATTGTAGCTACGGAGTCCGAAGTTAGTTTTGTTCCCGAATTTTCGATAGCCATGACCATGGGATTATACTTATCGGTCAGTCCTGTCAGCATTATGAGTCCTATAAATTCGTCATCTACTGTTTCGTTCGCTTCAATGAGCTGTTGCTGTGTGGCTCGTATCTCGCTCACATAAGCTTCCATCGTCTTAAACGAGGACAGTTTGAAGTTGAATAATCTGCGTAAAAGATTAAGTCGCCGCAGTAAGCCGCTGTCTGCGTATGCAGCTTGTAGCTTCTTCCACGTCCCTTCTGCCGTCGTGGCGCTCATCACGGTAGGATATACTCGAGGAGTAAGAGCAAGGCAGATTTTTGCCTTAGCTTTGGCATCTAGACGCTTGAAGTTTTCATCTCCTACTACTACTTTATATTGTGTAGGATTACTCACGCAGTCCCAAAGATCGCATACAATGAGCACATTCTTCATTGCGAAGCTCCACGAGGAATAATTTTTTGTTCCTTCAAGTTTTTCAATGCTCTGAAAAATTTTCTGTGCCGGTGCCGTAGAGGTCGCCGATGGTGACGGATTTCCGTTCGTCTCCATAGCACGTATTTTAATTACTGGGCCATAACCTATTATTTCTTTTATAGAAATCAGTAAGTGAAAGCAGGAACTTGTATACTCATGGGTTTTTTTATTGAGAGTGACAAAGTCAATCGAGACAGTAGAACAATGTAGTTAATTTGAATCATTTGCTTATGGCCAGGATGATCTATGATGTAAATATATGCTAAAAAGGTTCAACAATAAAAAAGCGCACTTCAATGAGAAAGTTTCAGGTCTATATAAAATGCAAATAATGTTGGCTCGAACGCGCCGGCGCCATGGCTGCCCTGTAATAAAAGCTTAATTATTTTAATTGGTACACCGCACTGGTATAATTCTAGCATAGAGGAATTGATTACATAATAGAGATGTTGGGTGAGAATGAGGAACGACTTGAAATGCACGACCTTACCGTGACGTCTCAATGCTATAATAATAATAATAATAATAATACTGCTATTCAATTCAATTCAATTCAAGCTATTCAATTCTGATTCAGTTTAGGTTCGCTCGCTGTCAGATTAATACTAGAAAACCGGCCAAGTGCGAGTCGGACTCGCGCACCTAGGGCTCCGTACCATTATCTAGAAATATCTATAAACCAGTGTAAGCAGGGCCCTGCTCCAAAGCAAAATGTATCTACGCAGTGTGGGGTCACTGATATATATACAGTACAGACATACATACATATTTACGGTTATCGCAATTATTCCTTAATCTATGCTATAAGACCTACCAACCAATTACCAAACCAAATACCAATACCAAATTTTAAGATTCTGCGTTCACGGGTAGTAGGTAGGTACCCTATAAGTTTTGATTCCCTTGAGAGTCGAAAATTTGCGGAAATTTGCGGCATAAACGGTGTATCTTTTGATTGCGTTGGCTTAGAAGTTTGATTTTTTCACAGCTTCAAGGGGCAGTAGACCTGAGTATTTGATATAAATTTCAGCTTGATACCTCCACGCGTTCCTGAGAAAAAGGGTCTTGACAGACGAACGGACGGACAACAAAGTGATCCTATAAGGGTTCCGTTTTTTCATTTTGGCGTACGGAACCCTAAAAATGACAGCTAAAACCTGGTCTGAGTCAGATTTGAATCGCATTAAGACGTCATGGTAAGGCCCACGGTATGGATGCCCTGAGGGTGCGACCACCCCGCCGCGTATACGCAGTGACGTGTCGTAGGCGTCACGTTTTCTCACCGTTTCTTCATACATTTTGTTGCGATTCCGTAACGTCACAGTTTTTTAAGCGGCGGTGTGGTCGCACCCTGATGATTCGTGCCGACCCGAGATTTCCAACGCTGAAGTTGTATCACATTCAAGGTCTGTCGCTTATATCACATAATTATTTTATATTAAGTAGGTACGCCGTGGTAGCCTAGTGGTTTGATCTGTGGCCTCTCAAGCAGAGGGTCGTGGGTTCGAATCCCGGGCTCGCACCTCTGAGTTTTTCGGAATTTATGTGCGATATCTCATTTGAAATTTTTACCATGAGCTTTTCGGTGAAGGAAAAACATCGTGAGGAAACCTGCACACAACTGCGAAGCAATTCAATGGTGTGTGTGAAGTTCCCAATCCGCACTGGGCCCGCGTGGGAACTATAGCCCAAGCCCTCTCATTCTGAGAGGAGGCCTGTGCCCAGCAGTGGGACGTATATAGGCTGGAGATGATGAAGTAGGTACATATTTATTTAGCAAAGAGCAGTAACAACACAATGCAAACGGAACAAAGCAGAGCCATTTTAGTTGTTAGGATTATGACCTTCTACAAGTGCTCCCTAGAAGTTCACCTTCACCTGTTCTTTCGTACATAAATCTGAGAATCATTTCTTAAGCGGGGTGCGAACTCGGAGTCTATCCAACGCTCGACCACACCGGTGCGTAAAAGACGCTGACGGTGCATTTACGCAACAAAATGTAGGAATCCTTAAACCAATAGGCTCCTACGTTTTTTTTAATGTGCTTAAACTTGTTTCAGGCGGGAATCCTTCGGCCAGCTCCCGCGTTCAGCCAGCATCGACTCTATGGTGGAGGCCGCTATCTGTGCACGCCACTCTGAGCCGAGTCAGCCAATCACGTTACAGCTGCCCGGGCGCGCTGATAGGGCGCTCAGTCTCGTCTCGCCTGCGGTTGGCCGGCGAGCGAAGTCGCAGAGGGGGCAGGCAGGTCAGTTTGAAATTTGAATTAGTTTTTTTTTTTCTATTAGGTATAATGGCATCTCGTCGAGACGTGATGGTACTGGCTGGCTACATAAAATGAGAGTTGGTTTCTCTATTATTTACATGAGCTGATGGGATAAGGACCCTTGTTGTTGGTCTTGTCTCGACCGTGGTTGGTCAGCGGGGAAAATTCCAAACGGGGTAAGCTGAAGGGCTATTAAATAAATAAATAAGCAACGAACATTCTCTTCTCTTTCTTTTGTTATCTGTATCTTCAGTAAAAATGAGCATCCTTAATATTCATCGCCGAACCCAAAAATAAACATATACTCGTAATACCGAAAAGCCTATTGTATGACACAAAGCGCGATGTAAAATGTCAGGAAGAATAAAAAGAGCTTACATCCCCGCAAATTAAACATGTTTTTATACGCCATAAAATAAAAGGTCGCACAATGAATACCTGATGAAAATCCCTGTAAGTAGTCGGCCATTTTGAAACCGTTACGATTGGAACATGGCCTAACAATTTCTACGAAAATGCTTTCAATCAATATTTCAATTTTCAATCAACGTGAATGATTTTGCGATCGCTTTATCCCGTTCCGTTTACTTAAAGATTGATACAAATATTCTAAATGATGTCTAAATTTGGAATATTTCTAATCCTGCTGACTGCGCATCGTTGTTTTTGAAAGACGATAAAGATAGGCGTGTGGGCATAATTTTATTCAATAGCTTAAATACTTGATTGAATCAGGCATTATTGAAAACTACTTACTTAAAAATTAGACTCTATTTGCCAGTTTATAAAGTCCTTTAAACACAAAAGTATATTATATAAAATAAATTAATATTGGATATAGCATGCTCCGATCGTGAAAGGTCGAAGTTTAGCATACAAAATGAATACAAAATCGTATTACTTCTCCACATTGTGACCTTTGTAATATCATCCTGCTTTCACGGAACGGTTACTTAAATAAATGGAAAATCCGTATAAGACGCTGCGAGCGTACGGATAAATGTGAAATTTATAAAATGCATTTAAAAAGGAGCATCGGGACTGGCGCTGTATACAGGGTGTATCAAATAGCCCCTAACAATAATCAACTGGGGTATATAACCATAGCTATATAAGCTAAAAAAATATTTAAAAAAAAATTGGAGTATTAACTGTATAGAGGGTCTCTTAAAATAGTTTTGTAATAATTCAGCAGCCCCTATTTCACTAATGCGACAATTGTTTGTGACATGTGACAATTTTGTTTACATTACGAACTTGACAAGAATCTACGCCATTTGGCTTCATATTAATTTACAAAAAGTAAAAAAAAAAATGCTTTTTTTTTTGCTTTTTATAGCCTTGGGGGAGGCCTATGTCCAGCAGTGGACGTCTTTCGGCTGATATGATAATGATGAAAAAAAAATATGTAAGTTAGGTATGTAAGTTTGTTTGCAATAAGTAAAAATCCCTAATCAATATAAGTATGTACCTACCTACTGAAATTAAACTAACAAGTAGCATGTAAGATTGTACTAAACTTCTAACATTATATGGATCTATTTATGTTTTCGACGTGAAAACCTCTTTAGCGGAGTTGGCACTTTTTTGGATGGGGAAAAAATGTTAAACTCGCGTCTGACGTAAGACGGAGGGAGAGTTGAAGCACCAGGATATCAGGATTTGAATAACGAATGAAGCTAAAGTCACGTTCGATTTTTGAAGTGTACGTTAATTTCGTTAAAGTATGTGCGTTTGGCCTAGTGTTATAAGGTGTGGAATAACAGTGCGTTTTCTCAAGTGACCGCAGTTCGAATCTCTGTTCTATTCTCAATTCTGAGAGTCCTTGTAAATGTTAGAAACAGTAGGATTACGAAATGCCATCAAGAACAGATGGCACGCGCTGAAAATCAATGTAGCAAACATTACCTAACTTTATAGGTAATCCTAGCTCGAGGGCGGGATTGACAACTTTTGGGAAAAAGGGGTTGACTACTGATAGAAAAAAAGTTTCCGTACTTCCATTTTGGGATTTCATGATCGTCTGAGATGTCCGTCTTAGGTCTCGGTCAATTTGCTTCTCATCTACTGGATCAATTAGGTTATATAATACAAGTAGAAAGAAGAAAATGTACCTTATTCTATGAATTCATTTTTTGGTAAATTTTAAAAACTAAAGTTGTAGGGGTTTTTTTCTAAAAAAAATACTGACATGTGTTGCGTGACTTATGTAATCTATCTATCTAATATCTCTAAACGAGCAATTCTTGTAGTGTAGGTATGTATGAATCTCGGCTCCAACGATTTTCATGAAATTTAATATGTAGAGGGTTTCGAGGGCGATAAGTCATCGGTCATCCAGGTACTTACTACTTATTTAGTAAGTAAACTTGGCTATTTAGCCGTATTATCTAACTAATAATATTATAAATGCGAAAGTATGGATGGATGGATGGATGGATGTTTGTTTGTTACTCAATCACGCCACAACGGCCCAACGGATCTGGATGAAATTCGGCACATAGATAGAGAAAAGTCTGAAATAGCACATAGGCTTTTTATCCCGGAAAATTGCGTAGTTCCCGCGGGATAGCGATAAACGAATTCTTTCCAGACGAAGTCGCTGGCAACAGCTAGTCTTCAATAAAGCGTTTTAAAATTATTCATAGATAAAATTGACTCTTAGGTACCTACCTTTTAATGTACAAAGCCTTTATTTAATAGGGAGAGTAGTTAGAAATCTTTGGTTTATTCAATAACTTGATAGACGCGTACGGTGCTCAACACGTTAGTAATATTACTTATTCTGTGGCTCGACTAGTAATGTGACGGTTTTATTTCTATAGATATAACGACTCTGTTAGCCGAATGATCTGGAATTTACGTCACCAAAATAATTCCGTAAATTGCAAAATACGGGGAAACGACGTCTTTGAAGTGTAAATGTCTGAAGCCGCAGGTCTGCTACAAGAAATGTTGGATTTATTTTCTTTGATAGAACTAAGAGAAATCATTTTTGCACTGAGCGTTAGCTGTAAGGCCTGTAAGTCATTATTTTGATAAATAAGGTAGGTATTAAAATATCGCTGGTACTCGTAACTTCCACTTCCCTTCAGCCATGGACCCGTTTTTTGAAAGAATACATTATTTAATATTATTATATTTGTGTTGTCCTGTATTCATATTTTTCAAGTGCTTTATGTACAATAAAGCGTTATACAAAATTGTGCTGAAATAAATACGAGTAGATTAGATGAAAATTACAAAATTGTGAAAGCATAAGACATTATTGTGCCACAGGCACAACCTTTTTATATTACTTTATGTTTTTATACTTTTTTACTAGTTTTTGAATGTTTCAATTTGAGAAAACTTTTTTTTTTTTTTGGTTAGTTTGTTTGTCAGTCTGAATACAGCCCTAAATGAAGGTAGTTGTTTCTTTTCATAGTATTAGACTCAGCGAAGCCCTCAGCTTTAATTATAATGAACTTTATTTAAACAAATCCTCTCAATTAGATACGTTTCTTTCTGTAGTAAAATTCCGGAAAAGCTCACAATAACAAATTCGAGAAAGACTTGTTTCCGCAGTCTTTGAACGTTGAAAAGCGCGAAATATCTGGGGGTTTATACTCTAGATTCAAAATTGTAAGTTGGTATCATTCCGTCCCTCTCACTCTCCTATTGATGACTATAGTGTGAGCGAAACGGCGAGAAAAGACCTCCGAAGTTTTAACTTGGAATAGGCTTGCTCAAGTTTGCCAATGGACGTCTCAATAACAATAAAGCGACGTAATAAATCTCCAGTAATTTAAACTGAAATTTCTTGCTTTTGTTTACAACCCTATTTGGTTGATTAATGGATGAGGAATTGAGGATTAATGGATAAGGCTTTCGGCTCGACACATACCTACATACATCACGCTGCTTTCCCATAGAGGTAGGCAGAGACTTGATTCACTTGCTGCTATCCTGGCATACCGTTTTCGCTTCATCCACCTTCATCAATCTCTTCATACATGCTCGTCGGTTTAGGGTACTGGTACTTGTACTTTTGACCTGACCTTTTCCTAAAACGTCCCCAGTTTGGTCACGGAACGTCCGTATAGGATTTCTTTAAATTTTGTTGCTTGATACTTTAACTTTAACACAGTTGCTGTTAAGTAACTGTTAATATGTTAATGTTCATCTACAAATTGGTGATATACAATTAAAAGAATGTCACTTTTTTATTTTATTCAAGTACCTTTAACAAATTATACAAAGTTTACGAAGTACATTTAAGTGATTAATACAATTTAAACTAAATCCTAACATATATAAGTATACATATAGGTATATATGTGTGAGTAAAAGTGTACAAATTATTTATTCAATTCATTTAACATTGAGAGAACTACCTTATTAATTAATTCCATGTACTGACTTCGGAATGAGCTCCATCCCGTCCAATATCATTAATTTGTTTGTTGGCCTACTTTCTTCGTTTTTGTAATCATTTGGATGTTTTTTCATGAGTAGAAAATTAAAAAAAAATAAGTACGGTCTTATGTTCAAAGGCAGACCGCCTATCATAATTATTAAAAATTTAACTGATTACGCAATTTATCGGATACTGTCAATGTTCTAAGCGTTTTGTTGGCAAAACTGTAATTTCATAGGTAATGACGCCTATTAGATTTAACTAGCAATTTCTTTTTTTCTTCATTGCTATTAATGAGGTCAGGCGCTATCTCTAACAAATACAATTTAAATAGACCGTATCATTATAACGTTATAATGGGCTTAGAAAACCTTTGAACAATGGTATTTGTATGGACAATGGCGTCGTATGGCTTTATCAATATCAAGATAACATGGCTAATTAATTTGTAGGTACGTAATGTATTTTGTTTGAAACAATATTAAATGGTCTTTTAAGTGGACCTTCATAATTTCGTTCTGTAAGTACGTTTTTTCATGAAGTATGGTGGATAAAAGTAAGCATAAAATAAAATAATGAAATGAAACACGCTGGTAGGTATATATGTATAATTATTATGTATAGATAGGTAGCTACCCATAGTGAATCGGCTGGACCGATTATGTTGAAATTTTGTATGCAAGTGCATTTGGCGACTTAAATACGGAATAAAAAAACGATTTTAAATATTATACTAAACGAAAAAGTTTTTAGGCCCTGTCTACCCCGTAAGGGATAAAGACGTAATTTATGTATGTATTTAAAAAGTTTTTCAAGGAAGTGCCGAATGGGATTTGAACCCGCGCTTCAAGGCTAACCGCGTCGATAAACGCTTTCTTTAATTTAAATATGTGGGTCACTTGAGGCAAACCTGTCTCGAGTCTCGATTATTTTTACTATTTTTGGATATTACCTAGTACTGTTTATAAAAAAGTATGAAAACGTATCCAAATAAAACTAAAACGACACCGAAAACCCAAAAATTCTCTCTGCAGTCTGCAGTAGAGAAGTATTAAAATCTTGAAAGCTTACGTGTGACTTAAGTGCACTTCCAGGTGTTTTCCATTGGGACTGTCATTTTGTAGCGTAATGCATTTCAGGACGGCGATGCGGAAACTCGCTACGTTATTTACGAGAAAAACAAGAATGCAACATGAGTCGTGTTATGCAAACATGCTAAGGATTAAGTCAAGATTTTGCTTGAGGTCGGCCACATGGGTACTTACATATGGAATTTTCATACGGTTTCCGTACGGAATGACGTCAATTCGTAGCCCTGTCCCGTTCCGTTATATAGCGATATCCTGTTCGCTGACGTCATTCCGTACGGAAACTGTATGAAAATTCCGTACGTATGTGGCCGACCTAAGGCTGTTAGCATATATCCAAACAAAAATTACCGTGTTCGTTATTTTCTATACATGCGTTAGAACATGCGTATTAGGTACAGTAAATCACCAACTTTGATAATTTTGGGGCTACTGTGATCGCTTTAAAATTACTATAAAATCAATATTGTCCATGTGCGGTGAATGTTTGGCATGTAGACGCAAAAACAATCGATGAAAACATCGATTGGATGCAGTAAACGCAGATAAAATTAATTATTTCGTCATTATTTAACTACTTTTTAAAGTCTACGTTTTTAAGGTTTACGGTATTGTACAGAAAGTTTTGATTTAAGGTTTTCTAGTACTTAAAAGTGGGTTCCATTTTTCTGCATTTCCTACCCAGCTCATATGTCTACGTCCGAGCAATAAAAAAACGATTGATTGTATACTTTGCGGAGGTCCATAATAAATGAACAAAACACATACCTTGCTACTCTGCTACCACGCTAGCGGAGTAAGCAGCACAGTAAATATTTTGATCATCAAGGAATGACTTAAAAACATTCCTTTGACCGTGTTTCAATTAATGAGCCTACCTTCTAACACGACGCAGCAACGGTTGTTTCCAACGTAAACATTCTCCAATCAAGCAAGAGTTACATACGTATTGTTGGAAGCCGTGTTTACAATCTCCGTGTTTGCGCTGCTAACTAGGTTTCAGCCATGTTTTAGGGGAAGTCGCGAAGCCAATTTGTCTTCTTAGAAACACACGTAAAATTAAGAAGTAAATTTCACCAATGCGACAATGTACAATACAATACAATAGAATAACTCTTTATTGAACACCACATAATAACAATCAAAACAGAAAAAAGGTAGACAGAAGTAATAAGGTAACAATAGGCGGCCTTATCGCTACAGAGCGATCTCTACCAGCCAACCATAATGGAACCAAATGGAGAAAGGAACAGATGTACCGTCAGATTGACACATTTTTAACATAAGTAATGGACGATGTTGAAAGTGTTTTGTTGCACGAGGCAAAGGCGAGGGCGAGGGGATAAACATGCGAGCTGGCCACTATTTCACCAATCCGACAATTGTTGGTGACAGGTGACAATTAGGATTGCAATGCGTGGCTTCAGCCAACCGGCGTAAATTCTCGTCGAGTTTGTAATGTAAACAGAATCGTCATAATGTCACTGTCAATTTGTCGCTTTTGTGAAATAGGGGCCTGAGGGCATTCATTGTCACCGCCCGAGTTGTGTTCACTAACGTTTGACCTAAAAATTATTGACAAAATGATCATTTGACAAACTTTAAATATGTGATAAACCGTAAAGTTTTTTAAAAACTTATAAAACAAACCTAACCTAACCTACTTAATGTGAGCCACGCATAAAGGTTTTCGATTTTTAAAAAGTTCACGGTTTATCAGATATAAAAGTTTTGTCAAATGATCATTTTGTAAAATGATGCTTTTGACAATATAATTTTTAGGTCAAATGGAAGGACACCGTGTATACCAGGGGTGGCCAACTTGAATAGGCCCAAGATCTCCTGTTTATTAACCAAACCCCTGCGCGATCTACCAATTACATACTTCATGAAACCTTAAATGAAACACGTTGCGCAGTCTGGTCTACGTATTAATATTTTTTGCCTTGCCACGATCGACTGGACTAACAGTCGCGATCGACCTGTTGGCCACCCCTGGTGTATACCTACTATAACAGATTTCAAATTAAAAATTCAATAAGGAGTAAAGAAGGAGTCCTGAGTACAGACCTCGGGCGGTGACATGACAAAGAAAGGCTCAGGTCGCATGTTTATCGCCCTTGCCTTTGACTCGTGCGAGAAGTTCCTGAGACATCCTTTATGTCGCCACCCTCGGCGTGTAATGTAAATATTTACAGGCGTGTTCAATCACAGTAACTCAACCACCTACTGGAGTATTCTGGATTAATTAAAAGACACCCTGTATTGATCTATACTTGCCATTTCAACTGTCTATCTTATCCAATTAACATGTAATAATACCAACAAATTAGCTTAAAATAATTGAATTTGATCCTGCCGCGGCGCGGCTCAGTTTGCTATTAATTTAGTCTGACATTGCCTGCCGCTGTACTTACCACTAGTATGCCGTGTATTTTATTCAAGCTTCTATCTTGTTAGGAAAGTGTGTTATATCTTGGCATAAATTCTGAGTAATGAAAATTTTGATAGAGTTGAGTCGATTTGATTACAGTATGGACTTTGATGTTTGACGACGTGAACCTTAACGATACTGAAAATTAAAAATTGGAAGCTTGTGTTGTATAATGGTGGTTTGTTTAGTACCCTAGATTAAAACAAAGGCTTTCTGCCGGAAAATTGCATACTCTCCTTGGGATAACGATTCACGAATTCTTAGCAGACGAAGCCGCGGGCAACAGCTAGTATATTATTATCATATTTATGTTTTACCATCATTTGCTAAATAACTTTTCACAAATGCATCATTTCACAAACTCATCATTTGACAACCTTTTATTTTCTACTACAATAATGACTGTTTGGAAAACTTATAAAACGTTACTTAATGTGAGCCACGCCTAAAGGTTTTCGATTTTTAAAAAAGTTTACGGTTTATCAGATATTAATAATAATAATAATAAATCTTGGGACAATTGACACCAATTGATCTAGTCCGAAACTAAGCATAGCTTGTGATATGGGCACTAGACAACGGATAAACATACGTATATAGATAAATACATCTTAAATACATATTAAACATCCAAGACTCGATAACAAACATTCGTATTTTTCATACAAATATCTGCCCCAACCGGGGATCGAACCCGGGACCTCGAGCTTCATAGTCAGGTTCTCTAACCACTAGGCCATTCGGTCGGTAAAGGGTTGTGAAATGATGACTTTGTGAAATGGTGCATTTGTGAAAAGTGTTTTTAGATCCCCATATTTATAGAAGGGAAATAATAGAGCAAAAGCCTCAAAAAAAAATTGTATTAAAAATAAAAACTATGTAAACGTATTTTTCCGTGAAAAACAGTTACTTATTCTAAATTTGGCAGACAAAATGTCCACCCTCGGTTAAGAAGGATCGTGTGAGACCTTCTCGAGTGGTAATTCAATTTGTCACTTCGCAGAATCGAGTTACCATCCGAGCGATATACCATATACCCGTTGTACCCGATAGTACGATACTCGTCCATTCACGGTTACGCGAAAGGTTGAACAATATATTCATCTAGTCTCAAACTTTAATAATCTAGTATTGTACAGTCAAATGTAATAATAATGTACTTCTTACATACATACATAAGTCACGTCATTTTCCCATACGGAGTAGACAGAGCTAGGTAACAAGACCTAAAGGCCACGTGTAGCATGACTGTGGGCGCATAGGTGGAAAGGGGAATCAAAATAGTGATGGGTTGCTAGCCGCATCGCCTATAACATGATTTCTAAGATTTTCGCCCATTCCCTCGATGATCTTTTACCATCTGCGCGGGAAGAGAAGCAACTGGTATATGGTCTGATGGACTTTAACCTGTAGGCTTATTGTCTAGCTCGCTCGCAATCGCCATCGTGTTCATTTTGACAGTTCTTGTATAAATGTGACAGCTAGCTGATTCCGATGCCAATTGTCAGCCCATACATGAACTGTCAAAATGAACACGATGGCGATTGCGAGCGAGTTAGACAATAACAATAAGCCTACGGGTCATCCGTCCAACTCGTATCTATTCGTATTGTATTTTAGCTTACGGTTGTCATTTATTCATAAGAAACATTAAGTCATGCTCCGCACGACTAGCACAAGAGCTCGCGAGAGCTGTGTCGCGCGTGAGATAGCCTAACCCGTCTCTTTCTTGAACGATAGAGTACCTAAAAGATGGTTAAAATATCTCGTGCACATTTGTGCTAGCCGTACTGGACTAATAAGAACTTCTCTTATTCAGATACATCTACAGAGTAGCAAATTAAGCAGTACCTATGTGAACTAAGCCGAAGATATCCGAGATTCTTCGCGAAACTCATTTCAAAGTTTTCGTCGCTACGACTACGAGGCGACGAGATTTGCTTTTCCGCGTCGAAAAAAATCGTGACCTGCATTGAATGATAATTAATTAATAGGATATGTTACTTTTATACACCATTTATTTTGAGTTTATTTAAAAGAAAAGATTAGACAGGCAATGTATTTTTATTTTGTTTAATTTGTATTTTCTAATTAGTAATTAGAACCCGTTGATGTCTTTCTTAAGAAAAAACATCAATGTCAAATAGAGGTCTTCAATAAAACTTGATACTACTCCTGTATTCAGCTATCATTTTAAAACGTAATAATTGTAAGTGGTTTATATAGTCTTACCCCTTTTACGCATAAAAAGTGAAGCTCATATTGTGTTTTTTGTCTGTCTGACAAATGCAAATATCAAAATGACAAAGTAGGACAAACTGACGGTATGTTAATAGAAGCTTGATCAGCGTTTGTGAGCAAGATTATTGTTTAAATAACCGTCAAAAAGTCACGTCTCATATTACTATGTATGAGAAAATAGCCTGTCAAAATCATAACCCTCCTTTGGCTTCGCCGTCGTCGGCTAAAAAGTGACCTCGCGGGAGCTGTGGGAGCGCCATTGAAGTTGGAACAAGTCTTGAATGGGACGGACCCCAATCGAAAAATAAAAACAGAAAGTAGGTACTTAGGTTAGTTTTTTTTTATGTGAATAGGAAGGCAAACGAGCAAGTGGGTCACCTGATGGTAAGCGAAGTAAGTTCTTAACGAAACCCTAATAGCTTAATACATACTGCAACGACTTAAATTTACATCACAAAGCGTGCTCGGGAAAGAACGCGGAACATTTTTACTTGGAAAAGCAAATCGGAAGCGTTTTTCGATTAAGTTTTTTTATTGAAGCTCCGAGGTAAAGGGAGCGGGGTTTTGAAACAAAATGCCGCTAGATGGCATTAGTATCGAAAATCAGAAATCGGTTCAGTAGTTTCGGAGCCTATTCAATGTAAACAAACGAACAAACAATCAAATCTTTCCTCTTTGTTGTAAGTACATATTTATTCTTAATGTCTCTCGATAAATTTTCCATTTCTTCTCTCCCTTCGTCTTACGAAATTTCGATCAAGTCTGACGCGAGTTTAACATTTTTCACTTAACCCGTTTAACTATAGCGTATTACTTCGGCCGATAAAACAGTAATGGGTCGATTTCCTGTCTAGCCGCTTACTCGACAACCAGTTATAGGCACATAAAGTTTACTGTTACCTGCGCCGCCATTCATACCTATATCTTATCTATGCTAAGTTAATAGACCAATCGGAAAGGATTATTTTTACCCGACTGCGCCAAAAGGAGGGTTATGTTTTCCGATTGTATAATGCCGCCTACTTTATAATAATACTTTGTGATGTTTTACTAACAAAATATGGAATTGTATGTCGGAAATACTTAAACATTTTTTTTTTATGTATCTATGTATGTGGATGATTCTTAGTAGGTAGGTATTAGAAAACTGTGATTTGGCATGGGTGTACATATTATTAACTACGGCGACAGAGTGGTAAAATAAAATCTTGCATATTTTATTTAGGGTAAGTACCTTCCCTATACGTGAAGTGGGGATTTTTTCCCCATAGTGTGGGGTCTGGGGTGTCGTTGAAAGGTCGTTCAAAAATATTGTAGGTGTGGCAAAATTAATTTTCGGTGGAGAGATCCGTTTGCGCTTATATTACTTTAAAGTTCTAATTATCGTTGCCTAGTCAAGTGACCTACCCCCTTGCCAGGTAAACGGTTGTATTTGGATAGGTGATAAAATTTATGGTAGTAGTATAAATAACGAAGTTTAAAAGCAACTATCACAGCTAGGTTGGCTTTACAATTTAACGAGTAGTAATGGGTAAGTAATACGAGATATAACTATAACTAACACCAAAGGCTATTGCGCATTAGCCTTTGAACCTAACCTATCCGAGTCGCTTCCGCTCCGTACCGTCTTGCTCGCTCGCTTTGCTCGCTCGCTGAAAATTAAACAATGTCTTGCAGCAGTTTCAGGAGGTTAAATGTTTGTTATGTCAAAAGAAATTAGTCCATATAAACCTATACAAATTAAAGTTATATAAAAATAACGTTACATAATTTAAGCCTTATACGTTAAAAATTATACTTTTTGCTGTTATAGCTAACGTTCATTATATCTTGTGAACGTTATTATTATGAAATTAGATATTTTGTAGTTATATTTCGTGGGACGCAACGCACCCGTAGTAATCGACCAACTTATAAAATGTAACTACTAGAGACCGTGAACTATGTTATTTAGTGAGTTATGTTATTCATATTATCCACATAATTGTGATAGACAACTACACAACTTTACAATACGCGTGTCCCGACACGCTCTTGGCCAGTTGTTTTTAACTAGTAGATTTTAAAGACACTTATTTTCAGAATCAGCCTTCTGTCGATGAGACTATTAACCTTGCAGTAACACTTAAATACGACGTAAATAAAGAAATTAGTTTCCAATAGCTAGCCGGTCCATAAAATTACGTTCAGCACGCTAAACAGTCATACCTAATAAAATAAGCCAGTTTTAAATAAATAGTAAAGTTAGGTATGTGAAACATATCAGTACTTAAATCTGCTACATAATTATGATTTGTATACTTACACTACTTACTAGTTATACTTACACTAGTTTCTGCCCACGACTTAGTCCGCGTAGAATTGGACTTAAGAACTGTAGGCTTATTGTCTAACTCGCTCGCAATCGCTATGGGCTGACAATTGGCATCGGAATCAGCTAGCTGTCACATTCATACAAGAACTGTCAAAATGAACACGATGGCGATTGCGAGCGAGTTAGACAATAAGCCTACTGGTTGTCGATTTGATAGTAATTTTTAACGTCGCGACGCTATCCCGCGGGAACTGTGCAATTTTGCGGGATAAAAAGTAACCTATGTGTTAATCTAGGGTACCAGCTATCTCCGTTCCAAATTCTCAAAATCTGTCCAGTCGTTTCAGCGTGAAGAAGGAACAAACGTACACACTCACATCGTAACATCTATCCATCCATCCATCCTCACAAACTTTCGCATTCATAATATTAGTAGGTAGGATTATTTTGACTAGATTAGATACAACATCTTTTTTTTCTATTTGTACTGCTGTTACGTTGCGGCGTAAATAAAACTTAAACACACTCTTTGTGTAATATTTGCATCTTCTAAAGAATAATATTAAATTTAAAATTTGAAAGTCACACTAATCGATAAAAAATACACACAAATATATCGATAACAAGTTTATAGGTAACACCCCATTTTTGCGTCAGAGGTTAAAATAAAGTAAAGACTAGCATTTTTACTTTTAAAGTACTTCAATTAGTAGTTTAATTTACGTAGGTACTACATATTCCGTATAGGTAATTCCCGCTACACAAAATAACCTTTAAAAGTCCATGCACCCATGTGTTACGACAAGCAAACTCGTTCTATATAAAAATCACATCGCCAAGCGCACACGAATATTGTGTCATTGTGTAGGTTAAGCTTACACGAGCTTTGAAGGCTTATAGTTCTGCCTTCTCTTTCCCACTCATGTTAAACTATAGCTGTTTCGTTTACTTAGCAGCGCCACCAGACGGACTCTTGTGGTACTACATGACAGTTCGGTTGTTACCGTGCGCGTTGTAATCGATGCCGAGTATGTTGCCCATGCGCAGAATAAAGACACAGTTTTAAAATAAAATTGCGTTATTTTGATGTGTTTTGACTATGAAGTTTACGGGATGTTTTGTGTGTGTGTGCGTTGGTATGTACACCAATGTTTGTGATAGTGTGTGACTAGTTAAATGAGTGTCCGCGGTATTGTTGACATACCAGGATTATTTTCGTGGAGCCCAAAGAATAGTATCAAAATAAAGCTTAAACGTAAGTACATTGTTTAGAACTTAGACTAATTCGTTTTATTAAATTGGAAATTGTAAATACTCTGTGTTATGCTTAATTTTGATTAAATATATTGAATTATTATGATGTAGGTACTTAATAAATAATCTGCTTCCAAAACGAATTGAAGATTTAAGGCAAAATTAAAAAAAATGTTCTATCTCGTTTATATTCAGTTTTCTGTAACTTAACTTATCTAATACTTACTACTAGTTACTTATTTATAACTATTCAGATAGTTTTTTGTTTTAGCGACATAATTATAAAAACAAATAAGTATTCATGTAACGTAATTGACAACGTAGTTAATCGCATGTTAATTGTGTAATTTGATTTTAAATCAAGGTTAAGAATCTAATTAGGGATTCCCATTAAACCATTTTGGATGTAGGTAATAAAAAATAAAAGCCGCGGCGGCTTATTGGTTTGAATTACGGCCTCACAAGCAGAGGGTTCTGGGTTCGAAACCGGACTCGCACTTCTGAGTATTCCGAATTTGTGTGCGAAAATTTTGAGGAGACCTATATGACCTGTTTACTTACCTACCTTTATCCTACTTCCTATCCTACTAATATTATAAATGCGAAAGTTTGTGAGGATGGATGGATGTGACGATGTGAGTGTGTATGTTTGTTCCTTCTTCACGCTGAAACGACTGGACGGATTTCGATAAAATTTGGAACGGAGATAGCTAGTACCCTGGATTAACACATAGGCTACTTTTATCCCGGAAAACTAGATAGTTCCCGCGGGATAGCGATAATCATGTCAAAGGACGTAGCTGCCTAGAGTCGCGACGTTAATAATTATTGCAGAATATACTATGAACATCAGTTCTTAAGCCTTAATTCTACGCGGACGAAGTCGCGGGCGGAAGGTAGTTACCTATAAAGATAAAAAAACGAACTCTCTTCTTCGTTTATCACTAATCGGAGTCTAACAAACTACCTATGTACTATCAAAATGTAGAGCTGCATGTTTAATGTTACTAATACTAACTATATACTACTTGTATTACGTTGGTATTCTGAAATGTCATTAACCTTTGAGTAGGCATAAACTTGTTTTGCTTTATATATACGACAAGGAAGGCAAACGAGCAAGTTGGTCAAGTACTGGTAAGTGAACTCATGGACACAAAACATTACTAAATTTATCCGTTTATGATGTCGCTTCGACTTAATCAACCCGTTTCACATAAATAGGAACAGTCTCCAACCTATTTATTATACGTAGGAACACAGGCCTCGTCTCAGAATTAAAGAGCTTTGCTCCCACGCGGGCCTAGTGCGTATATAAGGAACTTTACACATGAAAATTTTGCATGCTACCCTAAGCAGAGTATGGCTGATCTCAATTCTTTCAAATGTTTACCAATTGTATGCAACCAGTAGGCTTATTGTCTAACTCGCTCGCAATCGCCATCGTTTTCATTTTGACAGTTCATGTATGGGCTGACAATTGGCATCGGAATTAGCTAGCTGTCACATTCATACAAGAACTGTCAAAATGAACACGATGGCGATTGCGAGCGAGTTAGACAATAAGCCTACTGTACTCAGCAAATAAAATCATTTCATTTCATTTCATTTCACATACCAATAAATTTCTTCTCAGTTGAGTCTTCACACCTACGTACTTATACTACTCATTAAGGGTGTGACCACACCGCCGCATAAAAAACGGTGACGTTACGGAATCGCAACAAAATGTATGAAGAAACGGTGAGAAAACGTGATGCAACGACACGTCACTGCGTTTACGCGGCGCTTTGGTCGCACCCTTATTCATAATGTGACTTAAAAGAGCTGATGTGCTGGACATTTAATGGAAGTTAGGGCAATGGCCCTCCCACACTCCACGACTAATCTGATTATATTCTTACGACTGATTGCAGACATTAAAATATAATAATTATAGTTATTAGGCGTGTCGATATGAATCATTCTCCAAAAACGATACCCTTATTCAAACAGTTACATAAACTCAGTTTCGCTTGTTTGCGCCGGTCACCGATGCCGCTATACTTCATTTAATTTAGAATGAGAAACCACAATAACATTATATTGCGTCTACTATACGTTATATTACGTCTATTTCTTACCTAGAAAATAGTACAGTGCAATAGTTTGGCAGCCGCAAAATAAAATTGTTTTAATGTCACTTTATTTGCGTGGCGTCAATTGTTACTCTAGTACAAATTGTAGTGTCATCAATTTTATTGTTACTTTAGTACAAATTGTTAAGAGATTACAGTTCACGAGCCGCAATATAATGTTGTTGTGGTTTCTCATTCGAAATTAAATGAAGTATGTATGTATGTATGTATGTAAACTCTTTATTGCACATAAAAATTTAAAAATACAGAAGTACACAGAAAATAGTACAAAGGCGAACTTATCCCTAAGAAGGGATCTCTTCCAGCTAACCTGGTACAGAAAGGAATAGTTTAAAAAAAGGCAAGCAGTCATTATTATGCGCAAATAAGTAGTATTAATACTTAATAAATTAACAACGCAAGTAACGTAACAACGTAAGCAACGCAAGCGCAAGTAGCGCGTGCGCGTGATATGCAAACCTAATCAGCATTCGTACGTGAATTCTTTGCCCCTACAAGTCTCTGGCGCACCTCATAGACTGCAAGTCCAGCGTTGCCAGATGGGTACGCAATAGTACGCATGGCGTACTATTTTATGATCTTGCGTACTCGCGTACTCATCCGTCGATTTGCGTACTATTTTTATATTTTAGCACCTGACAGCCTAGGTTATTTCAGATGACAGAAAAACAATATAAATTACCTGTGGCTGTCGCGATGACGTTTTTTTTTTTTTTTTTTAGGCCTTTGTTTATGTGCCAGCTGCGCTAAATGTTGCACTGCGTACTCAAACTTCTTGAATTGGCGTACTATTTTTAAGAGCTACGCGTAACGGAACGTAAAACCCATCTGGCAACACTGTGCAAGTCTGTCAAGTCTGTGGTTACTCATTTGTAGATGTTTTGGCTCGCTGTCACTTCCACTTATATATATATGGAGAAGTTTGACGCAAATGGGACTGGTCCTTTTCCAATTTCGCAATGAGTCAATCTTAGTGGAACAAGTTTTTTGAAGGGAAATCTTATTTAGCGACGTTGTGCACTTTTTGGGATAGGTAAAAAAAGTTAAACTCGCGTCAGGGCACGACCTGATCGAAAATACGTAAGACGGAGGGAGAGTAGACCGCCGGCGCGGCGTAGGAGAGGAAGTAATATCCCCCTCTCTTTCTACCGCGCGGTTCAAGTTTCCACTTCTGCCGGCACTCCCGGAGAGCAACCCGTTGTTATGTTTTGTTAAATGCAAGCAAGTGATGGCCTGATGTTAAGTGGACCTCCTATGGACACCCGCAATGTTAAAGGACGCATTGTCAACCTGCATGGCTGGAATACGTTGTGTCAGTATCTTCGCAGCTGTCTTACTCTTCACGCCAGAACAGCAGATTTTTTTACAGTAATTAATTCAGAAATGATAATGCAACTGTTAGTCCATAGCCTTCTCTATTGTCTTCTATAATCCGCGCTTTTAGGTTTGGCAACGTCGCATTTTACGCTTAGGTTCATGAGCGACGTTCCAAATCGCTATAGCCATGTCTTAGCCAAACCCTACGAGAATATAGACTATAGCGATTTGGAACGTCGCTCGAGAACCTAAGCGTAATATGCGACGTTACCAAACTTAATAGCACGGCTTGTAGAAAACCACCCCACCAACATTTGGATCACTCCTCTATTAGACTCTTAGACTAAGAGTTCTCGGAGAGTTTCAGCTTTAACTACAGACATACTACCTGTGGAAATAAAAATCACGTTCATCGTGAAAGTTGTATTTACGACGCTGTAGTTAAACTTGGTGAACATTGATAACTGTTTAACCTACAAGTTAAGTCAAGTTAATTTGTTCCATAACTGGGTTAAAACCGTTAATGGTCCTTCGTCCCGGATAGTATGGAAGTTGGGCCGTATGCGTTTGGCTTTCTCCGTGCCGACATTTTTCGTGTCACATAACGGACGTTCCAAGAATGAATAAGGATGCGTTCGCCAAACTTTGATTTGTTTTTGTTTTGGTGCCGTTGGGAATGCGATGAACAGTTTATATTACCTATTGAAATGCGAAGTGCGATAAGAAAAAACAAAACACTGCGAGAAGCAATCTTTGTCAATACGCAAACTGGGGCCTTACCATGACGTCCTAATTCCGACTCAGTTCAAGTTTTAGCTGTCACTTTTAGTATGAATCTGACAGCGAGCGAACCTAAACTGAAACGCATTAAGACGTCATGGTACGGCCCCTGCACTGCTTTCTGGAATAGTATGTATGTATGTATGTAAACTCTTTATTGCACATAAAAATAGTCGAGTAAAAACTTACCTACGGGTAATAAACTTTTAAAAAGGATAAGTCTTCTGTGTTTTTCAGTTCATAAAAAATCAAGCACAATAACATACAATAATTTTAAAATCTTGTGTTCTCTCGTTAGTAAAGATCTTCCATGTATAATTTCTAATAACGTACAACTTGAAACAGCAACTACAAAACACATCTTTTCATAGTTCACAGAATTTGTAAACCATACTCACGCAGCTCACACCATCATCACAAACTTTTATGACACCATCCGAAGATCCCAAAATCTCTCCAACTTATAACAATTTATCACTCTTTACGCGCCCTATTGGCCAAGAAATCCATAAGGATTTATATAAAGACCCCTCGTCGCCTTTACAGCGTTCCCACGGCACCAATAAAATACCATGAATTTAAATTTTACGGCAAAAGGAAGTGATACGGATATTGGAAACTTTCTATGGTTTACTAAGTGACACATATAGAGTGGCAGAAAGTGTCTCGATTTGGCCAAGTGCGAATCGGATTTACACCGAACAAGGGTTTTTGTATGTACTGAAAACAGGTTAGTTAAAAGGCACTAATATTTATCGGGTACCGTACCTCAGAGATTAAAAAAACCTTTCTTATTTTTATCTTTAGGTTACTTATTTAATTCATATTTATTGTTATTTGGGATACTCATGCTCACGCTCTGAGAAGGTTGCATTGCAAATTTCTAAAAGATGGTGGTCTGTGACGGATAGACGGACGGATAGTGGATCCTGTTGGCACTCTTTGTTGAATAATTACAGAATCCTAAATATAAAGAAATAATTAAGTAACAAAACGTCAAGAAGTGTCGAAAACAAAACTAAAGCTAACCTGAAGTTAACTTATTTTACTTTACTTTAAAGAGGCAACGACTCCACTTTATAATGTTGCCTCATTAAACTGTACAAAAGATATTAAAACGTTTTATTTCTGAAATAGTATGCTTTTTAGAAATAGTAAGCTAAGCTAACCTAACCTATAGCATTCTGATGACATTCCAAAATTTCTGAAAAATGCATTCGTGTTTACGACAGTACAAAACACAATTATTTTATTACATGAAACAATCTCATTGAATCTGAACAATTAAGCTACATTTGGCATTGGCAATCAATTCGTATAGTTGATTTTTTATTGTACATAAAACACAATAATTTTACAAATGATTACAAAGTAGTGATATAAAACATAAACTAAAGCTACCTTAAAAATAAAGATATTTGTATGTTATCATAACAATAAATACATTTTGACTATCTTTATCTTTACTGTGCAAAGACTATTCAACCGAAAACATGTTTGGCTATTTGTTATTCCCCATCTAGAAAACTATACCCCATTTAGAAACAACATAACATAACTTAGCAACATACTTTATTGTCCGAAATTCTGACAAATTGCGCAGCGCAGACGTAAATAACCCAAAAAAACAAATCATATAAGGACGAAGTCGCAAGAACAAACAAATGAATAAACTGTGTAACTACATTTGAAACAAAAAACACAATGGCAATGTAATAATGTCGAAAAACCTTTTCGTGTCCACCGTGTCTAAACATATTCATAAGTACGTAATTATATTGCGTGGGAAAAAGAACCACACGAAAATTCCCACTATTATTTGCATGAACTTGAAATATTATGACATCCCTTGCCGTGACGAAAACAATTTTACGTTAAAAGATGTAAAAACGGAGGGTTTTATGAATAGTAGCTTAATGAGGTTTATTCAGTTTGTTATTAAATTTAACTTAAGCAAAAATTCGGCATTTTTTATACTGACTGCAGTATCTTTACGTAGTGGTAATTTCTGGAACTATAGAGCCATTTTTTCGCGGGAATCGACATGCTGAAATTACGGGATTACGCTAAACCAAAATAAGTATTAAAAACGTATCACTTTACTACACCACTGCTAAAATTATAAACTCATTTGTATAAAAAACGGGCAACCAAAACTTTTCATGCCACGAAAAACTGCAGCATTTATTTCAGCCAGAGGAGGCCACACTCGGTACCTATTCATTTTTTTATTGAATTCTCTGTAACTTTTACTAAACAAGGAGAAAGTGAAGTTACCTTATCTTTTTGTCAAATTGAGTAATTTCCTAAAAATCAGAATAATACAAAAGCGCCCGTTTATTTTTGCAAAGGCGTTTATAATACGCTATTCCCGATTAAATAAACTAATATTAATCCCAAAAAAGTGCAAAATTTCGATGAAGTACGTAACTAACCAAGTGAATAATCAACATAGATGAGACGTTTGTTACAAAAAAACTTACATTAAATCTTTATTTAGGTATATGGCCGGCGCGGAATATATCGCACTAATATGGTAACCTTACATTGCGCCGCCTCGTAGCTATGGATTTATAAGTGTCCCTACATCTACGGCAACGCAACTCACACGATATTTCTTAGTTAGTAAATTTGCCTATTTAATTTCAACGTCGTAAGGTCATCCCCTAGGTTTCGCTCGGTTGCTCGCCACATGGCTGATAGCCGCAAGTTGGTGGGAAAGGACCAAAGCAATTAAAGTCACCCCAAAGTTTCTAATTTAAATAACTGTTGCATGAATTCCCATGGGTATAAAACTTTGTCTTACAAGAAATAATTATATTCGTAGATTCACTAATGGCACATTTATTTTAAGTAGGTAAATAACTTTTTGCGATGTACTAATTTGACTAGTAGTTAGTTTACGACCTGGTAAAGCACTTTTTGTTAAGTTCTTTGAACTTTAAGTGCAAGAATCCGTCTGTTTTTGATTTGAAAATATAAACAATTTATTGTCGTCCCATAGAAATCGTATAAAAAATGACACAAAAATGTCAAAAAGAATTGGTTCTGATTCAGAAAACCTCTGAACTTATTTGTAAAAATGTATAAGGTACATTTTTTGGAAAACGAAACGTTTCCTAGATTTTGACACCTTTTTAGGCACACTGAGTTTCAGAGTCGTTATATCTAACTAATATTATAAATGCGAAAGTATGGATGGATGGATAGATGGATAGATGGATGGATGTTTGTTTGTTACTCAATCACGCCAGAAAGGCCCAACAGATCTGGAAGAAATTCGGCACATAGAAGGAGAAAAGTCTGGAATAGTACATAGGCTACTTTTTATCCCGGAAAATTGCGTAGTTCCCGCGGGATAGCGATAAACGAATTCTTTGCAGACGAAGTCGCTGGCAACAGCTAGTATATACATACATACAAAAAATACGTCTTTATCCCTTACGGGGTAGACAGAGCCAAGATAACAAGAAACAAAGGTCATGTAACGAATCTTTAAGTTCTCCAATCAAAAGTCATCACAGCGATTCGATTCTCATATTAGTATCACGTTACACCAGAAACAATTAAACGCTAACCTACGCGCTATGTACTGTTTTTGCATTATCTGTGGCACTGCCTGTGAGCGACAAACTTGTCAAATTATCTCGAGTGCAGTGCTACGAGGTGCGACACGTCCCGGACACTCGAATGTTCCCGAATATTCTGGTAACGCGTCGAAGCACACTCGGAGTGAATGCCTCGAGTTCCGGCATAATTCCGATACACTACACTCGTTGCATTTCGGATATTGGAATTGGGCGTGGATATTTGCGGGTTGATCTTGTTTTATAACCTTCAACGCGATAAGAGGAGTGTCATAAGTTAGACTGTGTGTGTATGATGACTATTGTGGCCACTGTCAATATACTCTCGATAAAAATGATCTTCTTCTTCTTCTCATGGTGCCTCTCCATTACTGAAGGTTGGCCGTTAGCTTAGCGAACCTATCCCTGTCCTGTGCCAGGCGAAACAGCTCTTCTACGCTGGCAATGGTATCTTTTACTTTTGTTAATTTTTTAGTTGATTTAGGCCCTTTTCTTCACTTGGTATTAAATAAACTTCACGGGTGGATTTTAAAACGAATTCATGAAACTTTTAAACGCTGCCCTCCTACGTAAATCATTAAGGCTTGTACACGCGCTAAAGTCCTTGAGCGTATGGGCGGAGCTTGGGCGGAGCTACTGCCTCTCGCCCCCGCGACCCGCTCCATTAATACGCGAGAGCGAAACAGTCTTACAGAGTAAAATTACAGACGCGTCATTGCGCCGCGCATCGTTACCAATGCAAGGGTGGACGTGGACGGGTCGCATCGCATGATTATCGTTGTCATACATACATACATACATACATATCGTCACGCCTCTCTCCCACAGGGGTAGGCAGAGACTACTTTGTTCCACTTGCTACGATCCTGACATACCTCTATCGTTGTCATAACGTGATATTTATCATTAAGTATATTATTGAAACGTGATATCCCTACTTAATATTATACATGCGAAAGTAACGCTCTGTCTGTCTATCTGTCTGCTACGCTTTCATGCCTAAACCACTGAATCGATATTAATGAAATTTGGTAAGGTGGTAGTTTTAGTCCCGAGGAAGGACAGGATAGTTTTATCCCGGAAAATCTCATAGTTCCCGCGGGATAGCAGCGCAGACGGAGTCGCGGGCTACAGCTATTTGTCATAATTGATTAAGTTTAAAAATGATGTCCCCAATATAAACACTACCTACGTTTGAAAATATTTATTTTTCTACACATAGCAAAATCGATATCTAAGGGTCCGAGTGGTCCTCAAGCATGAATCCGTTGTCAAAAGTTTAAAAAGTAGCCGCCATTTTGAAAATTTTTGTTTTTCGACCGATTGCGTTCAAAATCGATACCTGAGGATCCGAGTGGTCCCCAAGCATGAATCCGTGGTTAAAATTTGAAAAAATGGCAGCCATTTTGAAATCTTCAGTTTGTGGGCAGATTGTTTTCAAAATCGATATCTGATGGCCCGATTGGTCCCCAAGCATGAATCCGTTGTCAAAAATTGAAAAAGTGGCCGCCATTTTGAAATCTTTAGGTTGTGAACCGATTGTTTTCAAAATCGATATCTGAGGATCCGAGAGGTCCCCAAGCATGAATCCGTTATCAAAAATTTTAAAAATGGCTGCCATCTTGAAATCTTTAATTTTTGGGCAGATTGTTTTCAAAACCGATATCTGATGGCTCGAGTGGTCCCCAAGCATGAATCCGTTGTCAAAAATTGAAAAAGTGGCCGCCATTTTGAAATCTTTAGTTTGTGGACTGATTGTCTTCAAAATCGATATCTGAGGGTCCGAGTGGTCCCCAAACACGAAACCGTTATCAAAAATGGAAAAAGTGACCGCCATTTTGAAATCGTTAGTTTTTGGACTGATTGTCTTCAAAATCGATATCTGGGGGTCCGAGTGGTCCCCAAACACGAATCCGTTGTCAAAAATGGAAATAGGGGCCACAATTTTTAAATGTTTAGTTTTTCGACCGAGTGCTTTTAAAATCGATATCTGAGTGGTCTCCAAAGCTGAATTTGTTGTCAGAATATGATAAAATAGGCGTAAACTAGAGAATTTTCAGTTACCAGAGAGTAGAGAACTCCTAATTACACTTGACCGTTTTAGTAGAATCATATTTGGCATACCTAACCTAACTTTTTAACGATAATCGATTTATATTGTGTGGTATTATTATTGCCATTCACTATTCTATCACACCACATGCAACAAGCAAGTCTAGCATTTTTCTCCTGTAGTTGACAGAGTCTTGACTCTTGACATTTACTATAATCAGGAACCCCTATTTTTTCACTTGTAACCATTTTACTGCTCCATGTTTTATCAGAAAAAGATTACATTTTATAATCTTCGTCATAAAATAATGAGCAATAACTTTATTTTCTTACTTACTTAAATTTCTTAAAAAATTAGCTCGTTTTTAGTAATATTCCGGACAAGTTCCTACCGCTCCCCATTTTCGTCTATACGGTCAGTGCGGGACGAGGCGCGTTGCATGACGGACCTGTGTCAATTTTTCGCGGCGACCAAATAAAACTCCGTTTTTAAATATTTGTTGAATAATTTTGTAGCATAGAGTGGACAATCTGTTTCGTGATTTGTAAAGTAGTTACCTAATAAACATTTACGTATAGTTTAGTTTTTGTGTGTATGCTAAATATTATTATTCTAATAAAACGGTCAAGTGTGATAAGCGTTCACTTTGCTAGATCTTCAGATGTCCATTTTGAAATCAATCTGCCCAAAAACCAAAGATTTTAAGATGGCGGCCACTCTTTAGGTATATTTTTGACAACGGATTCAGCTTGGGGACCAGTCGGATTCTCAGATATCGATTTTGAAAACAATCGGCCCAAAAACTAAAGATTTCAAAATGACGCCCACTTTTTCAATTTTTGACAAGGGATTCATACTTGGAGATCACTCGGGCCATCAGATATCGATTTTGAAAACAATCTGCCCAAAAACAAAAGATTTCAAGATGGCGGCTACTTTTTCAACTTTTGATAACAGATTCATGCTTGGGTACCACTCGGATCCTCAGATATCGATTTTGACAACAATCGGCCCGCAAACTAAAGATTTCAAAATGGCGGCTACTTTTTGAATTTTTGATAACGGATTCATGCTTGGGGAACACTTGGGCCATCAGATATCGATTTTAAAAACAATCTACCCAAAACTAGAGATTTCAAGATGGCGGCCACTTTTTCAATTTTTGCTAACGGATTCATGCTTGGGGATCACTCGGATCGCCAGATATCGATTTTGAAATCATTCGGTCGATAAACTAAAAATTTCAAAATGGCGGCCACTTTTTGAATTTTTGACAACGGATTCATGCTTGGGGACCACTCGGATCCTCAGATATCGATTTTGAAAACAATCGGTCCACAACCTAAAGATTTCAAAATGGCGGCCACTTTCTCAATTTTTGACAACGGATTCATGCTTGGGGACCACTCGGGCCATCAGATATCGATTTTGAAAACAATCTGCCCAAAAACTAAAGATTTCAAGATGGCGGCCACTTTTTCAATTTTTGATAACAGATTCATGCTTGGAGACTTCTCGGATCCTCAGATATCGATTTTGAAAACAATCGGCCCACAAACTAAAGATTTCAAGATGGCGGCCATTTTTACTATTTTTAATAACGGATTCATGTTTGGGGACCACTCGGATCCTCAGATATCGATTTTGAAAGCAAACGGTTGAAAAACTAAAATTTTCAAAAGGGCGGCCACTTTTTAAAATTTTGACAACGGATTCATGCTTGAAGACCACTCGGACCCTTAGATATCGATTTTGAAGACAAACGGTCGAAAAACAATTATTCTGTACCTACCTTTTACGCAAAAAGAAGAAGAGAGAAAGCAAAGGTTAACTTTCACACTCTGAAACGCCAATTAACATAATTAAAGCACTATTTATTCCTTTGTATCTTTGGTTACACAGGGATGATAAATTAAAACTTGAACTTGATCCGTTAACACGGTAAAACAGTGTTGAATTTCCACCGTCAGTCAATACTACCTAGAGGACAATTACAGTTAAGTTTCACACTCAGAGACGACAATTAAGTTCTAACTAATCATAATTATTAACTGACGTCTCTGAGAACGGCACACGTTCAAGTTCTGCAACAATTTATAAATACGTTGCAACTCTAGGCAGCTACGACCTTTAACATGTTTATCGCTATCCCGCGGGAAGTATGCAATTTTCCGGGATAAAAAGTAGCCTATGTTTTAATCTAGGGTACCAGCTATCTTCGTTCCAAATTTTATCCAAATCCGTCCAGTCGTTTGAGCGTGAAGAAGGAACAAACATACACACTCACTCATATCCTCACAAACTTTCGCATTTATAATATTAGTAGGATCCACCTACTTTACGAATCACGAAACGGATTGTCCACTCTACGCAACAAAATTATTCCACAAATATTTAAAAACGGAGTTTTGTTTGGTCGCAGCGCAAATTGACACAGGTCCGTCATGCATCGCGCCTCGTCCCGCACTGACCGTATGGACGAAAATGGGGAGCGGTAGGAACTTGGGAGGGAATATTTCAGAAAACGAGGTAATTTTTTAAGAAATTTGACAAAGTAGGAAAATAAAGTTATTGTTCATTATTTCATGAAGCAGATTATAAAATTTCATCTGTTTCTGATAAAAAATGGAGCAGTAAAATGGTTACAACTGAAAAAATAGGGGTGACTTTAGATTGCTTTTTCTCTGCTTTCTTTCACTAAAATGGATTTCTACCAAAACTATGTTACTTCTCATATCTTCCAGATTAGGATATATTTTTTCCGACGTATAAATTGTTACGTTATAATGTATAAAATGGTTACAACACAACTCATTTTCACGAAAATTTCAAAGGTCGAGCCTTAAGACTGATCGACTTTCAAATACACTAAGTCTATATAAAAATTTAAGCTTAAGTTTGAGTTTTACGCTGAACCAATGAACCCCTTAGTCTATAAATCATTAAGCTGTCACTCGAGAAGGGGTACGCAAGAGAGTGCTTTTTCTAGTTTCTGTCTCACGCTAAATGAGGAAAGATCTCCATTGCTTGTCGATAGAGTTTGATCTTAGTGTGCTTGTTTATTAGACGTGGATTTTTTTATTACCTGCTAACTAGCAACCCGCCCCGGCGTCGCGCGGGTGCAATGTAGATACTAACACGACACTACAATATCACTTGATTAAATACCTAACGTAATGAAATGAAATGATAATGAGATAATGGGGAGTATGGTTAGACATAATGGAAAAAAGCTGTGCGTGTGCAGCGAAATTCGAAACAAAATAATAATTTCAATTTCTTATCTTGCACATCTCTGTTTCTATACGCAAAAAGTATCAGCATTGAATAAATTCCTTAATCTCAAGTACCTAATTCAGCCTAGCTACTTCATACATCCACGGTTATACGTGACGGCAAATTTAAATTTGGACTTAATTTTGCGGAAATCATTGAACAAAAGAGCCGAGTTAGGGATGAAAGTTTGGTGAAAGGCCCGAGTCCATTGTTCCCGCCATTGTTGGCTACTGTAAAGGGTGGGTGACAGCCCTGCGAAATTGAGCTGAAGTTTGAACTATGCAGAGGGGGATACGAGATATATTGTTGTTGTTGCTAGCTCATTTAATTTTCACGGTGATCTCGATAAAGTTTTATGGTGTAGGTACCTAGTACCTAAATAAGTACATATTTTGTTATATGGTTTAGTATATATGCTGTTCTAGCATTATAGAAAACACATAGAATGAACCAGTTCTTCTCTTCCCGCGCAGGTAAAGCCCATTAAGGGTATAAGCACAAATTCAATTTGACGTTACCTGCGCGGACGAAGTTGCGGGCAAAAGCATGTAATAATAAATCTGTCTGTCCCTATGTATGTTTCGATCTTTAAAAGCACGCAACGGATTTTGATGCGATTTTTTTAATAGGTAGAGTGATTCAAGAGAAAGCTTTTTATGTATAATTCTACGCAGACAAAGTTGCGGACAGAAGCTAGTGTAATAATAAAATATTGTACATAATTAAATAAAACTTATTAGAACACAGCACACCACGAATTCACCGGCAGTAGGTATGTTTGATCATATAATCATAATCATAATCATATATTTTTATTCCATTGACACAGATAATATGCACTAGAACAAGTCTTAAAATAAACACAAGTGGAAAAAAAAAGAAAAAAGAAATAACAATGATAAAAACATATTTGAATCAAAACATAATAACCAAATTAAAATAATTAAATTGTCAAAATAATAATAATATAATAATCAAAGGGATCACAAATTAATTGGCATGGATTTCATCAGATTCGAATACAATGTCAAAATAATCTTTAATGCTATACAGGGCCTCTTGAGTCAGTTTTACTTTAATGAACTTTTTAAATTTTATATCATTTAACGAGGTAACTGAAATTGGCAGATGGTTATACATTTTTTTTTTTTTTTTTTTTTTTTTTTTAAAAGCCGTGGTAGCCTAGTGGTTTGACCTGTGGCCTCTCAAGCAGAGCGTCGTGGGTTCAAATCCCGGGCTCGCACCTCTGAGTTTTTCGGAATTTATGTGCGAAAATTACATTACATTTGTAATTTGCCATGAGCTTTTCGGTGAAGGAAAACATCGTGAGGAAACCTGCACACATCTGCGAAGAAATTCAATGGTGTGTGTTAAGTTCCCAATCCGCACTGGGCGCGCGTGGGAACTATAGCCCAAACCCTCCAATACACGGAGGAGGCCTATGCCATGAGGCACGCCGAATTACGCGACAATTTAATAAAATAAACGACAATAACAACAACATGTACTTACTGAAATTATAGCGAATTCGGAATAAAAAGGCTTAAATAAATAAAAAAAAAAAAAAAAAAAACATTTTTAGACTTTGGTAGATGAAACTCTTCTTAGTTTTCGCTAATCGTACCCGTGGCAGACACAACTTATCTTTACTCCTATTTAGCATTACAATAAAATAACAAAGTCACGGATATTAAAAGATATGACGGTTACGTTTTAGCTCGTGATTCCACGTCATAAATAGTTACGTTTTATTTTTAAGATCTGAATGATTGTTGATGATAAAATGAAGGGTATTTACTGAAATTGTTACCATATCGGGTTTTCTTAAAATAAAATCATAAGTAGCTACTACTTGAGACAAGAAATCACGAATCTAAGTGGATGACATGACGCCAATCGTCTTGAAGTGCGACCACACCGCCGCTTAAATAACGGTGACGTTACGGACGGAATCGCAACAAAATGTATGAAGAAACGGTGAGAAAACGTGACGCATACGACACGTCACTGCGTAAACGCGGCGGTTTGGTCGCACCCTTATTTTGCGTGTTTCGCCGACTTTATGCCCCTGAGTAATTTTCTGAAAACATCATTAATAGTCAATCAGTTTTAATCCCTTTAATTGTCAAGAAAATCATTTTATTCATTTTAATTATTTTGTTAATTTATTATCTAGATAGGTATTTAATTATGGATTTGTAACTTGGGTCATCTCTCCCTCTCAAAAATGCAGCGCCCTACCGAATTTCATATTTTAGATCATACCTGCCTTTTTGATTGTTAGAAAGGTTTATTCAAAGCGGCCGAGCCGTTTTCGAGTTTTGAGCAACACATTAGCCACTCAATATCCTACTAAATACAATCAATATTATGTACTTATGCGAAAGTTTGTGCGTATGGATGTATAGATGTTTTTCACTCTTTCACGCTAGAAAGGCTGGAATCTGAATCACACAATAACACATTAAGCTACTTTTTCCCGGAAAATTAGCGGATGGCGATCAATGAATTGTTTGAAAAAAAGAAAGTTTGCAGACAAAGATGCGGGCAACAGCTAGTGTATAATAGATGTATGTACAGATTTTTTACCTCTACTGTTTTTATTATGTATTTTTTTATAATAAACTGACCAGCGATTGACCTCTATCTCACTTGATGGTAAGTGCAGATGAGGCCGAAGATGTAGCTCACTGGTTCAGTAACAGCCTGTAGGCTTATTGTCTAACTCGCTCGCAATCGCCATCGTGTTCATTTTGACAGTTCATGTATGGGCTGACAATTGGCATCGGAATCAGCTAGCTGTCACATTCATACAAGAACTGTCAAAATGAACACATTGGCGAACGCGAGCGAGTTAGACAATAAGCCTACTGTTCACTCTGGATTTGAATAGACCAAGGTTATAACAAGACAAGACAAGGTTAAGGTTAGGCTTATCCGGAAAGACAGACGACGGAAGCGCATATTTATAGGTATATGTAAAGTCAAGTGTGCGTCCATTGGTCGCTCGTACGCTAATGCTATCCAAATCCAAATCTAACCCCACATTACCCCTAACAGCTTGACAGTTCCGGAATTATGTAAAACACGAATCCCGAATGTGATGCGATTATGCTAATAGGTGCCCACACGCACTGTTTACTGAAGGACAAATTAAGCCAAACAAAGGTCCAGCCTTTAATACTGTGTCTTAAAATTCATAGGAAAAATTTCAGCAGGTTGAGTTAGTTAAGTACACGACTGTAGAGCCTTTTGGGTTGGTAAATTTTCAACTCAAAATTTTAGTCAAAGCCAACAATATGGTGAAATATTCTAGAATGTTTCTAGGGCATCTTGTATAAAACTAACGTGAGACAATGTGGCTCAACCTCCATGCAAAATTACCTATTATTGCATAGGTACATGCGAGGGCCACATTTTTTGCCGCGGATATTTGAAAATGGGTCTCTTGTGTAGCTGTTTACCCGAATAATTTTAACACGTAGGTATTTTTTTATGACGCTTCCAGAGGCATGGATGTACGTTTCGGTACGTGTACGTGTGTACGAGTACCAAATTGTTTACGTTTCAAGTCATAGGTAATGGAAGGTGGTTAAAATTACATAACAATATATAAACGGATAACTTAGTTAATTATAAACATTTCAAATTAAATAATAGCTTGTAAAAAGCCTCAATAATATGTTGTTTTTAAAATTATGTGTAAAATTGTGTGTATCTATTTAATTCTCGTCAACTCAATCGGTGGCTGAATACTCCTCGCGCCGTCGTCAGCCGATAAATCCCTACAGACGAAATGAAATTAAATTCCACAGACTATACATCAGAAGAAGTATCAATAAGAATTTAATTAAACTAAACCTTACTCTCACCGCTTTAGCGTTCTATATTGGAAGCCATAGCAGTTGAAAACTCCATTCGATATGTTGGCACGCCTGGGTTAAATGTCACAGTCTAGACGCGGGATTTGTATTTTTCTCTCGAAAACAGTTCCCAGGAAATATTTATTGGTTATTTGTAATTTATCTTTATACAGATGGGTAGATAAAATCACGAATTCCATTTTGTCCTGAACGTCGCTGTTTTTTATCACAAAACTTTTTACCGGGTTAAAAGGATTTTTTAAAATGAACCTAGACATTTCTTTCTTTTTACTAGATTATGCGCATTGACTAGATTGCGGTTCGAGTTTGACACGATTCTATTTTAAAGAGAATTATTAATATTATTATTCTTGTAAACGTTTGTTTAAATTAATATTTTAGTACATAATGACATGAAAATATAGTTATAAATTTTAATAAGATAAAATCTACATCTACAAATATTATAACGACTACCTACATCCTCAAATGTAACGTCATGCCAACGACCTGGCAACGACCCTATGATTAATATTTAATAAGAATAATAATATTCGCAATACTATATAGGTATTTGCTGTTGCGGGAGAATTTTTATGTGCAATAAAGAGTTTTTATATTTTTCTTTTTATTATACCATATTATTATACCATAAACAAAAAAAAGACGCTTAGTTATATAAGTTTTGGCCCTAAGTTTGAAGAGTACCAAAATCCTGTAGGACATTTTTAATTGATCGGATACATTTTAATCGGTTCAATTCATGTGCAAGCAGGAATAACATTACCTCAAAATAATCGTTATGCCTGCTTGCAACACTTTCTATTTGGGTTTTGGCGGCAAAGCCGATAGATACACTTTTGACAGTCGCTGGCTTGGGGTTGGGGGGATTTCTGGATTCTTGATTGGAAACTAATGATAAAAAGGATTAATATTACTAGACAATGGTATTGTATGGTTGTCCTGGACAAAATATATCCAAGTTACTAAGTTAGTTTTAGTTTGTTTGGAGACCGAAAACCAGTCTCCCTTCCATTTTACCTTCGCATATAATTCTAACATTTGGTTTTAATCACTTGTATTTTTGTTTCTTCTGTTTTGAATTGACAACATTTCATATTTCTGAGCATTGCATATTAATGGTTCTCTGTATTTTGTTTGAAAAGATGAACATGCTGACAGTTGAATTTTTTCGCTAGGGCTTGTATTTAATTTATAATTAATTTATGAATTTGTGCTTATTCTAAAAGGGCGTAACTCCGATACTATCACAGAAATCACAGAATACACACTTATCCCTTTGTCTTTTCTCTATAGAAAAAAAACTGACGTTAATTTCTAGTTGTCAATGTCAGGCCCTATTCTTCAATATTCGATTTTCGAGGTTCGCTTCGTGCTGTTCCGCTCATACAAATAGTCATTATCTTGAGAGTGAGAGTGAAGGTATGCAACAAACTTCGAAAATAGAATTTCAGAGTTGCCCCCCTTGTACTTTGAAGTTGTCAAAAATACAAAATTATGATCGCTTATTTTTTCTCGTGAAAAAAGCAAAGGCGTTTCACCTATCCTGTGGTAGTTTTGGTAAAATTAGGACATATTTTTAATTAATTTTTATTTTTTAAAATAAGCGATATTAAAATGATATAAACATATTGCAGTGATCAGGAGGCAAAATGCTTTCGAACCATATATGCATTTTCAGGTGTTATAAAAATGAAATGTTGTCAATTGTTGTGTTGGTGAATAAAAATTTCTTCTATTCTATAAGTTAACAAGGTAAGTGTGTTTTATTATAATTTATATACCTTCCAACTTAAACAGGCTTGTAGAATTAACTAACGAGGTACAACAGTACCTAACAAACGGTAAATCAAACAGAATGATAGTGGCTCGGACGTACAAGTTCGGTTAATTTATTCGAAAAGTTAGCTAGTCGGGTACAAACCGATTGCCTGCGTTCACTGTTCGTTACTGTTATAACTTTAAACAGGAACTTGGTGCGAGATAACTTGATTGGCTTTAATTAGCTGATATATATTTGAAGTAACAAAAACAAATATAATAAATAGGCCAAGTTTTGTATTTCGCGGGGGAAGGAAGATCTCTACTGAGGACGATTCAGAATAGAAGACGAAATATATGTTGCAATAATTCATACGACATGACGAATAGTTTTTGGACCAAGCAAATGAAAAGGTTAATATAATGTCGTACCTATCAGGAGCTCAAAAGAATGGCAGAAAAAAGAAAAAAAAAATTGATGAGACCAAGTTCTTCCGTGGCAAACCGAAAACTTTCCGAACACTCAAATCAGCCACAACAATAGTACATTACTGCAGAGGCCGGGAAAGAAAGGCTTGCAGGCTGAGTAACGTATATATTTGCGAGGCCGGATAGGAGTACGAAGCCTGCAAGTTCTTTCACGCCGAGGCTTGTATATTGCTTTTCTCAAACATGCAATGAAATAAATAAAAAAACTCCAACAAAACCCTTAGAATGTTGCCGCTAGCGCGTGCATTAGGCAGCGGACGAGCATGTCCTGCATGTCCTCCACGTGCATGTCCTCCAGCAGCGCGCCCCGCGCCCGCGCAGCGCACGACGACGACGACCACAAAACAAAACACGATCGCTTTGCAGGCCAAGGCCTGCCATTTTGTATGAAAATCCATTACATACCACTTGTCCAACCGCGCCCGCAACGTGATACGTCCCGGCCTATTATTTGGGACGTAAGGTTGACATTTCATTGCATCTTTGAGAAAAATCATTTTCACAAACTAATTAAATGTTAAAAGTATGACTTCGCTGTTTCTCGACACAACGCAAAAGAACAGCAACTTAATGTCTTACCTTACCATAAGTCATTGGGAGCGTTTTCGAAGCGACCGCGATACGGCCATCCCAGTGCTGGGGAAAATGTTACTGGAGTGGAAAATAACGCTCGAAAGGGTTCGCGTAAATATACCCATTACAGTGTCTGCGAGCTTTTTCTTTGAACTTGGCCAGACACACTGATTTTTAAACTTGATTGATATATCTGGCCATAGTAGCCATATAAATAACACAGTCCTTTTTTGTGCCGACTGGGCGCCCGTACCAATTGTTCTGAAAATGGCTTTTAGTAGTCCCCTGTTTCCTCTTTCAAAACTGAACATTTTTTTTCGGATATATAGGTAATATATACAAAGGACTTTTGCTTAGTGATGGGACTCGAATCACGTTTCACTCGAGTCACTTGAGTAGTTTTACTGTCACTCGGACTCGAGTGAAAAATAAGTTGACTCGGCTGTCAACTCAGTCAACTCGAGTCGCCGAAAAATTCACTCGGCCGGCGAGTGACTCGGACCACTCGAATTGACTCGGGCCACTCGAGTTGCCTGTACTGCCTCGAGTGAGAAAGTCAAGTTAAGACGATTTGGGCATAATTATTCATAGGTTATAGGTATAGTTCTGTTAAAAATTGTTAAAGTTATTATTAAAGTAACTTCGTGCTACTGACGCTATGAAGACGTGATAGGTATTTTACAAGAGGACGGCCAACTGACTGAAAAAATCGTGACACAAATCACAAATTCCCTCGAGTGACTTTGGGCATATCATCACTCGAGTGAAAAAATTGACACTCGAGACGTGTCTTTTCGAGCTAGTCACTCGAGTGAAAAATATTTCACTCGAGTCCAACGTTCACTCGAGTGGTACTCGAGTGAGTCGGGTTTTACGAGCGAGTGACTCGAGTGAAAAAATGACACTCGAGTCCCATCACTACTTTTGCTACCTACGTCTCTAAGTTTTAATCTTAATTATTGTATTCGTTAAAATTATTTTATGAACGTCTGAATTTGAATTGAGTGATTTTTGAAGGTATATCTAGATATTTTTAAATAATCAACATTGTAAAAGAGTCAATCGCATGAGGAAGAGGTGTATATAAATTGTGTGTTAAAATACATTCGTTCTAATGTGATTGTCCAAAGAGGAAATGGGAATACGTTTGAACGGAGAAACGGTCACCCTATTTCCTCTGAAGAATATAGCGACTAAGAAGAAATGATGTGGGTATGTATGTATGTATGTATAACTCTTTATTGTACACAAAACACACGAAAAAGATGAATACAGGACAACACAAATGCACAAAGGCACGCAATATAATAATAATAATATTAATATATTAATATATAATATATTATAATATTAATATGTATGGCTATGGCCGCCAAAAATTGTACGGTAACGGTCGTGAAGGTAACACACGTGAAATTTGTAAAGCCCAGAGTACATGACAGAGATTTCTATCATCATCATCATCATCATCATCAGCCCGAAGACGTCCAACTGCTGAACAAAGGCCTCCGAAATAAATGGAAAGGATGTTCAGTCATTGCAATAATAATGTTCACATCATTATCATCATCAGCCTATAGAATGCTCGTTCTAATTTTAAATAATAATAGTATATAATAATATTAGGAGTACAATAGTGCACACTCAGCTTAATAACAGATCACGAATGTTACGTAACACATATAGTAACAAATGGTATGGTAATGGTTTTGGCGGCCATACCCGTATATTGCCTTATTACTTTTTATTTGAATATTGTAAAAACCTAACTTAAGATAAAAGATAAATATACCGAATATTAATATATTTATTTATACACATACATACATACATATCGTCACGCCTCTTTCCCACAGGGGTAGGCAGAGACTACTTTGTTCCACTTGCTACGATCCTGACATACCTCTTTCGCTTCATCCACATTCATCAATCTCTTCATACATGCTCGTCGGTTTCGGGTACTCTTGACCTGGCCTTTTTCCAAAACGTCCCTAATTTGATCATGGAACGTCCGCCTAGGCCTTCCCCTCCCAACGCACCCATTCACACTCGCCGTATAAATCTGTTTAGTTAATCTTCTTTCATCCATCCTCTCTACGTGACCAAACCAACCAAGCACACTTTTTTCTATCCTAGTCACTATATCTTCTTTCACACCAGCACGTTCCCTTATCACACTATTCCTTATTCTATCTTTCAGTGATACACCTTCCATACTTCTTAACGCTCTCATTTCTACCGCATTTATTCTACTTTCATGCTTCTTTTGCCATACCCAACTTTCGCTACCGTACATTAGTGTTGGAACGAGCACCCCTCTGTGAACAGCCAGACGCGCCTTCTTTGACACCTTCTCACTGCTCACAAAGGCGCGCAGCGCTCCATTGACCATGTTTCCTGCATTCACTCTTCTTTCAATATCTCTTTCACACTTTCCATCTGTCGTAAAAGCCGAGCCCAGATACACAAACTCTTTTACCTGTTCTACTTTCTCACCCGCAATCATAATCTCACATTCTGTCATGCTGTCGTCTTTTTCGAATACCATAACTTTCGTCTATATTTATTTATGCATGATAATATTAGTAAGATGCGCACATTTGCTAGTTCATCTCACTGATTGATTGGATGACCAATGCTCCGGTTGCCTTGGATTACTCAATAGAGCAGAAAATTTCATAATAATTTACACTTTGATCGCGTAATATTTAAATTGCATCCACTACTGATCCAATAACCAATTAAATTATGATTTAAAGCAGTGTTTTTCAAACTTTTTGGCGTCACGGCCCTTAATGACCATCAAAATTCCATCGCGACCCCCCAAAACCGGAAAAACAGATTTGGAACACACCCTTCTATCAATCAATCATTCATGCGTTTTGGAACGCAACCTATATTTTATCACAAGTATTCAGAAGGCACTTATTGTTTCGCAACCTAATAATAAAAGGCAGCTGTTATTTGGAGATTATTTTGCGACGAAATGGAAAAGTATCAAAAAAGATCATCGATGCCTTCAACGTCTGGATTAACATCAACATCTGGAAGTGAGCCTAAAAAGAAGAAAAATAGAAAATATGACGAAAACATTTCAATGGCTTAAACAAAAATCTTCAAGGGACGAAAACATTATTACAGCAAAAATAAAATTCATGGATTTATAGCGAAAACTGAATGATGTACAATATCATTGCAAAATTTACGGCTTGAATATTTTCCTTGCATGTCTCAAATTATTCAAGAATTTTCATCGGATAATTCTGTGATCATAGAAATTCATATTCCTACTATGGTGGACAGTATGCAAAATTTTAAAAACATCTTTTGAGCTATTTTTCAAATGAAACACATGGGTGACGGAAAATGTTGGATAATAATACCCTTTCTGAATAGATCCGTCGAACTTGCCGATCTCAACAACACTGTGAAAGAAAGACTATTGGAACTTGCAGCTGATAGAATGCTAAAATTGGAGTTTGTATCCGTATCAATCGGCGTTGATTGTTGTTTTGTTAAAAACAAAATCATTCCATCTAGTCACAATACTTTCCCGGAGCTGAGCCTCGCGACCCCCCCCGATAGGCCTCGCGACCCCCCGGGGGGTCGCGACCCACACTTTGAAAAACACTGATTTAAAGAGATGACCGAGGAAAACGTAACCATAGCAACGAGGGACAAGAAAAAGTTCTTCTTCTTCTTGTATTTCTGGCGTTCCAAGTCGTTATAGCGACGACAACTTCGCCAATCTCAGGGTTAAATTTTTTTATTATAAAATCTTGTGACAAAATGTCGGCAACGTTGTACGGTAACACGGTCAAAGACCCCCCCTCCCCCCCTGTCGGGCTCTTAGCCAACGGTCAATGATATCCCTCAGATACTGCCATGAAATCATTAGCCGTTGCCCAGGGTGCACCGGACCAAGCACTGCTCTTCCCCCTGGACGGATCCGAAAACGAACCGCAGCTCTTGTTCACACGTGGAGGTAGCCCGACTCGCACCCCCAAGAAAAAGTTGATGCACCCAGCCAGATATCAAAGGGTTGTCAGATGAAATTGGCTGTCAAACGACACATTTGTCGACCGTTTGTCGGTCAAATGATTGGACAACCCTAGATAATAATTTAGTGCCGCAGCAGTCTGAAACAATTGCCGGCTCGCAATAATAAGGAATACATCTGCATAATTACCGCGTATTTGCATTGATTTGCATGGAGCCTTATCGGCGGAAACGTAAAGAACCTCTCAAATCACGATTCAATCTTTTAAAGATGAAATAAAATTCTGAACGTAGCGAGCGAATTTTTATCTCTCTTCCACGCGGAAGTTGTAAAATGTTATAGTAATAGAATTTCGCTTGGGTTTTTTTACTTGACTATTTCAGGGTTTGTTTTCTAGGACATTGTCCACTCTTATTCCATTGATCATTATACTGTCTTAATTTATAGGTAGGATTAGGTAATTAAACACCGTTGTAAATGTATTTTCCCTTTTTTTGTAGTGGCAAATATTTCCATGCGTTAAAAAGACGTGATTTATGTATATACAGGGTGTATCAGATACCCCCTAACAATATTCCACTGGGGTATAAATAACCATAGCCATAGAAGCTAAAAAAAATATTTTGAAAAAAAATAGAGTATTTTTTTATATTGTCTATGGGAATGATTATAGTTAATACTACTACATACTACCATTCCTATAGAAAATTAAAAAAAAAAATACTGCAATTTTTTCAAAATTTTTTTTTAGCTTCTATAGCTATGGTTATAATATACCCCAGTGGATTATTGTTAGGGGGTATCTGATACACCCTGTACGTATGTATGTAGGACTTGTAAAATTGTAACTTATAGCTTCGAGATACGAGACACTTGTAAAACTTGTATTCTTATTTATTTCGTTTGATTGCTGCTGTGCGCCATTTAAAAAAATTAATGGTTAATTCAATTTTAATCCATTATTTTTGTTGACAATACGAGTATCAAAGGTAAAGTAGACGTCATTGAGTTAACTCCTTCAACGAGAGGCTAGCCAAAGGTACTATATCAAAGTACAGCCCAGTGCAACAAACAACCTCTCTCCGTTATCATGGCTTGGGGTCAGGTAATGAGAGCTCTCTAACGAGCAACGTAATTGCTACTCCAAATGAACCGCTGTCGTAATTACTGAATGAAATTGCGACTTTTTCCAGGCTGCATGTTCTGTGGGCAACGGGAAACGGACTGAAATATAATAGTCCTCGTCGTATAAAAAAAAACACCGGGTTAGCACTCCGGGAGTGCCGGCAGAAGTGAAAACTACACACACGCACACTCGCGCAAAAAGAAAAAACTTTTTTTACACGAGATTTGAACTGGTCGCCTGAGAGAACGCACACCTCCATACCATACCATACATCACTAGGCTAAACGCACATACGTTAAAGCGACGAAATCAACGTAAACTTCAAAAATCGAACGCGACTCTAGCTTCATTCGTATTTCAAAATAAGCTCTTAGAGGATTCTGATATCCTAGTATTTAAACTCTCCCTCCGTCTTACGCCTGACGCGAGTTTAACATTTTTTACCCTTCCCAAAAAGTGCCTAACGCCGCTAAGGTAGTTTTCACTTCAAAAAATTGTCTCTGCTTTCGCAAAGACATTTCTTTCATGCAAGACAGGCAAGCGAGCAAGTCAGTCACGGAGTGAGTCAGCCCCATGGACTTTGACACCACACATAGAATTCCAGATACGTCTCTAACCAACCTAGAGAGAGAACAAAGATATACCTATCTCATTTTCCAGTATTTTTGCCGGCTGTCTTTCTCTCCACTGAAACAGCAGCGCAAGCATTAACGAGTAGATAGCATCTCTAAGTAGAGTGCACGAGATCCTTCCTCCCACTCGCAAAATAATCTCTTTGGCCGCAGATTATTCGAGCCTGTAGTCCCAGAGAGAAATCAAACTGAAGAGCGCGCCACTTCCTTCATAATCATAACTGTCAGAATCTTGACGCACGTTGTTTGGACAAGCAATTCTTGTATTTGTTAACAGCGTTTTCGAACTTTTCAAACTTTTTACCTGTATTGTAGCTAGTTAGCTATTGCCTTGCGACATCGTCTGCAAAGAATTCGTTTATCGCTATCCCGCGGGAATTTTCCGGGATAAAAGTAGCCTATGTGCTATTCCAGACTTTTCTCCATCTATGTGCCGAATTTCATCCAGATTCGTTGGGCCGTTCTGGCGTGATTGAGTAACAAACACACATCCATCCATCTTTCCAAACTTTCGCATTTATAATACTAGTTAGAAGACTAGTTAGAAGATTAGATTAGCTGACCCGGAAAAACTTTGATTCACCTTAGAATCAGTTTCCGTCAAGCCATCAGTGATGTCGTTGCGTAGGAAATCTTTTTTAGTATATTTTCTTATTTTTCTTATTTATTCTGCTACTTGGTGTGGAGCCAAATCCAACAAATCAAAGATCACAAAAATCGGTGCATTCGTTCTTGAATTACAAATGATGTAAATAACCCAACTTTGTTTTATATATATATATATATATATATATATATATATGTACTAGCGACCCGCCCCGGCTTCGCACGGTATATTATGCAACCTTCCTCTTGATTCACTCTATCTATTAAAAAAAACCGCATCAAAATCCGTTGCGTAGTTTTAAAGATTTAAGCATACATAGGGACATAGGGACATAGGGATATAGGGACATAGGGACAGAGAAAGCGACTTTGTTTTATACTATGTAGTGATATAGATTAAGTGTTTTGACCTATTCATGTACGTATATGATAAAGGTTGGTGATTTAAGGTAAAGAGCACGAGGTCATCAACTTTGCGGTAAGGGTTAAGGAAAGATCGAGAAAAGGCCAAGGGTGAGAGTTGGCTGGATGACCGTGAGAAAATCCACTTATATAATTTGGATTTATTTTCTTTGCACTGCGAATAGAACTTGAGGTTCTTTAAGAAAAATATAACATCGATGATCCGAGAAATAAGATCCCGTGAGGACCTGAGGACCTGGCTGACCGCTTGACTGCCCTTTATAACAGAACAAGATTTAACATTGATGACTCATGACTGTGTTTTTATATATATTTTGTATATTGTATAAAATTTATGATCATGCTTGTAAATACAGTTATGCACATAATTAGACGTTAAAACACTCGTGTGATGTTAATTATGAAACTCACTTTAGGTTCGTTTCAAAAAACCACACATTACTTAATGCCTCGTGTTATGCGCACACACATAAATAACTATTTCAATATCGATAGCTAAGCAATCGATATTCATTACCACAACGCGATCCCGATTGGATTGGAGCTTCGATTTGAATAAACAGGTGCATTGTCGACTTTGATTGCTCATAACTAATTATTTTGAACATTTACGCTACTGGTTGGTTATCCAATAATTGAATCGGTACTTGTTTATACCTATATTAAACTGAAATGACGAAGTAGATTAATCTAATTTTGATGATGCGTATACGTTACCTACCTACGCAGTGTTGTGATGGCGGTTTTATTCAAACGCTCTAATAATTCAAGAAATAAGTAGCAAGATACGAGTATGCTTAGCAGATTTAGGGTGCGACCAAACCGCAGCGTATACGCAGTGACGTGTCGTAGGCGTCACGTTTTCTCACCGTTTCTTCATACATTTTGTTGCGATTCCGTAACGTCACCGTTTTTTAAGCGGCGGCGTGGTCGCATCTTTATGTCACAAGACACGTCTCAAGCGTTCATGCGTTTGCGTTAAAATGTCAAATGCTACTTAAGATGCGGTTGGCCTAGTTGGTAGTGACCCTGCATGCGAAGCAAGCGTCCTGGGTTCGAATCCTGGTAAAGGCATATATTTGTGTGATGAGCACGAATATTTGTTCCTGAGTTATGGATGTTATGGATGTCTATATAAGTATGTATTTCTCTATATAAGTATGTATATCGTTGTCTAGTGCCCATAACACAAGCCTTACCTACTTAGCGCTTACTTTGGGACTAGGTCAATTTGTGTGAATTGTTCCGTAATATTTATTTATTTATTTTCTCCCATTCCTTCGATGGGCTTTTACCATCTGCGCGGGAAGAGAAGCAACATTCTATGTTTTTTTGTTACTCCCAGCCCAGCATGGAAGAATATTTGCGTAATCTATGGTATATCTGATATCTGTGACCAGACGTATAAATCCAAGTTGTTGCCAGAGTAGACGATCCCACGCAGATAACCGCTAGAAACATATGACTATCTCCATTGACCATTAACGTTCGTTGTCTACATCAAGATCAAGATAAACAGCAGATTAGTACAATTAGCTTCTGGCTAACTGTCGAGGAAAGCGGCTAAACAAAAGGATTGCGATCGTGTCGCAATTGTGTAATCACTCACAGTTTATAAGTGAAATACAGTATCATAAGATTAACGTGGATACCTATCCCTTTTACTCTTCTTTTTATGACAATTATGCTCCAATTAGGATAAAATTCAACAGAAGAAAAAGTGGTTCTTTAAAGTACAATTTTGAAAAAAAATATTAATAAACGAAATCTGAGTTTGAGTCTCCAAATCCAAACCCAGTGCGAAATAAAATACCTTCTCAATCTATCCCAACGGTAGGCAGGCTCTCAAATAGGTCATCAATGTATTTAATGACTGTCCCCCTTATTCATAAACGCACTATAGGCCTCTGCTAAGTTAGTAATCGTTTGTCCTTATCTGTGAAAGGTAAATGTCAAAGTGACAACAGAGGCCTATAGTGCGTTTATGAATAAATCTTCGGGTAAGTCTTCGCAAAAGTGAGACGGTCGCTGGCTCAGCATTATGCTGAGGCGTTAAACACCTGCAGTACTGATTTTCTGCAAGAACCGTCTGTGACTCACGGAACGATACACAGATAAATATGTATATATAGTTCATAAACTAATGACCTTTACGTAACTAAATTAATAAATAGAATGAATGGAACCGATACTAACTAAAAGTAAATAAATTAAATAAATAATTTACAATAAGCAAAAAATAAAAAGAAGGGAAATCGAAATTGTTTAAAAACAATTAGGCTGGCATATCAATGTACAAGTAGTGCTGGACTAAATATTGCAAGGATTTTGTTACTACTAAACTGAATTTAACGCTAAATAAATAAATAAAAAAATAAATTTCCAGCACGTGACTACGAGTATTAATTAGAATATATAACATACTGTAATTCTCATTACACTGCGACCACAGCCCACGTAGGGCTCCATACCTGCAATTGTTTGAGGAAAATTGAGTAAAAGTTGTTCACATTCTATCCTCCGGTAACTTTTCAATGTTGAAAATTATCTGTCTGTGGGAAAATTTTGTCTCAATGACTTTCAACGAGGCGTCAATTTGCCGCGTTCTACGTGATATAGATACTCTCAGATAACAATTGGTATAGGTATTTTAACAGTTTTAATTTTAGAATACAGTCCTAATATTATACTCGCGTGTAAAGAAACCAAGTCACTTTTCATAAAACTTTCAATGGGAAGTGTAATTTTTTTTGCACCCGATTATATCTATTTGTTTTTATTTTATGCTACTGCTACCCGTGGCTTTGTTCCCTTACCTACAGTTTTTTAGTAGCTTTTGCACCTATGCAAGACAAAATGCACAGACTCCATATAAAATTACCCATTATTAGGCCACAATTTTTGCCGTTGAGTTCCAACATATGTGCCTCTATTGTAAGTTTATGGCAAAAAATAAATAAATAGTACATTACTGCAGAGGCCGGATAAAGCGAGTCCTGCAATCCCTGTTTCCGGCCGAGGATTGTATAGTGCTTTTCTCAAGCAATGCGAGGAAATCAAGTAAAAATTGTTTAATTAGCCGCATTTTTAATTTTTGAAACGTGCCATTTGAACAAACTATTGCTCGCGCCATGTTCCCCGCGCACCCGCCCCGCCCCGCGCCGCCGCGCCGACCGCGCCACATTACTTCTTGGCCTAGGCCGTAAATGTGAAACTTCTTGGCTTCATTTCGACCGCACCACATTACTTCTTGGCCTAGGCCGTAAATGTGAAACTTCTTGGCTTCATTTCGCGACATTAACGCGTACATTTCCGAGCATGCTTGAGAAATAGTACATTACTGCAGAGGCCGTGAAGTAAGGGATTGCAGGACGAGATTGGGGTACACGGCCGAGTCGTAGACGAGGCCGGATAAAGCGAGTCCTGCAATCCCTGTTTCCGGCCGAGGATTGTATAGTGCTTTTCTCAAGCAATGCGAGGAAATCAAGTAAAAATTGTTTAATTAGCCGCATTTTTAATTTTTCTAACATGCCATTTGAACAAACTATTGCTCGCGCCATGTTTAACCGCACACCCGCCCCGCGCCGCCGCACCGCGCCGACCGCACCCGCCGACCGCACCACATTACTTCTTGGCCTAGGCCGTAAATGTGAAACTTCTTGGCTTCATTTCGACCGCACCACATTACTTCTTGGCCTAGGCCGAAAATGTGAAACTTCTTGGCTTCATTTCGCGACATTAACGCGTACATTTCCGAGCATGCTTGAGAAAATAAAATTTATTTGCAAGAACGCGATATTATGTCACAAATACAGATTCTTTATGTACCTAACTGCTAAAATGCACTGTTTTAATCCAATCAACCTTAGTAAAATAAAGAAAATTGCGCTGCTACGTCCTTTGGGAAATTCGAAACGCAACCTAAACGCGTAGTATATATGGACGCGGTTTTATGAGCGATGAACTTCATAAAATAAATATTTACCTCTAGCTTTTAGTTAGCTCAAATATTTTGTGCCATAACTTCTCTTCTCTTTGCACGTCTTCCGATAGCGGAGGTACTTATTGATAATTAGTTATATTTTTATTTTATTTAAGGGATAAAGATAAGATTTTATGTCTGTATGCACCAATTTAATGAATGCACGCATTGAATCAAAGTTTCTGGAGCTCACCAAAAGTAATCGCGATCTACAGGATGTATCAGATACCCCCTAACAATAATCAACTGGGGTATACGTAACCATAGCTATAGAAGCTAAAAATAATATTTTTTTAAAAATTGGAGTAATTTTTTTTATGTTTTCTATAGGAATGATTACAGTTAATACTACCATTCCTATAGAAAATATTTAAAAAAATTACTCCAATTTCTTTTTAAATCTTTTTTTTAGCTTCTGGTTGGTTATATACCCCAGTTGATTATTGTTAGGGGGTATCTGATACACCCTGATGTATTCCGTCCAAAAAAAATTAGCTTGCAGTGCTTCTAGAATAGTTTCTTAATGAATTGACAGTTGCCGTATCCTGAATAAACATGAATGAAAAATAATGTTGTTAAGATCGAGAGCGAGTGCAACAGCTGTATCGCTGCATGTTTCTCTCTCTCTCTCTCTCATCGAGCATCATTGATTCTCCAAACTACTCGCTCTCATCGTCTCATCCCCAATAATGTACTTTTTCATTCACACACGGAACACGGCAACTGTCAAATACATAAAGAAACTAGAAGCACGTACTCCTATATTGAGCGGAAACCATAGGATGACATTACACCAGAATAAATTCTTACGCGTGCGTAAAGGAGGGTACAGTTTTTACTCTGATCATTATGAGGTATTGTTTCCTAGTTACTCACACTTTCACTATCATAACTACTCTACCACAACTATAGTGTTGCGAGAAAATACTGTAAGAATAGTACCTTTTTCTTCGTTGGGATGGTTGAGAATCAATTGATGGAGTTGATAGCAAAAACGGTAAGAAGGGGCTTTCCTTAGCTATTTAATTTGAAAAAATCGTAAATGATACTGAAATGTGGCTACGTACGTATCGTAATGATGATTCGACAATTTGTGTTTTCATTTTCGTTAATCAATATGATTCGCAGTTACTACAAGATTTTCTTTTGTTTTGGCCTGTTTAACCGTGACTTGTTATCGTGATTGAAGCTACCTCTTTTGAGGCGCAAGTTTTTTTTCTATCTGTATACTGCTGTTAGCTGTTAGCCGCTGATGGCTTTTACAGCTTATTGGAGACAACGAGTTGCCAGATGGGGGGGCTTAAGATTGGGATGTTCTTAACAGACTCAGACAAAATAAAGAACAAAGATAGAGTTCTTTCTGCGAAAGCCAAAGTGATGCCGATTTAAAGCACCCCTAGCTGAGTTCGCGTGTGCGTGTCTCAAACAAATGGCAAAATTTGTTGCGCTTGTGTGCATATATCTACTGCAGGTACACATACGCTAAGGCGTAGTTAAACTTCGCTGTTTGCGCTGTTTGCAGAACTCCGTCTTCACTTTTTATTTTTTATTTTTTATCTATTCTGAGTGTGTGTGGGAATAAATCTGTATAAATAAAAAATGAATGTTGCTAAACGCAAAACTCGTGATCGATTAAACCAATTATTATTATTTTTTCCTGAAGGTCCACGGAATTTTTTAAGGAAAAATAATGGAACGGGGGCGAAGCGGTTCCCCGACAGCTAATAAAGTAGGTAAACAGATTAAATTAAATAAAACTGTGTGTGTGTGTGTGTGTGTGTGTGTGTGTGTGTGTGCGATATTTATTTATATTAATTACTGGGGCAACCCAGGTCGACAGGCTCTACTAATTAACAGCATTACCAACACGATGTATTGTGCCACTCCGCATTATACTGTGTTGTCTTGAGTGATGGACGGCCGCCCCAATTATCCGAATAATGGAGCATGGCGTCGTGTTAGAATAGAATCGATATCGACATAATTACATTAATGAAATGTCATACGTAATACTACACTCGCGGTCTTTAATTGAGTCTTTGAATTTAAAAAAAATATCGATATTTTTTATGTTTTTTAAAACTTTATAACATATTATATAATATCTAATTCAAAGAAATCTTAAAATATTTTTTTTAAATTAATTATAAGCAATTCAAAATTGACGAAATTTGAAATATGACCACTTGACCGGGAACGGGCCATGATTGGTCGCCATGGCTGTGACGTCACAATGTTAAAGCAATTTCACGACAGTACTGGGTTAACGGCTGATTTCACTAAAAATATCCGAAATTTAATACAAAAAATATCTGCTGAAGTTTTTTTTATGAAATAAGGTGGAAAACGAGCACGCGTATCACCTTATAGTAAGTAAATTTTTGTTTTAGTCATGTGTAGGTAGGTAATAAAAGCTTAATCCTGATAATGTTTCTGATTTATGTGAACTGGATTGATTTTACTGGACCTGAGATTTCACAATAAAGTACCTAAGTACAGTGAAAGATAATACTGAATCGCTTACCTACCACTGTGGAATTTTAACATACACCCTGCCAGAGATATTATTGCTAAATTGTACCTATTAGGTAGGTTACGTGATTCAGTTTCTTCGACCGTAGGTGCGTAAATTTTAATGGCTAGATTTTGTGGTTGATAGGTATTTCTAGTTTTTTTTATAATCCCGTGGGATTGTATTATATATTCAATGGGAATTTTTGCGTGTGTAAGAGCCTAACCTTGTTCTAGGTAGGTACGTTCGGATCGCTATGTACATATACGGTTAACGTCAAAGATATCTTTACACTTTAGTACCTTGTCGTTGTAACTATATGTTTGAAGTTTCATATGAAGTTGTCAAAGTGCTTGGAGCGACAAGGCACTAAAGTGTAAAGATATCTTTGACGTCGACTGTACCAACATCTTAGTAATCCTGCCGCCTAGCAGCAATGCTTGCGCTGGTGTGTTCCGGGTGAGGAGAGTAAAACAGCCCGATTTTGGCATAATTTTTTAAATCCAAGATGGCGGATGACATTTTGACACTATTGACACTTTGACACTAAAATATTGATGGGTGTCGTTTTTGAGTAATTTGGTGCTTCTGAGCCTGATTTTGACATACTTTTTTGGATTCAAGATGGCGGATGACATTTTGACACTTTGACACTAAAAATGTTTATGGGTGTCGTTTTCGAGTAATTTGGTGGCTCTGAGCCCGGTGTCGGCATAATTTTTTGGATACAAGATGGCGGATGACATTTTGACACTTATGCCACTAAAAATGTTTATGGGTGTCGTTTTCGAGTAATTTTGTGGCTCTGAGCCCGATTTTGGCAAATTTTTTTGGATCCAAGATGGCGGATGACATTTTGACACTATTGACACTTTGACACTAAAATATTGATGGGTGTCGTTTTTGAGTAATTTGGTGCTTCTGAGCCTGATTTTGAGAATACTTTTTTGGATTCAAGATGGCGGATGACATTTTGACACTAAAAATGTTTATGGGTGTCGTTTCGAGTAATTTGGTGGCTCTGAGCCCGGTTTTGGCATAATTTTTTGGATCCAAGATGGTGAATGACATTTTGACACTATTGACACTAAAAATGTTTATGGGGGTCGTTTTCGAGTAACATTTTACACTTTTTTGTGTTTTTTGTGTCAGTAATGTCAAAATGTCATCCGCCATCTTGGATCCAAAAAGGTATGCCAAAACCGGGCTGAGAAGAACCAAATTACTCGAATACGACACCCATAAACATTTTTAGTGTCAAAATGTCATCCGCCATCTTGGATCCAAAAAGGTATGTCAAAATCTGGCTCAGAGCCACAAAATTACTCGAAAACGACACCCATAAACATTTTTAGTGGCATAAGTGTCAAAATGTCATCCGCCATCTTGGATCCAAAAAAGTATGTCAAAATCTGACTCAGAGCCACAAAATTACTCGAAAACGACACCCATAAACATTTTTAGTGTCTAAATGTCATCCGCCATCTTGGATCCAAAAAAGTATGTCAAAATCTGGCTCAGAGCCACAAAATTACTCGAAAACGACACCCATAAACATTTTTAGTGTCAAAATGTCATCCGCCATCTTGAATCCAAAAAAGTATGTCAAAATCAGGCTCAGAAGCACCAAATTACTCAAAAACGACACCCATCAATATTTTAGTGTCAAAGTGTCAATAGTGTCAAAATGTCATCCGCCATCTGGAATCTAAAAAAATATGCGAAAATCGGGCTCAGAGCCGCCAAATTACTCAAAAACGACACCCATAAACATTTTTAGTATCATAGTGTCAAAATGTCATCCGCCATCTTTGTGCTCGAAAATCCGGGTTTTCTTATGAAATTCCCCTGGGATAAAATCAACGGGATTTTCAACTGAAATCCCACGACTTATTTACTTATTCATATAAATAGTTATTACCAAAGTGTACTCATCACTATTCTCATCTAATTTTATGGTTTTAAATCCCGGTACCGTGGAAAGTTGGGATAGAAGCATGATAGAAGTTTAGATAGTGCCATCCACAAAGACTCGTAGATGTATTAAAATTAACCTTTAACTACAAATTAATAAGTACCACGGTGGGTGGCATCCATCGTGAATGACACCTACAATAGCCGGTACGTAAATCCAGATTATAAATTATAAACTTCGTGTATGCCAAATTTTGTCGAAATCTGTTTAGCCGTTTTAGCGTGAAAGAGTCACAAACCAATACGCTCTCACAAACAATAGCATTTTACAATAATAGTAGGATAATAACAGAATAGAGTAGATTAAAGTCAAAAAACGGTATCACCTGTATACTAACTACGAGTGGAAACTAACATTGTGACGTCACACGCGGCTCGGCCTTGTTCGGGAACTGTCGATGTGTTTTCGGTGCGGTACTCGACGATCAATTTTCAAATCGGTATAACTTGTTAATTATAGCGAATAAAAAAAAACTAAAAATACTTTTCTTACAAAACTTATATATGATCTTTCCATTTATGACAAAAAAAAATTTGATTCAAAAACTCAATTGTTAAGCCACGATAGAACCTTGTCGCAAAATGTCTATGTCAAAATATTAATGTTAAATTCAAATTCAAAATTCAAAATTGTTAATAATAATAATATGACATTTATCTCAATTATTTTTTATCGACTAACGCTAGCTTCTTAGGCACGGATACTAACATAATAAAATGTTATGGACTATGGATCATGGTTATCTGAAATAAAAACATTTTATTTAATTTTATTTATTATTGAAATTTGTTTGTCGACATGGCGTTAGGCACTATGACAGCGTTCCACGTAAGCTCAACATTTAAAGTCCTCGAGTTTAGGGTGGTGTAACCTATTCAGGAGTCCGATTTTTTAAAGCACATAATGTGAAAATGGTGAACTCGAAAATGGTGAAAAGTTGTGCTGTATTTCAATTTCGAGTAAGATTAGAAGAAAGAAGAAAAGAAGAAAAGGTGCTATAGTTTCGTTGCAATAAGTACACAGATTTATACCTACCACTTTTGAGTTAATACTTCATGCTTCATAGAGATATTAAAAAAGACAGAGCGGCAGAAGCATGCCTTCGACCGGGACGAGATGAGTGGTGGAAAAAAGGGAAGACTTTTGCCCTGAAGGAGACTTTAAGTTAATAATAATTTAAAAAGTCAAAAAATACCACTACCTAATGCAGATGATAAGAAATAAAAAAACCTAAACCCAACCTAAGCGCTGGTCGGAATCCATCTATCTATTAAGTAATGACCCGAGGGATCATCAATCCTTTGCCTGCGTCTGCGCAAGAACTATAAAACAGGTTCACTTCCACTCATTCACTATTCAATCATAGTACAAATTTAACTTTGCCTACCACAATGGCGCTAGTTTCCACTTTTAAATGCGAGTTGGCATGCAGCTACGTTAGTTCTCGTTTTGTTCACCACGTCTTATAACTTTGTAATGCTGTGCAGTAGTACCACGAGATCAAATGCCTCTAAAATATGAGAAATTAGACTTTAGGGTAAATGAATAAGAGCTTGTGACGCTTATGGTTCTTTTTTTCAACAAAGGCCGTTGACTGACGCGCTAGCGCCGCCATATTGGTATGCCGCGTTATGTTGGCAGTCCTGACGCAACTGCTACAACTTCGCGACACACACAGTTGTTTACGAACGTTATGATAGTTATGGTTTGAACGTCTCGCTTGCTTGTTAGTGTTAGTAAACTATATTCGAAACATGGATTTGCGGTTTTTATCAATGAAACTTGACAAATTAAATGGTGTGCTAAGTACGTTACGGATTGAGTGTGTGTTTGGCGTTAATTTAGTGTGTTAATTAAAGGATTTGAAGTGAAAGTGTGGTTATGTTTACAGTTGTAGTGCAATTGATTGCTATAATAGTGCTTCCTGAAGGTGAATATTTAGTATCTTCTGTAATTAAAATGTATTTAATTACATGACTAGTTTGACCCTGCTCACTAGAGATCGCAGAGCCCAGTCCGAGACCTTCGTTGACTATAAGTAGCAAGCAATCAAACCTTCGTACGAAATAGATGTCGGTGCATCGAAAAAGGATAATAGAATGTTCATTGATATTGATTGATTTATTTACTTCCGGTAAACAGTTCCGTTTGCACAATATCACATAACTACAAAATATTGAACGGCTTTATTTTTTTATAACAATACATTACTATACCTTTAAAAAGAGAGATAGTCACCCTCACCAGTGTTTTAAAGATTTGCCAGGCCTCTTTTTTCATGAATTACTTATGTTAAATCAATATTTCGCTTCTTGCATTTGACTTTGACTTTTGCCTTTGCTGGATACTGATTATCCGCATAATGGTTCTAATCTAATGGCAGGAACGTATCGATAAACACACCTTGGGTTGGGGGCTACTCCGAAATTCGAAGTTCGTAGCATACCGTCTCTCTCACTTTCGAATTAAGACTATTAGTGTGAGCGAAATGATATGAAACTAAGTTCAAAAATCGAAGATTATAATGCCTCTAGTTAACTAAGTAACTACCTAGTTGTAATAAAAACCGTAAACAGGAAAATTTTGTACGTACCTACTTGAGTAGGTACCTATTGTAAATTAGTCGGTGTTTATTATAAATTGTAGAATGCGATATTTCCTCCGGCAATAAAAAATATTCTGTATGAAAAACATGAACAATTATTTATTTATTTTTATTTATTTCCATACAATGAAATTAAAATACATCGTACCTATCAGAGATATTAAATATATAGTTAGGTATGTAGGTACGCGGTCTTCATCTTCACAAAGCCTATAAAATTGTTAAGCAATTTCTTATCAATTTATCACAATCAATCAAATGTGAACCCTGGAGGGTCTGACATAAACAATTCTTCATTATGTGACATGTACGAGTAGGTACGTATGAATATTGTAACAACTCTTAAATCTAAATAAAAACAAAAAAGATAATAGACGCTAAATGGTAGGTACTAGTTACTAGTGTGCAGAATAATCACTCTTGGACAATAACCCTAAAGTTAAGGTATAGTGGATGCAATTTTCATTTTCTATAGGTACAGGTGGCGGCAAATAAGTAAAACGTGGAGAGGATATGCACAGCATGAAAATGATGTTGTTCTTCATACTGCGCTTATCCCCTCAACGTTTTACTTATTTGCCGCCTATTATACCTTAAGTTAAGGTCTTTATTCATCTAACGTGCTCGTAATTAAAATTGCATTCACTACTTATCTCTTTCTACCGACATCTGGCACCGTTTGACACATAGTGCGGTCTGGTAGGTATAGTAGGCGGCAAATAAGTAAAACGTGGAGGGGATATGCTCAGTATGAAAAACAACATCATTTTCATACTGCGCTTATCCCCTCCACGTTTTACTTATTTGCCGCCTACTATAACGGCCTTACGCGTCTAAGAAAGCAATAAATTAATTCCGATTTGATTACTAACGCTAGCTTCCGATGGTCAAACTTAGATAAGACCAAGGAAAAATCGTGAGAATTGATCTTAGGTACTATTAACATCGCTTGCTATATTTTCTTACGAACAGTATTGTTTATCTTCTAACTCCTGTAATGCTTTTCTATTCTTTTGGAATATTCCCAGATAACGAATTAAAGGCCTAGAATGCAATAAAACGAATGTCGCTAAAGAAGTCACTGGAATTCCAATTCCGATCTTATATGTATTGTATTCAGTATGCTCGGTATCAATAATTTTGCATGTGAACATTTTTTAAATTCAGCCACTATCACAACTGGCAAACAGAAGTCGTGTTATTTTGCACTTTATTTTGCTTTACCGGATCCGGTGATTTTTACTGAATAAGTTAGCTGCCAAAAATTGCCAGAACCGGCCGAAGTACCAGCAGGCTTATTACGTAACTCGCTCGCGATCACCATCGTCTTCATTTTGACAGTTCATCTATGGGCTGACAATTGGCATCGGAATCAGCTAGCTGTCACATTTATACAAGAACTGTCAAAATTACCACGATGGCGATTGCGAGCGAGTTACGTAATAAGGCTGCAGCTCCTTCGAACCGAATAGCAACCTAAACGAAATCAACTTAGATCAAGTTATTAAAAATCCGAAAATGCTCCAACATTGTCATTTCCAAACCCAATTTTTATCTCAAAAGCGGTTTTACCGATTTTAATGAAACATGGCTAAAAACCATTTGAATAAAACAAGTATTCTATTAAATAGAAAATCACGTCAGAATCAGTGTCCGTATGAGACCTTTTTTTTTACGGAGTGAAAACTCTTTACGAGTACCACCGGGCCCGAGGAGGCCCGGATGGTTAACGAGTACGACGCTACAGACAAATACACAGATATAACCAATGAAATAAGTCCATACATAATTGTACCTATAATGATATAGGTATTAATGATTCTTTGTTTGTGTCGGGAGTTCAAAAAACCACCATACAAACTTCTGATATTGTTAGAGATGTAATTTGTACAATCAACCTGGTCCATGAAGTGATTGACACGCTTGGGAGACAAGCATAGCTTGACCCTTTCGTGCGAAGGCATTATACGGAGTCTGGTGTCTGGTTATCAACGTCAACCTATCTAGACACCTGCATGCTTGTTACGTAACTTGCTCGCAATCGCCATCGTGTTCATTTTGACAGTTCTTGTATGAATATGACAGCTAGCTGATTGCCATGCCAATTGTCAGCCCATACATGAACTGTCAAAATGAAGACGATGGTGATCGCGAGCATTTCGCAAAATGCCTGCCAACAAACGAGTCCAAGTTATGATTATTTCCCGAGCACAGAAATCACTTCACGAACGTAGTTCGTTTAAAGAAACACGAGCAGCAAACTTTGCAGAATTCCTATTATGACAACGCGACATGTGTAAAAAATATGGAACTTTTGTTCGACGAGGTTTTGCAACTTTTTTACACGCTACCATCCCAAACTTTGTCGATTTATGAAATTGTTTGTTGATTCATTTGAGGTCGCCTGAAGACAAGAATGTTTACCTCACGGAGACAATGGTGAAGAATACAATACACGTCATATTCGATTTATTTGAGAAGATTACAATAGAAGTTAGTCATCTACAATCTATTATTTTAGATGATTTGTGAATGTGTTAGATCATACTGTTATTTCATATTCATTGGCATAATTAATATTGACAGTGAGTACATAAGTACGTAATGCAACGACACGTGAGATCACTCATCAATATTGTTATTATTCAGAGAAAGATATTACTTTCATATAACAATGTTCTGTAAGATATTAAAACCACAGAAATGCGTTTCAAAGGAAACACCTTTTGAACATAATCATGTCATCTTCACCGACTCGAAAACTTATTAGGCTGAAATGATATTAGTTTGCTAGTTGATATTAAAAGATGAATAACACAATACATTTAAACAAAACAGTAGACTTCGCATGGATGGTCATACTGCATGCTACAACAAATAATAAGAAAGCAAATAAGTGGAATACCTTCTCGTCGATACAATAACCGGTATATACCTACAAGACGAAGTACAGAGACCGTAAAAGTTGACTGGAGCACTATAAAGAAATTGCACTCTAAATAAAACACTAGGTATTTAGTGCGGAAGTGTTGGCACGCAAACACTTTATGACCGGTCTTCACTTATTTTGTAAACCTAAGTAAAATTGTCCATTAACTCTTTGAAACTTTCCACCTTCCTATCAGACTGCTGTCTAGCGAAAACAAGCCTTAGCAAAACATTTCCCTAAAGATATCCTAAAGACAGCAAACCTGGTTAACCAAGTTCAGGAAACGGCATAATAAAAGCCATTGTTCCAAAGTAAGTGCAAATTCCTATATCAGGTAGCAGGTGTCCCTTTGTCGTGACCCTCTTTTATACATTTAGGTCGGATATTCTTTTTTGCCGTATCAACTAATTTGGGGTTGTGTGCGTTAGCGTATACAGTGTGAAGCACTTAACTACCACAAAAACTGCGTTAGTAGTGAGAATGAGATAGTTATGAGCTATTTAATGAAATGTACGGGGACCAAAATAAATGCCTATTTGAAAATTTTTAAGTGCAGGATAGAAAGTAACAAATAAAGTTACATTAAGCTAAAACTATAACCACCCATGGTGAAATGGACGATTTTTTGTGGAGCGGGTGAATTTCAAAAATCAACCCAAAGCAAAATGCAAACATAGCAAAAGCCAGAGACAAACCACATTTGTATATCAATCATAGTCAGGAATAATAAAATTGTAAAATGGATCTGTTTTCAGTTGCAGCTGCTAGTTGTGCAAGCTGTTTTTATGGAACTCGTTTGTCCTAGAGTTCCAGACTTTGAAACCAATTTACTAGCGTCATGTAAAACGAGTTTTTCTTTCTCAGTCGACTTGTTCTTCTACCTCTATTCGTTTGAATGGTGATTGGCGCATACATTTTCATAAATTTCTTACTCTGTAGTGATTTTTCTTCAAGAGTTTTCCTTTATAATCTCAAAATTGGAATCTAAAGTTTTTCCTACAGATGTTGTCGAATAAGAAGTGCCTTTATATGCTAAGATTTTTTTTCTGTAGGAACTGTCATATAAAAATAGTAAAGTGCTTGCTTGGTTGACTATAGTTGTACCTACGTTTGTAGTACGTCTTTAGCTACTTCAACTTAGGTTCTTTTATTGTGAAATTTTAAGAGAGAACCATTAGATATTTAATAGGTACGGTGTTAAAACTTAATTAACTTTCGAACCGGCGTCAAGTTTCATATATCTGCCGAAGGTTAAGTGCCAAGCCAAATTTAAGTTAACCATGTTGCGATATTTTTAGCCTTTGGAGAGTCAGTTTTATGTTAGCAATTTATCATAAAGTGCCTTTATGGGTAATGAAAGCTTTAAAAGTTGCATAAAAAGCGGTAATTACCCTGTCTATGGTTTGCTGTCACGCGACACCAGACACCACGTGACCTAGATACAGACAATACCCATCAATATAGTGCGAGTTTAATTTATTTAAATGATTAATAATTGTCCTTATTCAGTTGTTTACTGGTTAAAATTCGGATGAATATGGATAAAGGGGATAAATTACCTTAATTAGTTAATTTCCAACATATTAATTTACGTGAGTTGCATTTGGTTCATGACTGTTATATGGATAATTAGGGAGGTCAATATAATAATTGTTTGACAGGATATCCTTATGTTTATAGTATATGATTGGTATATTGCACTGTAATAAATTACGCAGCTCTGCAATTTTTAACTATTTCGACCTCCTGGATAGCTAGCAAGCGAGCCGTTTCACACGACTGCCGCCAGAATGGAGAGTTATGGTTTTGTAGTATACGTATGTTTAACTATTTTCATGGCTTAATTGATTTTAACATACAAGGTGGCATGGTAAATTCCTATCTAATACAAACAAATACGACGAAAGCAGTTAATGCAATAGCAAGTAATTACGAAGAACCTCTTTAATGTTTAACTTTATTTTTTTCTTATTACATATTTCAATGTAGTAACCAAGGACACTGCTAAAAGTTCAACTGTCAATAGTTACCGATTAATGGTTCAAAAGTTTCTGTCATGTAATAGACGGATCGACAGCCAGGCAGACAGCAGTGGCTTAGTAATAGGATCCCGATTAAAACCCTTCCGGATCAGAATAATGAAATTCTAAAGAATGTTAAGGAACCATAGCGAAATTGGGTGAAATCTTATACATACGTGATATTTTGATATGAATGTTCACACTATACTGAATATTAGATTTGTAGGAAATGATGAAGCGAAATGGCCGCGGCTCGCCTCCGTAGGAAATGCAAATGTATTGACTTTGCGCCCGTCAAAATTAATAGATACGGAAGTCGAGCGAGTCTACGGTGAACCGGTGCCCTAGATTTGTTGGAAACGAGTCACCGAATGGAGATCACTTAATGTCGTAATTAATATAGCCTGGGGCAAAGTTAGCTTATTAAATTTTGGCTTCTTTTGAAGCAGATTAATTTTGTACCAACGGCGTGCTCGTGTTTAATTTCATTAGCTTTCCAAATTCACTAATTTGCTGGGTAGGTTCGAGCAACATCTTTAATACTTTCCTCAGACAAACCGGGTTGAAAGATATGGTTGGTCAATTCGCATTGATCTTACATTTTCACTATAGACCGACCGTCTATTGTAGAAACAACTATCCACCAAAAGGAAAACACCTATCTAGCTTTAAGCTGTAATCAAGGCCATGAACAATTGAAAAAAAAGTAAATTTCAAAGATTGAAAACTTTGGTACCTCTACCGTATCGATACGATCCTCTTCCATGGACAATTTGTCACATTCACAGACAATTTAATTAAATATTTTCAACATGAAACTACCGTGAGACTCACACATAATTACAACACACCGGATAACTCACGTATAAAAGCCGAAGTATTGCTCCGACAATTGTTTCGGACTATTCGGTAACCCTTCATCAGAGAGCGCTCGCCTCGGCGGCAGCGAAACGAACACTGTGTTCTGTGTTGTGTGGGAGCACTGTGTTCGTTTCGCTGCCGCCGGGGCGAGCGCTCTCTGATGAAGGGCTACCGAATAGTCCGAAACAATTGTCGGAGCAATACTTCGGCTTTTATACGTGAGTTATCCGGTGTGCTGTATTTAATTAAATATTTAAAGAAATTACCATCGGATCACGATCATGGCGATATTTACTGTATTTTTTTTATCAATCTCATTCGACGCGTGTTGCACATATTTTCCCGTCGGATCACGTTCGGGACTGTGACGTAGTGCTGAATTCCAATTCGGAGGATCGGCAAACAAACTAGCATCGCTTTGCAAATTCCAAAATGTCACCTAAAGGTCGTAGTGTTGGCGTGTTACGTTAGCTTTATGTAAATCTACAGAAATATACACTTATCCTTCAAATGCGGGTGGTAGGGCCTTGTGCAAGGTCCGTCCGGATCGCTACCACCATCTTACTCGCTAATCCTGCCGCTAAGCAGCAATGCTTGCACTGCTGTGTTCCGGTGTGGAGAGTAAGACAGCCGGGGAAATTACGGGCACAAGAGGCATTTCATCTAAGTCCTCTAGGTTGGCAACGCATCTGCAATCCCTCCGAGGTTGCGGGTGTCTATGGGCAGTGGTGATCACTTACCATCAGGTGACCCACTTGCTCGTTTGCCTTCCTATTCACATAAAAAAAAAATTGATAGGGAAGTCAGTGATTTTTAAGCCATCAGACTCCTATTTCACAATCTAGACAATTGTCGGTGACAAGTGACAATTCTATTTACATTACAACATCGACGAGAATCTATGCTGGTTGGCTTCATATTGCATACCTACGCATTGCATTTCGAATTGTCACGCGGTTCACCGACAATTGTCGGGTTGGTAAAATAGGTAAGTACCTGGAGGTGATGTTAGGCTAAGGAAATGTACTCTCAAGAATGACAAGGAAACAATGACATAGGTAGTTTTTCAGTTTTGAGAATTTAGAGATTACGAGTGATTGATTCTCTGTAGACACTTTTGATGTGTAAAAGTAAGGTCTTACTAAAAACGAATACTTATGTTATTGATCATTCATCACTTTTGCATTGCTTTGATAATTAATTACTTGCATTATTAATATTGAATAATTAATCACATGCTAACTAATAAAGTTTTCTTTGTTTTCTATATTTTACGCCTTTAACTAAATCACTGCGAGATGTTTGTTTACTGAATAGCTAGGATTATTGCATACTGAAACTTGTATAATGAAATAGTCTTACTGTCTTACTTAGTCCTGTATAAACGAATCATTTTATTCGTGTCGCCACCCACCGCAGAACATTACCCAGTAACTAAACGTAATGATTATCTTCATTTATTGTGGAAAAGTCCTATAATGGGTCATAGGGTTTTGTCTCATCTATTGCTTCATCTATGCCGCTCCTACATTACCTACTTCAAGTCTTCAGTTTCAAGTGTCAAAAAATGACGTTTTGGTAGGTGATAAAGGGGGTGAATATAGAGGTAGGCGAGGGGTGCGAGTCGGGTTACCTTCGCGTGTGGTCAAGAGCTGCGGTTCGTTTTTGGATCCGTCCGAGGGGAAGAGCAGTGCTTGGTCCGGTGCACCCTGAGCTTCGGTTAATAATTTCCTGGCGGTCTCCGTGGGATATCATTGTCCGTTGGCTAAGAGCCCGACAGGGGGGGAGGGGGTCGTTTGACCGTGTTCTACCGTACAACGTTGCCGACATTTTTGTCACAAGATTTTGGAATACTGTATTTTTTACTTTGACATTGGCGAAATCATCGCATTGATCGATGGGGCCATATTAATAAAAGAAGAAGAAGAAGAGGTAGGCGGAGGTGAATTTTTGACTTCAAAATTGAAACTCGGAAGTAGTGAAAGAGCGGCATAATGAGGGTCATCATGTTATCAAACAAAGTGAGAGATTACAACACGAACGGCGTCAAGAATTTGTACAGGACGTCACGTCAAAGTTTAATTACTGAACCGCTTAGTACTTCACTGATAAATAATTGCTGGTCAGTGAACTGGTTGCGTGCCGCCACTTTCCACCTCGTTGGAGATGTCTGTGCCAGCGGCAGTTAGATAAGCGTTTCATTTATCGACAACAATATTAAAAGGGTTTAAGCAAGTTCAAGATAACGGTCTATGAAGTCGGGCATTTTGGTTTGGTAGATTTTTATTTGTTACGGTTTAGTAGGTTAGGCTAGTACAAAAAGTCCACTTCAAGCATCCGAAATTTCGAAATTATAGTGAGTATATTGGTTGTAATGTGTTTTTCTCACATCGTTCACTCTGACCGGGTAATTTACGAACTTAATAGATCTACATGATTGAAGCACAAAAAATTGTCTCAAAAATCTGTGGTACTTTTTTACTGTTGTTTTATCATAATGTCTGGTAGACTGCAACCCTGTTTATCACAATCGTCGTGCGCTCTTAAATTTCATCATTACACGGGCTGGTGCTCGCATTTAATAATGCAAGGCTCAATTATCACCATAATTCACGTACATTATCTAGCAGCGATTCGATAGGCCTAAAATACCTCCGACACCGCAATGCCTTTGTAAATTAGACGAGCAATCAATCAAACATAATCTATCGCAATAGCTATCGTAAAGCATATGCGACCGATCGCTGGATCACACATTACGAAACCATGGAACACTTGGCGTTTAATTAAAAAAATAACTTGATCAAATCGGCAATCTCGCAAAACAAATACCTCTTCTTTATCTGATCTCTACGTCACAATAAACAAATCTCTGTCGCGGTGACATGCGTACTCCAAACCGCTATCAGCCGTATCTTATCAAATCAAGTGATTGTGCAAATGAGAACAGTTTATCAAACGATCGCTTAGACTGCGGACTGGGCTGCTGCGAGCTCGAGAGCCCTACCAGCACAGTACCAGCACTCCACTGTTGCAGGCCCATTCGACCGCCCGACGCCGCTTCGAGTGAACGTCGGAAACAACGACTCACGTAACTATCGTTTGAGTGAATAGCGTGCGCGTAGTCGATCGTAACGTGCGATGCACAGGGCCCCGCGCGCCCCGCGACCCTTCCCAGGGCTATGGAGACCCTCCTCGACAGGTTCAAGCGGGAGCAAGGAGGCCTACGACGCTCCCGATCCGTCAGAGCTTCCCTGCGATTGATAGGCAATCGCTTGCGCTCCAGCAAGGACGAAGAACCACCAGATGAAATAGATAAGATCAAACGCAACAGCGTAGTCTTCTCTACGCAGATTTGGAACACCGAAAAGGATTTGGATGTCGCGTTCAAAGGCGTAGAAGGGACGTATAAGTCCAAAACTCCCACGATGGCGAAAAGGAAACCGGATCCCATCAAGCAAAGGAGGAAGAGTGGTGACATCGACTTGAACTTGAAGCCACATAAGCATGGTAAAGTGGAAAAAAGTAAATTCAGTGATTTCTTTACTAATAAGAAACTGAAGAGTGCGTCGGCGAAGGAGTTGTTAGTGCCGGAGAAAATACCTCCGAAGGCGGCGGCGCTGCTGCATATTCATTCTCCGGAGAAGAAGGAGGAGAAGGGGAAGAAGAAATCGAAAGGAATGGTGAAGTCGGAGTCTGCGAAGGCGATGTTGGATGGGGTGCCGCTGCGCCGCGTGAGGCGGGGCTCGGAAAGCGACATGTCGTGCGACGAGCCCCGCGGCCTCATCAACCGAGCGTTCGTCTACAGCACACCTCCCAAGGACAGGAAACTACCGAAGTCACCCTCCGCCTACATAAGTACGTATTGTTTCTAATATTTCTCTTATTCGCTACTCGTTTTTATTACCCAGATTAAGTCTCGTGATTGCGAATACAAACTAGACTGAGGATGCCTTTTTATGTCGAATGGGATAGCTAGATTACACACACGTTAACACGTTCTCAATTAGTTAAATTTAAGCCGTTTGTATCGTGAAGTTTGTGCAAGATTGATATTAAATTGTTAACCAAACAAGGTGTAATAAAGCTAACGAGGTCGCGGACGTATATTGATGATCTTTAAATATAACTGGATGGAGGGACTGTGGTATATGTACAGTTAGCCACTATAAAAACTGCCCAGCCAATGATAGATTAGGGTCGAGTTAATAACGGTTTATAATTTCGATCTGATCGTTTTATTAAAATTGGATCGATCTTTATCTAAAGTTAATTCATCAAAACAGTACAATTTCAAAACGGCAGTTTACTTTGCGTTCAAATTCTATTTGAGTAGACTAAAATCAGTCGAGTCACATTGTAATTTTAAATATGTATGATATCTTTATACTATATCAAGTTTAGATTACTCAGGCACAACACAAAGTTTAGTATTTACTCGGATCTCGGGTACTCAAACAAAAACAAAAGATGGTTTGAAAACCCATTAGCGCCATACCCGTATCGTCTTTCACCTTTACAACTTGCTTGTCAAACCAACAAAGAACCCGTAGGTCACTCAACACAACATGTTAATAATCTATCCACAGTTCGTCCCCTATATATAAGAATACTAGCCGTTGCCTTTGGCTTTGCTGCCGCTCCAGTTTTTACATATTCTTTTAATGTTATTTAACAATGTAGTATCGCCCTCAATGAAGCATGATCAAAACAAAAACGTCTTCATGAAATAAGTATGCATCCTTGCGTAACTTCGTAAAAATTAAGCAAGTAACTGCGGTTTAGTGTTGCCAGACACCAAAATAATCATGCATTTAGGGTTACGTGGGCAAAGACAAAAACGGTACCCTTATGGTTTCACCATATCCACAGCTTAGTTCAAAACCTCTAATAGAAAGTTGTAATTTGACATGGAGGTAGAGATATCTCTATAATAATTTCGTTTATTCGATAAATTTATTGGTACTTGCCTAGACTTTTTACGGAAGGGGATGTCGCTGGTTACATCTTTTAAAATATAGGTACCAATCAGGATCGAGACTTAATCACGTAAAAAAGTAATAGAAGTATACTGTACTTACGTAGTAGAAAGGTAATTAACAATCAAATATTTTCCAACTATACGCTTACAATCATGCTAAACGTGGCCTTTAGGTCTTGATACTTTAGGCTCTGTCTACCCCGTAAGGGGAGTGATTTATGTATGTATGTATATTTTAAAAAGAGATCAAGTCCCGAGTAGTAGTTGTACTTAACAATTAATAGTAAGTAGATCAAACAAAACATGAAACTTAATCCTACTAATATTATAAATGCGAAAGTTTGTGACGATGTGACGATGTGACGATGTGAGTGAGTGAGTGTGTATGTTTGTTCCTTCTTCACGCTAAAACAACTGGACGGATTTGGATAAAATTTGGAACGGAGATAGCTGGTACCCTAGATTAAAACATAGGCTACTTTTTATCCCGGAAAATAGCATAGTTCCAGGGGGATAGCCATAAACATGTCAATTGCTAATTCTACGCAGACGAAGTCGCGGGCAGAAGCTAGTAATTGAATAATTGTTGCATTTTACTACAGAGCCCTGCACTGCGTGTGTTCCAAAACGCACATGGCCGGTTTTTTATTTTACCGTGCCAGTAATTACTAGTAATTAGCGAGTTGTAACACACAGAAAACTTGCTTACGTGCTCGCTCCGCCATTTGGCCGCTCAATATCAGAACTGTCGGTCAATAAAGATAACGTCATAATAGAATAGCGCAATAGTCAGTTATCTATTACGGAATTAATAAGGTTAGATGTGTATCATTAGTTTATTAGAGGGATAGCGAAAGATAATAAATAAATGAGGTACTTTCCTTTGAATAAATCGCATTTGTCTTTGTTTCCTAACTTCCCTCTACAAATAACCCCAAGATGAAAAGAGTGTATTTTTAACGCACTTCAAAAAAGGAGGAGGTTATATTTCTATTTAAAGTCTTACTCGTAACTTCTCTCTCTGGCTTTGTAACCCCCTTTGAAGAAAGGTCGATGTTAGAAGTAGGATAGCCATTTTAAAGTAGGTACCTGCCTGGGTACCTGAAAAAAATACGGTTTCAAAAAAAAAGAGTTAAGAATGATTATTATGGCAAAAATTACTTTATGGCATATGAATTTTAGGCAAATGAAAAAAAAACAAAATCAAAAATCTTTTAGGTATTGGTGACAGCCTTACATACAAAAAAAAAAAACAAATACTGAATAATGAAAGGATTTGAAATTTATGCTGATGCCTATGAATTTCTGTACTACAGCAATCCGTCACTAAGACACATTCCGTCGGCTTGAACTTCCGCGGACGCTAAAGAGCAAATGTCAAAATCTAAATATATAAAAGAAGAAACTGACTGACTGACTGACTGACTGACTGACTGACTGACTGACTGACTGACTGACTGACTGACTGACATATCAGCGCACAGCCCAAACCGCTGGTTCTAGAGATTCCAAATTTGGCACGTAGGTTCCTTATAAGGTCTAGGGGTGCACTAAGAAAGGATTTTTCAAAATTCGACCCCTAAAGGGGTTAATTGGGGGTCCAAAGTTTGTATGGGGAAACAAGATTAGTTAGACTATTTTATTCGAAACTTCACAGGAGTATTCCTAACGACAAATGAGTAAACACCTGTTTCAGGTTTTTTGAAAATTCCACCCCTATAAGGGGATAGGGGGTGACAAAGTCTGAAAATCAACGTGGGTATTATTATTATTATATTACTAGCTTTTTCCCGCGACTTCGTCCGCGTAGACTTCATTTACTGACAAACAGCTTTTGCCCGCGACTTTGCTTGCGTGTACCAGGAGTATTTCAATCCCGTTTTTTCCCGTTCCCTTAAGAATTTCAGGAAATGATCTCTTAATGCTCCCTACACTCCCCAAGGAACTCTCTTGCCAAATTTCAGCTTTCTACAACCAGTAAAACAAAAAATCCCGCTTTTTCCCGTTCCCGTGGGAATTTTGGAAATTCCTCTCTTAATGCTCCTCTACACTCTCCAAACAACCTAGGTAAATGCCAAATTTCAGTGTTCTACAACCAGTAAAACGAAAAGTCCCATTTTCCCGTTGCCGTGGGAATTTTGGAAAATTATCTTTTATAGCTTTTCTACACTCTTCAAGCAACCTACATGCCATGCCAAGTAACGTTTCAGCTTTCTACGACCAGTAAAACAAAAAATCCCGTTTTTTCCCGTTCCCGTGGGAATTTTCGAAAGTCCTCTCTTAATGCTTCTCTACACTCCCCAAGCAACCTACATGTCGAATTTCAGCTTTCTACAACCAGTAAAACGAAAAGTCCCGTTTTTCCCGTTCCCGTGGGAATTTTAGGAAATTGTCTCTTAGTGCTTCCCTACACTCATCAAGCAACCTACATGCCAAATTTCAGCTTTCTACGACCTGTAAAACAAAAAATCCCGTTTTTTCCCGTTCCTGTGGGAATTTGTGTGTGTGTGTGTGTGTGTGTGTGTGTGTGTGTGTGTGTGTGTGTGTGTGTGTGTGTGTGTGTGTCAGGTAAGTATGTGTGTTATTGTTTTCATAATCAGCGACCCGATAAACCGTACAAACAATACTACCCACTATAATATAATAATAATAATACCCACGTTCATTTTCAGACTTTGTCACCCCCTATCCCCTTTTAGGGGTTGAATTTTCAAAAAACCTGAAACAGGTGTTTACTCATTTGTCGTTAGGAATACTCCTGTGAAGTTTCGAATAAAACAGTCTAACTAATCTTGTTTCCCCATACAAACTTTGGACCCCCAGTTAACCCCTTTAGAGTTCGAATTTTGAAAAATCCTTTCTTAGTGCACCCCTAGACCTTATAAGGAACCTACGTGCCAAATTTGGAATCTCTAGAACCAGCGGTTTGGGCTGTGCGCTGATATGTCAGTCAGTCAGTCAGTCAGTCAGTCAGTCAGTCAGTCAGTCAGTCAGTCAGTTTCTTCTTTTATATATTTAGATAGTGGGTAGTATTGTTTGTGCGGTTTATCGGGTCGCTGATTATGAAAACAATAACACACATACCTACCTGACACACACACACACACACACACACACACACACACACACATATTCCCACAGGAACGGGAAAAAACGGGATTTTTGGTTTTACAGGTCGTAGAAAGCTGAAATTTGGCATGTAGGTTGCTTGATGAGTGTAAGAATATGAATATGAATATGAATAAGGAAGCACTAAGACACAATTTCCTAAAATTCCCACGGGAACGGGAAAAACGGGACTTTTCGTTTTACTGGTTGTAGAAAGCTGGATTTCGACATGTAGGTTGCTTGTGCAGTGTAGAGAACAGGGGCGTAGCGTGCCTTGGTGGGGCCCCGTATAAAAAATTATTTGGGGGCCCTTATGAAGGGTAAAGATTTCTCACATTTATCTTTGCTTACGCACGTCGGGGGCCCCCGTGGCCCGGGGGCCCCGTATAATTGATACGGCAGATACGGCGGTAGCTACGCCCCTGGTAGAGAAGCATTAAGAGAGGACTTTCCAAAATTCCCACGGGAACGGGAAAAACGGGATTTTTCGTTTTACTGGTCGTAGAAAGCTGAAACGTTACTTGGCATGTAGGTTGCTTGAAGAGTGTTGAGAAGCTAAAAAAGATAATTTTCCAAAATTCCCACGGGAACGGGAAAACGGGACTTTTCGTTTTACTGGTTGTAGAACACTGAAATTCGGCATTTAGGTTGTTAGGAGAGTGTAGAGGAGCATTAAGAGAGGAATTTCCAAAAATCCCACGGGAACGGGAAAAAACGGGATTTTTCGTTTTACTGGTCGTAGAAAGCTGAAATTTGGCAAGAGAGTTCCTTGGGGAGTGTAGGGAGCATTAAGAGATCATTTCCTGATATTCTTAAGGGAACGGGAAAAAAACGGGATTGAAATACTCCTGGTACACGCAAGCAAAGTCGCGGGCAAAAGCTGTTTGTCAGTAAATGAAGTCTACGCGGACGAAGTCGCGGGAAAAAGCTAGTGACAGATAAAATTTACGTATTCTAAGTTTAAGTTTACGAGTTTGATGATTACCTGAGCCGCGATTGCACGAGACCCATGAGAATCTAATGAAGGTTCTATAAAAAAATATATAGCCAAGATACTCTACTATCCGAAGAACTTTTTCATCAAGCCGTGTACGGTTGGCTTCTTAAGTAATGGGAATTACTCATTATCTCTACTTGAACGTTTGTGGCTGTAATAAATTTCAATATCTATTCGTATGTGCGTGGGTAGCTAAAATATATCCGGGTGGAGATTAAAAAGTTGGAAATTGTTTACCAGTAGGTAATGAAATCATGCAATGCGACCAACTCAAAAATCCGTTGTTAATAATCATAATCATAATCATTTATTCATTTGTCCAACATAGGTAATTAATGTATATCTCGAATACGTTTTGAGTATCACTATGTGGTGCCCCAGGGCATACAAATATGTCTGTTTACATATATTATATGCATGTAGGTACGCGCCGCATGCATGAACATTTCTAAAAATAATAAAATAATATAATATATATTTTTTTTTAAATATATTTTTTCCTTTTTTTCTTTATTTATTCTAAATAAATTAGCCATGGCATGATTTTCCGGAATTGGGAAACGGAATTGTTCAAATTATTTTTTACTCATCATCACCAACCAGCCTATAAGTTTAGTATCACTGCGGGGCACAGGCTTTCTCTTAGAATGAGAGGGCTCTACTACCGCGTTTTTAGGGTTCCGTACCCAAAGGGTAAAAACGGGACCCTATTGCTAAGACTTCGCTGTCCGTCCGTCCGTCCGTCCGTCGGTCTGTCACTAGGCTGTAATAGCTAGACAGTTGAAATTTTCACAGATTGTGTATTTCTGTTGCCGCTATAACAACAAATACAAAAAAAAAAAAAAAAATTAAGGGGGCTCCCATACAAAAACCGTGATATTTTAGCTCTTTTTTCATGGCTACCACTCGCCGTGCTAGATCTCAAGAACCGTAATAGCTAGACAGTTGAAATTTGCACAGATTATGTATTTTTATTGTGGCTACAACAACAAATACTAAAATCAAAATAATAATAATAATTAAAGGGGGCTCCCATACAACCAGAGTAGTTGTTGGCGTTTTTAGCTGTATCTCATGAACCATAATAGCAAGGAGGTTATTTCTGGTACGGAACCCTTCGTGCGCGAGTCCGACTCGCACTTGGCCGGTTTTTACTACCGTTATTGAAATGCCTAACTTTTTCACTTCATGTCTGAGCCTGAGTGTATAAGTTTTGATACAAAAGCGGTTTGTATTATCATAGATAACTGTCACTTAAGATAACTGGAACTTAACAGAGAGTGGTGAAACATGCCCTAACTAAAATAGAACTGTCGCTAACCGTACCAGACTTCGCATCAGCTACCAAAGTGTTTCATTATGAACTGACTCAGATTTGCTTTATTATGTACTTAGGTTAGGTACCGGTTTTATCATAGTGCAAAATTTACACGTTAGGATCTTGTTTATAAATTAATACAGTTGCTTATTAATTATGGTTATTCTTTAATAGAAGCTTAATCATAAGATGTGATAAAAAGACTCTCTCGGTCTCTTCAAGAAACGTGCGTAGTCCTCCGGCAAAAACATACATTTGACAAGACTTTTATATGAACATAAATCGTTCTAGTTTGCGTAGGAACGAAGGAGTCCATTCCATATATCTTGCCTTTAAAAATGAGGCTGTTCGTTTCCGTAAAAAGGACAGGGCGAGGGTTACTTTATAACTCCCGATAAAAGATTAGAGGTGCATGGATACGAGCTGGAATTAATTTATAAAAGTCCGATTTAATTATAAAAATAAATAAATAAATAAATATCTTGGGACAATTGACACCAATTGACCTAGCCCCAAACTAAGCAAAGCTTGTAATATGGGCACTAGACAACGGATAAACATACTTATATAGATAAATACATACTTAAATACATATTAAACAAAAAAATAAATGCAGGATTAGCAGTTTCAAGATATAAATAACTGTCAATCGTAACCCACGTTGTACAACGTAACCTATGGCCTAAAGCTAGACTTCTGAGCAAAGCGGCTCTGGCGTCCCTAACGCAGCGACAAGTGACGCTGCGCTCGGAAGTTCCTTCATACATTAAATGTAGGAAGGAAGGAAAATTTTTCATACTGCATAATACTATCGCTCGGTCGCAGCGACGGTGTCGCTGCGTCTGTGACGCCAGAGCCGCTTTGCTCAGAAGTCTAGCTTAACTCTTGAAGTACGAGTAGGTAGAGTATTTAGAAGAAATAGCTCTAAATAATTCTAATTTTACTAACCTTGTCAACTATTCGATATAATTTGAGCCGTAATTTTACCAGTTTCGAATAGTACGCGAGTGATATGATTACAAATTATAAGTTATCGTTTCAAAAAAGTATTTTTTATGCAAGCCTTTTCGGCTGCTTATTGTACTTGATTTGTCATCCATTCTACGTTGTGTTTCCATTATCCAATTGATTTCGTTTACTCTTTTTTTGTTCGATTCTTTTTCTTTTTATACTTGGCAACGCGAAACAGTTTGGCGGCTCCCATTTCCTTCCATTTTGTTCGATAGGATGTCTCAAATTTGGACCCGTTGTCACCAAGTCAGCACAAAACTCACAGTGTCATATTAGCCAGTACACATGCACAAACATCATAGCGCTCACGTAGTCTGCAAGCATGCAACAATGCATGTAACCTTTAATTACAAGTGGTTTCCCTTTACCCCAAATTACAAGGGTAATTTCTGATTAAATCGTATCAGTTCGCTAAGTCTACGGAATTAAGATAGATCCTAGCCTGCCTAACCCTTAGCTTAAAGTTTGCCAACTTAGCTAATATCAAATCTTCGGACGTGACAGGACTAAGTTTTGGTTGTACTTGTACACTGTAACATTGTTGCTTGTGCCTTTGTATGATTAGATATATTCATGAGAGCTGCTGCAGAAGTAATGTTAAATTTACTGCCGCACCTGGTCTTTTTTTTTCAAGCTTGTTACTAAGTTGACCTGTTTATTGTTGAAAATTTGTACGTGAAAATTATGCTAACGCAAAAAAAATGCTGTGATTCTTTTACACTGTAGGTCAAATCGCGTAAGTCAAACTTGAAACACTTCTAGTACCAGTTAGATATATTAACTCATTAGTAGTCATTGCTGACTAAAAAACCTGTGTTTCAAACGATTTTTTTAAAAGAAACTTATTTTAAAGCTGAATCTGAGTGTAATGATTTCAGTCGAGTTGTCTAAAGAAAGTCAATCTTCTTTACTTCTATTATCGGTATTTATTTATCTTCATAGTTATCAATCATAATGACTGAGAAATTTTTGTACCATAATATCGTGCAACCTGCATATTGCACAATGTTATGCGATTATAACAATTTCTCATTATCATTACTCTCTTCGGATATCATTTAAAATGTTGCAAATCGGTTTAGGCTTCCCCAGTTATCACTTTTTCGCTTCAAGTCTTCTACACTCCTTTTTACACGCTATACAGAGCGTGAAAGCGACAAGGTAAGAAAACATTATCAGACCACGAAATCAATCACTGATTGCAGCATTTACATCATCTTGTATCGTAATCTTTTTTAGTGAAATGTTGGGATTTTTAAGATCTCCGATAAACTATGCATGACTCTAGACACGCCAACCTTGGCGCCAATCAGTTTGGACTTACGCGACTGTTTGGTAAATAAGGGTAGGATTGATGTAGCCACAATATAAAATTAGTCTACAGACTCGATTGAAGTAGATGAAGGTGAATTATCTGCCAATTTGCTGTCGGCAACGAATATATGCGTTTTCGTTACTTTCACCGCTGTTGTCGCAACTTAGCAAGCTTTTGAATGCACTTGCGTGTGTTTGCGGCACTTGAGACTCTATATGAGATTTGACACATCAAAAAGATCTCGAAAGCGGTCACTTTAATATCTCAAGTACTGTAGGCAAATCGACAGCTCCCCAAAACTAATAATAAGAAAATAACCCTAGAGGCAGAGCTAAAGGGCTCAGCAAAAGTTTCGAGCCAAGCAGGAAGCGAATACATTAAAAACTACGTAGCTATACGCAAATCTTCTGATTGGTTGTAAGACTTGTAGTAAGCAGTTGCCGCCGTAGAAAATCAAGCATTTCTCCACAGCGTGGGAACTCATAAACCCCTTAGCATTGTAGATGCTGCGATAATAAGCGTAAATGGAGAGTTTGTAGCTATTTAAGTGTGCCTATTATGCTAAGTTAAGTTTCTTGTCGTATAACATGTGTAGCGCGGTTATATGGCTTTTATGGCTTGTGCACGGGCTGTAAACTAATTAGTTATGATATTAATGGATTATTGTGGACTAAGGTTTGATGTGAACATGATTTTGTTTCCGTTTCATGGTCTTTTGTTTTTTGTATACTACAATATCCTTAGCACATAGGTAACTGCCTAAAAGTAGTGTAATTATTGTCTCTGAATCGGATTATTTATTTTCGTTCCTTCTACCCGGTAGTCGCATATTTAGCTTCAAACTATGATAAATGCAGGCTATTTCAATTTCCCAATATATTTTTAGTGCCTATCCAAACTTGGGAACGTTCAACCCTCGAAACAGCGACACACGAAGTTGACAAAGATTAACATTTACTTAAGGCTTTTCCTCCAATAATGTCTGTGTCCTTCTTAATCAAAGTTAAACGGAAATGGTTTATTGCGCTACGAGGAAATAATCCCATAAACAACAGGAAGAAAGGGGAAACGTCGTTACTCTGGCTGAAGCGAGCGTGAATCATTTGTTTTCCGCATTTTCAAAACCGCCTCGCCTCCCAATTGGCTCCCGGGAGTAATTTGATAATCGATTTGCTTTGTTTATAAATGAGTGGTAAGTGTTGGGAAAAATTTGGTAAAAAAAATCAGTCGTTTACAAATTACGTTTTGAAAGAAATTTTGTGAGAGAAAAAAAGTATGTCGTTCAAAAAATCCAACTAATATTATAAATGCGAAAGTATGGATGGATGGATGGATGTTTGTTTGTTTTTTTGTTTGTTACTCAATCACGCCAGAACGGCCCAACAGATCTGCATGAATACCGGCACATAGATAGAGAAAAGTCTGGAATAGCACATAGGCTACTTTTTATCCCGGAAAATTGCATAGTTCCCGCGGGATAGCGATAAACGAATTATTCGCAGACGAAGTCGCTGGCAGCAGCTAGTATAACATAAACTAAGTGCAAAAAAAAAATAAAAAAGTATTATATGCATTGGGTATGTGTAGAAAATTAGGAACTAAAGATGCAGTTTTTGAAATAAGCTTAACTAAGAAACCGCTCGTTTCATAAACTGTATCTTTAGTACCTAATTTTCTAGTTGCACTTAATTTATGTTTTTCCGGCTATTGTCTATTCAGTTAGTGTATTTATCACTATTTTTTCTATCAAAAACCTTGCAAAAATAAAAGCCTGACTGCGACGTTGAAAAGACTTAATTCGATACAAATTTAATTAAAACTGTCACCTACATTATTTCAACCCACGTTTAGTTCTTTCGAAATAACATAAGTAGAAGAAACAATTAAGACTGTTCTCAAACTTAAATTAATTTCCTTGTTTCGTTGTGATATGCTTGATTTGTGTTATTTGCTTTGTATATTGCTTTAGAACACACGACTCATTATTTCTTATTATTATGGCATCACAGTTTTATTTACGAGTACATTACATTTATTCTGTATATAAAAATGTAGTTTTCTGCGCTGCAAAATTTTCCTTGTAACTTTAAACCTGTTAAGTGCGAGTCAGACTCGCGAACCGAGTGTTCCGTACGTATTGTATTTGTATTGATAAGTGATGAAATGAACTGTTTTCAGTATTGTTTGTAAACATAAACAGCTACGTTAAGTATTATTTGAGACGCTTACAAGAATTGACAATATTTCAATTTTTTAAGAGCTACTTTTTATTGTCTGGCTGGAAAGAGCGCACAAATTTAAGAAATCCATATTTTTTTATATTCGTGAAAATCTTGTATTTTTGTGGAAAAATCCATTTAAATCGTTGCTCAAGCAGAAAGGACGTAAGTAACAAACGTCAAGTTTTAGCGAAATGACGTCACTGCTTTGTTTCATACACTTAAAAAAACGTTGAAATAATTACATTAATTGACCGCCAAAACCTGTGCTTAAATACTTTGACAGTGAATGCAGTTGTCACTGTCGATGAACGTCAAAACGAGCTGACAAACTCAAACAAAATACTTCACAAAAAATATGATTTTAAATGAAAACTTGCAAAAATATTATCATTATTGCCCGGCAAACAGTTATCTAGTGGCAATCCGATGGCAACAAAGCCGAGCGGTGTGCGAATGAATTAACCGTCAGCTGTCAGTAGTGTTTGTGTTGTGAAAGTTGTAAATGTCAAAGGGAAACCCGGAAGACAAGGTTTTTTATTATGGCAGTATTGGACCGGCCGCTGGACGTCATTTCCTGTTTTACATATTTTGCTCATTTTTCCAAAAAATACTGTACGAAAAAATCCAAAAATATTTTTTTTGTGTTCTACAAGTGTTTCTCTCGAAATGGTTTTTGATTTATGAATATAAAGAAATTTGAAATATTGTCAATTCCTTAAAGAAAGTGAATTTCGGGTTTTTACTCCCTAACTAAATTGCTTACTTATAATATAACTGCATACCAGTGGCGTGGCGTCAAGTATATCAGAAGGCAAGCCGAAGGGAACTTAACTAGCCTTTTCCTCTAATTCTGCACAATAAATTGCCCAACTGCCTTAAAATAGGCAAGCCAGTGGGAATCGAGTTCTATGGATGCCACGCCACTGCTGCATACTTAACAACGAATGGCATACAGGTGAAACTTCTGCAAATGTCACGTAAATATATATAAATTCATATCATGTGTATTGTGATGATATTAAAGTGAGTAATACGTAACGTGACATACTTATAATTCAAATGTGATAGCTCTTTTATGTCACGGCCGTTCATTGAAATAATTATACGTTTTGATAATGCTAAGATCGACAAACTAGCAAGCGATCCACCTGGGACTGCTGCTACGTTGCCAGCCTTCTAAAAAATTGTAAACCCATCCATAAAACTCAAGTAGACATTGAATAGACAAGATACCACAGGTGGCGGCACGTAAGTCGAACATGGTGTACGCCCGCCCGCGACACCCGCACTAACCCGGCGACTCCCCCGCGATACCTTATTTTCGACTACCCCGCATCAACGGTCATCGCTAGACTTACTTGCCGGCACTTGTACATACAAGCACTGAGATGAGAGCATATCACAATTTTCCCCCACATCTCATAATAATCTTTTCCAAGAAGATACCATTGCTCATCAAAATATCAGACTTTCTGACGCGTCACGTGTCAAGAGAAAACATTTCAGCTATTTCATGTGCAAATAACAAAATCGTTTGATTACGAATGTGAAATAAAACAAAAGCGATGAAGGAACTTTTACCTTTAGTTTTAATTAGGTTAAGGTGACTACTACCCTTAGGTTTCAAGTTTTTTCTAAATACCACCTAAATTAGAGAATTAAATAAAGTATGGTACGTATACAGTTCTTGTAATTTTTTAAAATTACTTTTAAAATGAAACTGATAAATAATAAAATCATTTTCCGACTTACATCACCATAAAAAGAAGTAAACCTTTCTCTGTGCGTAATTCGCCGCTGTATGGCTATCTTTTTAACTGACGTCACAATAGCAAAGCATACTAGACTGTTTTGTTGTAAAAGTCTACAAGAGATGAAATTAAGACCTGGAAACTCTAATTTTAAAATACACAAGTTTTTGTGATAAATAACGGGAGCATATTGGCTGTGACAGAAGGACAGAGACAAAGAATGACAGACACAAGAGTGATAGTAAGTACCTAGCTAAAGTGTTCCGTTTTTCCTTTTAAGGTGCGAAGCTCTAAACATAACAACCAGGACCCCCAACATAATAAGGCCAAGCCCTTTGCTTATGAAAGGAACAGGCTCAAGACGGAGATAGCTATTATGATCATCTTGAATTTGATGAATGAGTTTGAGAAACATGCGTCAGGATTACAAACCAAAAAACTTTGTAAATAACCATAATTACCTCAAAAGTTATGATATCACGTTATATAACGCCGAAAATCACAATAGGCGTATGGGAAGATCCGCACAATGTTACTTATGCGTAGGTATAGCGGTTACGGAATGATGATTACAACGAAAGTTGAGACATTGACCTCTCACCGCACCAAGTTATCCGTGTACGTTGATGACATGCCATTTTTATTTTCACTTTCTTTAATCATTTCCGCGTAGCTGTTAAAAGGAGATTAATGTACCGCTAACCGCTGCTACTTGCTTTAGGCATACGGAAATTTGATGTAAGCGTGCGGTAACGGAATTTGGGGCTTAATGTTACAACGTTTAATGCGTACTAATGGGTAAATCTTAGAACGTTTTGATGTTTTCACGGTTGTTACATACGTCGAAAGTAATATTGTAAGAACCGCTTGAGTTGAAGCTGGTGTACCAAAAGCTTTTCAATCCGTAGCGCGAAATGACCAAGATAACCACAAGGTAACATTAGTCTTTGACGTTTTAATTAAATACCCGTTTTAATAAACAATCTGAAAATACACGTAAAACCAATTACCAGTTTTTGTTGTAGGTAAATGGGAAAGGAAATAATTTGGTGCTTTATAAGTTTAAAAGTTAACTCCTCTCCTGTAATTCAGGACTTAGTGACGTATACGAGTATATGCTCGGGGCCTTACCATAACGACTTAATGCGATTCAATTACGACTCAGTTCAGGTTTAGCTGTCATTTTTAGGGTTCCGTAGCCAAATGGCAATAACGGAACCCTTATAGATCGTCATGTCTGTCTGTCTGTCTGTCCGTCCGTATGTCACAGCCACTTTTCTCCGAAACTATAACAGCTATACTGTTGAAACTTGGTAAGTAGATGTAGTCTGTGAACCGCATTAAGATTTTCACACAAAAATAAAAAATAAAACAAATAATTTTGGGGCTTCCCCATACTTAGAACTGAAACCGAAAAATTTCTTTTTCATCAAACCCATAAAAGTCAAAAGTCAAAAGTCAAAAGTTTATTTTGCAAATAGGCCGCCGAGGGCTCTTTTACATGTCTTTTTTTGAATCTACCAGCGCATTCGGAAAGACCATCATTGCCAAGAAGAATGCGCCGCAAGAAACTTGGCAGAAAGTCATTTTTTCAAAATAAAATAGATTTACAATAGTACTTAAATTCTACTTAACTTACCTAATACAATTAATACATTTTATAAAAAGGGACATACGTGTGGAGTATCTATAGATAGGTCTTCAAAAATGATATTGAGGTTCCTAATATCATTTTTTTCTATTTTTAGTATGGATCTGATAGCGAACCTAAGCTGAATCGAAATTGAGTCGCATTAAGATGTCATGATAATGGTAACCCCCTGAACGCTTTACGCGGCCTAACTAAAACTATACTTACATAAATCCTAGATTTTAGTTTGTAATGTTTGCACGTTTGAACATGTAAATCAAATAGCACAATGTAATTCTTAATTTAAATGCGCTCCTTTTTCCCCAACAGAGACAAGGGTCTCTTGAGCTATCGGTTAAAAATAGACGCTGTTAAAAAAGCTGACTCCTAACCTCCACCGTCGGCACTAACCCAATTTGAGAAGTAAATTGAACTTGCACTCAACCTAGTTAGCTACAGAGATGGTTCTCTCACTAGATGTATGATATAAGATCGTGATTGTGCACACAACGGCGGCACGAGAGGCGCAGTCAGTTGCAACCATGATACTGCAATGGAGCGACATGCTAGACTTCCTTTCGTGCGGTCAGTTCCAAATTTAAACAGTTTATCGTTTTAATTGTTTTTTTAAGCGCGTCGTGTTAGTGGCCAGTTGTGTTGACTGTCAAAAAGGTTGCAGTGCCGTTTGGATGTCAAACGTTACGTCATTTTTGTTGTTAAGTTTTATCTTTGAGTGTGTCTTTGATTTGATTACGTATCGGTATCATTGATATTGATATTGTCAATATCTGTTTTAAGCAATTTATCAGTGAACCCTAATGCAGTTTAATGTTTGAAATATCATTTATCGTTCCGCTATTGATCGATTGATCCGATCTCCGCGTTCCGCGCAACGGGTCTAAACGATTTCCGTTATTAGTGGCTGCAGAAACGATTCATCACTGTTGCTTTCAGCGTTTTTTGTGGCGATAATTGAGTATGGAATTGAGTAACATATACCACGCGATGCAACAATAGTATCGATACGCTGTAACGCGTCACGATCTAAACAATCGAATCGAATAGAACCTGTGACACAGAGAATGGTGTTTTCAATCGATAGTGGAACATTATTGTTTTCTTATTTTTAAACGGAAGTCTACTAGTCTGTCTAGTTTCCATTTTATTTTAATGGAACAAAGTAGTTTAGGAACTATTACCTATAGTCAACTCGCTTTTACCCGCAACTTCGTCTGCGTGGCTTTAATTTTTTGGGTACCTGGCTTATTTTTAGAAATAAACATTCAATTTGAGCATAAATTATATTATTCTTTGGGTAGGTATCGCATCTTTGTTTATCAACCTTAAAGGATAATTTCTGCAATAGGTTTAAGCGTGAAGAGGTAACGTACAGACGCATTTAAATTTTTTTAATAGTTGTCTATAGTCGATACGATGTCATGAAAAGAAAAAATCAAAATTATGTACGTACCTATTGACATTACGGTCCTTGTCGCCAAGGCTGCCTAAAGTCACTTAAACTTGAAACAAAAAGTCAATATCCTCTTGACTCTTGAGATAAGTTAAGCAGGTGTAGATAGTCATTCTGAAAATTTATACGTACTTTTAATCGGATTTTAAAATCGTGGGATGAGTTATGACAGCTGGTCAATGACCTTTACTCGCCAATGGATTAAACAAAAATAATAATTTTAATCTTAAATTACATAGGTACGCGACAAATCAATATTCGAAACCATGGAACGTGTGTTGATTTAATTCTTCTAAGTTTTTGCCTTTAAAAAGAAACAAGCTGCAGCGACAATTAATAATAATAATAATAAATATCTTGGGACAATTGACACCAATTGACCTAGTAACACTTATCACAAATCTTTATAGTCTGGCAATTCGTACATTTTTAAAATAATCGATAAAATATACGCATGGTGTATGCTCGGGTAGGTTAGGTTATATTTATTTATATTACAGGTTTGCTAAATGATGACTTAGTGAAATGATGAATCCGTGTAAAGTTTTATATCAAATAATAATAATGATAAACCATGGCTACGATATCGTATGATTGTGTTTGTGTGGACGCCGCCTTAGCCGCTTCGCTTGTGCGCAAACGTTACACGATCGAACAATTATGGGAACTTTTCACCTCGTGTCGTACGGAATTAGCGACTTTCTTTTAATTTACGTAATAATGTTACATTCCTCTTACGTAACATTTTTACATTGTCGACTAAACTTATTAAAATAACTGCGATATTTGTTATTAAAAAAACAGGCGCCCTCTGTTCCGTCTTATACTTCTCCAGCTGAGCTGAGACTGGAAATATTTCACACAGGCTATTTTTATTTTAGGATGGCTTCGGTTAGATTTTTGAAGTGAAAACTACTTTAGTGGCGTTGAAAACTTTTTGGGATGGTTAAAAAATATTAAACTCGCGTCAGGCGTAAGCCGGAGGGAGAGTTTAAGTACCAGGATATCAGATCCTCTAAGAGCTTATTTTGAAATACGAATGAATCGCGTTCGATTTTTGAAGTGTGTTTTGTTGAGTCGCGGAGCAAAAGTACTAGGGCATCAGCACATTGTTAGAGGTCTGTCAATATAGATAATACGTACTTTTTTTTGTAAGCGGCCAGTACGGTACGCGTCTTGAGAGTCATGGAGGTTACAACATTAAAATCTAATCTAAGCTGCTGTTTTCACTTCTGTCGGCACTCCCGGAGTAGGTACCTACTACATGTCGCTTCTTTTAATAATTTTCCTGAAAAGTCAACAGTTTTAGTTTAGACCAAATGATCATTAAAAATCTTTTTCCCTTAAATGAAATCGCTTTAGTAGCTGTATTAATTTCGGTAACGTCAAAACGATAATTTTCTAGCACGTGACTGCGATGCGTTCGTTTAAAGGCATAATATTCGAAGGTAATGTTACATAGGTACTGGAATATTACGCGCGTGCTAATGTTCACTTATTAGTAGGTACTGTACTCGTAATGACAGAGGCATTATAATTTACAATAATTGAGTCTTGTTATTTTTTTTGGTAATTAGGTAATGGTTGCACGCATCACTAATCTAATCTTACATAATACATAAACACACACAACAGTTTAAACTTAACTTATTTATTAGAAAAAATACTTTTTTACACTAGCTATTAGAAAAATCATAATCATAAACAAGAATGATGTGTTCGGAAAGAGTGCGGGTGACGTTCCTGATTATTTAGCGTCTATTTAATTACAAGATAATATCAAATATAATAAAAGCCAAAACACTAAGTAGAAAAACTAGCGCTGAACGTTATGATAGGTATTGTGTGGTAGAATTGATCACCAGTATTACCTCTCTCATTTTAATTTAGTTTTGTGTTAACTACTTGTATCAGCGGTAAAGAAGAATTTAATATTATGCAATTTAGTTAAAATAAACTGTCTGCCAATTTTTTTCTAGGCAATTAATTAAGTTTAACCTATGACATTAAAAAACGGTGTATTTACAAAAATAACTTTTAATTTTGCTTTTAATTGATTGATTGATTCTCTATGTTTACTACATACTAATTGGTTATAAAGTGATTCTTAGCGTGTTACAGTAATTAGGCAAGTAGATACTTAACTATGACTGTGTACCAGTGGCGTGGCGTCAATTATATCAGAAGGCAAGCCGAAGGGAACTTAACTAGCCTTTTCCTTTCCTCTAATTCTGCACAGTAAATTGCCCAACTGCCTTAAAATAGGCAAGCCAGTGCGAGTCGAGTTCTATGGACGCCACGTCACTGCTGTGTACCTACATTTTATACATCTACAGTAAAACATTATCCAAAAGTCAAACTGAATTTTCGAACCACACTCGGCTTTCGCTAATTTGAACACCAACGTGAATTAATTAGGGAACTTAGGTGCTTACCCGTTTAATTTCATGCAGTCCTGGTGATTGTGAGAAACAAATGGGGCTGCGAGTCTTATAGGTTTGTGGAAAGTTCTAGAAGACATACAAGGAAGATAATATCTTTGTAAACTTAATTACCTTTACGCTCCAGCTATAGAAGTCATTAAACTATTCACTCGGCCACCATAACCATCGTTTTAGATAAAATAAAAAATTAAAACACACCAAGTGCCACAATAAAATCATAAAGAATTTTGGCACCACATATCATTGTTGATGCAAAAATAATCTCGTAAATATTCAGAGCTGCAAAGACGCTAGATCGCTAGATGGCAGTAGAAAGATTGGAGTTGCGCAGGGTCTGTCCGGATAGCTTGAAGATTTGAATTTTTCTAGCCTCGTCTTGAAATAATGAGATTAATTTAAGTCCATCATTTATTAAGTTATTTTAAGGTAGCTTTAGGTTATATTTGTATCAATATTTTTGGAATCATTTACGAAATATAGAAGAAGGACTCCTTTGTTAGCTTTGCAATACCTACAATATTTTTAGACGACATTTTTCCTTTGCGCCAAGTGGCTTACATATCCTTCCGCTTTAAAATTGGCTTGCCGTCAATGTCAAGGTGGCTTGTAATACTTTTGATGGGCGATCGGCTAATCGTAATGTGCCGGGTGTGCCGAATAAGGCCATTCGGGCAACCTCGTGCCGCCCTCGAGGACGTTCGGTTTCATGTGTATACTCGAAGGCAAAAGTAGGTACGAGTTACCAGGCCCCTATTTCACTAACCGACAATTGTCAGTGACAAGTGACAATTCTATTTACATTACAAACTCGACGAGAATCTTTGCCGGTTGGGTTCATATTGAATACGCATTGCATTTCGAATTGTCGACAATCGTCAAGTTACTAGTGGAATAAGAGCCTGGCCTTATAATCTGAAATTCGGTTTTCGAACTTAGTTTCGTGCCATTCCGCTCACACTAATTGTCATTAACTTAAGCGTGAAAAGAACGGTGTGGTACAAACTTCAAAAATTGAATTTCTGAGTACCCCTTCCAATAAGTGTTAATCAGACATGTAACCTATAGAGTGGTAAATACGAGCATCCCCAAAACTATTGATTTGTCTCAAATAGGTAACTCTATGGTTTTAATGTTAGAAGCCTTCCGACTGGAGCCTTTTGTTTAGACCTTCAAAGAGTACAAAGAGTCTAAAAATTACAATTTTAAGGCGTGAACCAAAGTATTGTTTAGTGTTTTTTGTACATCTATGTTAAGGTGTGTTTGTGGTGTATTTCTTCAATAGGTACCTATCTTTCTTTGGAATAAATAATAACTAATGTATTTTTTGTGTATTTAATGCTGTTGTATTATCGCAATTATCTTATTTCTTCCGTGGTCTGACGATGACATCTTCCCCGTTCCCTCACTAATGAGGATCGCGACGGTGATATAGGTACAGTCCGTGATCTCTTAGAATGCCATTCGGGTTTGTGTTGCTGTCTTACTCACTATTAAGGGTTTAGTAGGTACTTGAGTCGAGTGAGGGAGACAGCAAGACGATCCTGAATGACACTGTAGGTATTTCGATTTCGTCGCCAACCGAGCAAGCCGTAAAAATTGTTTAAAACCTCACGGTGCGTGCTTCTGCAGTTGACTGTACAAAAGTTCTCTACATCTACACACATTATCATACAATCCGTTCGGCATTGACTTAGCCACGAACGTGTCGTAGGCAGACTCTTAACCGCGAATTTGTAGGCGTTTCATTTCATTACTAACAGAGCCTATCTGAATCGCGTGCTAACCAGAAATACGTTTTACATACTTAGGCGTGAACCTCATGTTTGGCTAGCAGGTGAATGTGACGTAGATTATTGTAGAATTAAGTTTATGATTTGTTGGTTGTTATACCAATGTAGCTTTTTGCTTTAAAAACATTCGTATTGTACCTATAAAGAAACTCCGTAATCACCTGTTTTTGGACGGGACATAAAATGACGTCGATAATTTGAACACGGGTAAGGTCACGACCCTTACTACTGCTACCTGGCTACTGTAGGATAAGGGTTTGCTCAGAGGGAGATGAGTATTAAGAATCTATGTTTGCGTTATGAAAAATGGATAAAGCCTTTCAAAGTTTCTATTTATTCAGGTCAGGAGCATGAATAATAAATTACTCCTTAGGGAATCCGAGTTCTTGGCCTTTTTTAAATCAATTTCTAGAGCAATGTTTCAAGATTTGAAGTTCAGCCACAGTTTTAGCAGCCTAGTTTTAGGGCCCGTAGATTTTTTTGGGTAAAATGTAAGTAGTTTTCGGTGACGACAAAGATACAGCAGTTGAAACGCTGGCATTTGGATGTTATTTGCGTTTTTAATACAGTAGGCTTATTGTCTAACTGGCTCGCAATCGCCATCGTGTTCATTTTGACAGTTCTTGTATGAATGTGACAGCTAGTTGATTCCGATGCCAATTGTCAGCCCATACATGAACTGTCAAAATGAACATGATGGCGATTGCGAGCGAGTTAGACAATAAGCCTACAGGTAGCTAGTAGGTAATTAAGAGTTTGAGTTTGGTATAATTTAGAAAGGATCACGTCTGAAATGTGGGATAGGGTTCTGTACTATAATGGTAGACACGTGACCTACACCTTATTTTTTTATAGTCAATATTATTCCGTTTTATTCATTTGAGCTTATTTTTTTTCATGTCTTTTTTTCAAGAGTGAGAAGAACAATGCTTGCCATCTCTTTCTAGTTAAACCATGAACGTAATAATCATGGTACTCTTGATTTTCTTCTCCCTCGGTGAGCTGTAAGAACCATAAGAATCTGATAGCATTAGTCCGTGCAATTAAAAAAATCCCGATTCCTCACAACATGGCAGGCAGTTGTTTTTTTTTTTTTTTTTTGTTATTTATTTTTATTTTGCCTCCCCTCTAGAACTGCAGTACGGCGCGCTCCTGGAGGGGTGCGGGGGGGAGCTGCCGTCGCTCAGCGCATGCGCGCCGCCCCCCCCTCACGACAAAGCGGCGAGACGCCAGCAGAAAGACGCGCGCGCGCAACAGGACAAAGTCGCCCAAGTTAACATACATTTACACGGTATTTTTTTTGTTTGTTTTTTTGTTGATGTTTCGGTTTTTGTTGTGCCAGGTTTATCAAACGTCGAAAAAGGCGTCACGTGAATTCACTGTTTGATTACTAGACATTTTTGATTTGAGAGGAAAAATAGACGCTACCGGTAACGGTTACAGTAAGCTATGTACTGGGAATAGTGTCCTTAGTGCTGACGTGACCGTACCCAACAGATTACTATAGGTACTTTGAATAAGACCTTCAAACTTTCTGGTCAAAGGTTGGAATAGAATCACCATGCAGCATTAACGAAAATGTAAAAATAAGGAAAGATAGGTCATTTTTGGGCACCAAATTATCCGGTGAAAAGAGAACGTAGAACAGAAAACAACAGCGTAATAAAACTACGGAATGACGAGGAATTGGGTTCTTACGTCGTTTTTCGTTTTAGTTTGTAACACTAGAAATTGAGTACAATAAAAATTGTCAGAAAGACAGTACCTAAATATATATGTAAGTATTATCATAATCATAAACAATCGGAAATTAGGTAAACTTCCGATTTGTAAGTAGAACAGTTACGTATGTGAAGTAGGTAACGATTACAGCAGAAATTATAAAATTTCAACATCATTTTTAATCACAGCTTCATTGCAAAGAAACCGTTCCCTCGCCGTTCCCTTCATCTAATCCCGGGAAGAGCGTGAAAGGGATATCTGCAGCCTAGACGGGCCTTACCATGATGTCTTAATGCGATTCAATTCTGACTCAGGTCAGGTTTTAGCTGTCATTTTTTGTATGGATCTGACAGCGAGCGAACCTAAACTGAATACCTATATAGAAAGTACATACTGGCAAAAGATTTTTCGTAGTCCCCTGTTTCCTCTTTCAAAACTGAAGCTATTATGATTTACTTTTTTTGCTCCTATGTTTTCCTATAAGTAGTTTATTTTACTCTTTAAAATGATTTTACTAGCGTCTGCATTCTGGCATCGAAATTCGGCAACTTTCGAGGGTTTTGTAGGTCTATGGATTTTCAAATATGTAATCGAAATCGGAAAAAGTAAAACATACGGGCATATCAGAGATTACACAAACACACACTCACACATTAATACATTGCTGATCTATTTTCATGTCTGTGTTTTATGTTTCATTTTTATACAATTGTGTGTATGCTCTAATTGTGTGTCGTTCAAAAGAGAATAAATGTCCTTTTTTTTCTCTTTCTTTCTAGATAGGTATAAAATCGTCAAAGTTCTAACGTAACTATCCAGAAACGAAACAGGGAAATACATTTGTATAGAGTAATAACAACCCGATTTCCTGTTAATTGCTATCAAGCACCGATCACAGACATTCAGTCGTTCATTTCAAGGTGTATCCCAGACAGGCATTCTCGATCTATCATTGTTATAAACACTATAAACAGACGATTTCTCTGAAACCACAGATTTGCAAAGAAGATATGTTACTCCTAAGTGTTTGTCTGCCTGATTGCGTGTGCATTTATCTCTCTTATCTGAATGATTTTCATATTAAACATGAAAGTGTTGTCAGTTGTTTTAAAGGGTTCACCGTTTGCTGACAGTAACGCAGTGGGAACGTTATCAGTAGGCTTATTACGTAACTCGCTCGCAATCGCCATCGTGTTCATTTTGACAGTTCTTGTATGAATGTGACTGCTAGCTGATTCCGATGCCAATTGTCAGCCCATACGTGAACTGTCAAAATGAAGACGATGGCGATTGCGAGCGAGTTAGACAATAAGCCTACGGCTTTTATAATATTAAATGTTTCCCCTGAATAATGTCCTGTCAAATCGGACGACAAAAAACTTCAGATGGCTGGACGTTTCTTACGGAGTACGAAAGAAGATTGTGATCGATTCATTTTATGTATTCCAAGTGGGTAAGGTGAAAATATGACGATGTTATCGTTCGAAATGAACAAGTTAAGCATCAAGTCCTACAAGTAGCTTAGCTTTACGCGGCTACTTTTTCTCAAATCTACCAATTGGACCACCGAGACAGGTCAACTCGCCAAAAAACTTAATCGTTTGTGCGCCCTCCAATCATAAATGGCTGACGATTCAGATCATGGACAAAGCTGTCTCTCACTTGCCTCCAATTTTTCTGCCTCTTGGCCACTCTGTTTCAGTATCTTCTAGTTTGTAAGGGTATCCCTAAAAGCGAAACTTAAGCCATTATCTAACGCACTTAGAATTATAATCGCATTTAGCATTGCTTTCTATCAAACGATAAAGGGTGAGGGTAGAAAGGGATGTTGAATGCAATCGCGAGCGTCCGCGCGTTACACAATAAGACCACAGTTCGTCGTGTGCGTGAACAAACGAGATATTTGTTGCGAACAAAAACTAAGGACTTCAACGACACAAAACTACCGTTGTGTGATACTATACCTAATTGTTTTCTAACTGATCGATGCAAACTGAGTATTTACAGGGCATTAGTTATACATTTAGTGGTGTGTTGCATAAGGCAGACAGGATAATGTTAATAATTTACTGCGTTAGTCAGGCATTGTGCACGTTTCATGTGGTTTATTGATGATTGTTTGTTCCAGCTCTGTTCGCGGCCGTTGAACATGGATACTTGGACAAAGCCAGAAACATCCTCGAGTCCACCGACGTCGATGTTAATAGGTAATTATATCTACTTTGAATTATTATTTTGCTGGCTTTTAAAAAATGAAATAGGTTGGCGAAAAAGCGTTACTTATGCTCTCACAAACTGACTGGCTTTTTCGAAATTTGTGTGCGGCTTAATTTGAAATTGACCATGAGCTTCTCGGTAAAAGAAACAATAGTGAAGAGGTGTACACACACCTGCGAAGCGATTCAATGATGTGCGTTTCCCTGAGCCAGCGTGAACGCTGTAGTTCACTCCCTCTCATTTTGAGAGAGTCTTTGCCAGGCAGTGAGACGTATTATAGGCTGGAGTTGAGATGATGATATAGTTTAAGTGGTCCTAGTGGTAGGCCTGTACTTTTCGCCATTTTTTTTAACCGGCACAGCTTAGTTTAGACGTCACATAAGTACCTAAACGCATTTACAATAGAAACGGAAAACCCTGAAGATTCTCATTATCCTTTAAATTAATTTGTAAATCTCTCAGTATACTTAGGTAAAGCCTTATTTCTATTGCCGTAATTAACGAAATATCGAGCAAAGGGCAAGGGCTAAAGAGGCACTAAATATATTTTGTTAATTAGGATAAGTAGGCTCAAAGGTGTATTGTTTGGTGCTGAATAAAGTAAGGTTATTTTTAAGTACCTTCCTTAACGGTAATCGGTAAAACGGAAAGTCAGAGCACTTAAGCTTTCTTTGTCCGTTTCTTTATCCATGTATTACCTGCTAACTTAATAGAGGTAAATTTGCTGTCTTTTCTCTGTCTGATTATGGGGAATAATATCTGAACCAATTTCAAAAAGTCTTGCTAATACTGAACATATTTTTATTCCCGGGATCGTGCATAGTTTTCTAGCGTCGTAAGTCCTCGCGTAGGTAAAACTAAATGTATAAACTTATTTATGCCGTATTGGTTTTTGTGTATTTGGTTAGACATGTCACTGTACCTACAATTAACTACAAGACCATTTCTTATCATGTTTAAAGTATAATAAATTATTTCATTTCATTTCATTTCATTTATGAAAGACCACGGCCCCGACAATGTTTTTATTAAGTAAATATAAATTTATTTGCTTTTTATTACTTTCTAACTCTTTGTATCTCAGTAAGTTTATTCAACCTATGTGCCCAATTGACTTGTGAAACCCAGAGTGTTTTGTAAGATATTCCATCTCTTATCCTTTTTCACTTAACCCTTATTACCTTAAGTGCTAAAAGGATTCTAGAGAGCCCGATGTCGTCATACTTAGTCTCGTCTTACGACTTACTATAGAGCGTCCTAGCTTATGCTAAGTTACATGACACCTATGCTGCTTAGGGAGTAAAGAAAAAAACCGGCCAAGTGCGAGTCGGACTCGCGCACGAAGGGTTCCGTACCAGAAATACTCTGTTGTATGGGAGCCCCCTTAATTATTATTATTTTTTTGATTTTAGTATTTGTTGTTGTAGCCACAATAAAAATACATAATCTGTGCAAATTTCAACTGTCTAGCTATTACGGTTCTTGAGATCAAGCTCGGCGAGTGGTAGCCATGAAAAAGGGCTAAAATATCACGTTTTTTGTATGGGAGCCCCCCTTAATTATTATTATTATTTTGTTTTTAGTATTTTTATTGTTATAGCGGCAACGGAAATACACAATCTGTGAAAATTTCAACTGTCTATAGATAGAGACTATAGTCTCTATCTATTACGGTCTCTATTACGGTTCTTGAGATATAGCATGGTTACAGACGGACGGACGGACGGATGGACAGCGAAGTCTTAGTAATAGGGTCCCCTTTGGGTACGGAACCCTAAAAACAAAGAATGTACCTGCTTCTCGGTCACGACGGTCACATAAATAGATAGGACGGATGAAAGAAGATTAGCTAAACAGATTTATATGGCTTGTGTTAAGGGGTGATTTATGGGAGGGAAAGGCCTTAGACGGACGTTCCGTGACCAAATTGGGGACGTTTTGACAAAAGGTCAGGTCAAGATTACCCTAAACCGACAAGCATGTATGAAGAGATTGATGAATGTGGATGAAGCGAAAAAGGTGTCAGGATCGTAGCAAGTAGGACAAAGCCTCTGCCTATCCCTTTGGGAACCAGGTGTGACGATATGTGTGTGTCTTTGCCCGCTACACCGTGCCATATTATGACTGTAACCGACACCCAGTACACCTTGCCTTATCTCATTAGTACGATTAGACGAGTACGGTGTGGGCGAAGTCCTTAAAGATGTCTACTAACATGCTGTTCACCTTCCAGCCTCAACCCTGATGGCCTGTCACCGCTGGACGTGGCAGTCCTGGCCAACAACCGGCAACTCGTCAGGATGCTCATGGAGTTCGGAGCCAAGGAGGGAACACAGTGTGAGTACTAAGCTTCAGACCTTTGCTTCATTGGGACGCAACTGCGACGTTGCCAGCTAGTTAGAGGTAGTCAGTTGCCAGGGGGGTTAGGCTACCACAGTAGTTCCCAAAGTGGTCCAGGTGGACCCCCAGGGGTCCACGGGAGACTCGACGGGGGTCTACGTTGGGCGTGACCAAAAATGGGGGTCCACAATCGCAAGCATTGATTGGTTCTTGTGCTGTGAGTCATTGTAGATTTCAAGAAAGTAAAGTAGGATGGAGTCACTCGCAGCACAAAAATGTTTTATAATTGAAAATTTGTTTAGTCGACTTTATTTTCAAATAATTAACCCTATCAAGCAATCAATTCTAACCAATTTTTTCGAAAACTGTTAATTTATCGTTGAAACTCAGCAACAACGCAAGTTTCCATACATTATAGAGCTTATCTTAATTTTTTTTTCGAGATTAGTTTAGAAATTAGTGGTAATGTATAGCTGCAGGGGGTCCACCGGATCCAGCAAAATTTTGAAAGTGGTCTATGGAACAAAAGAGTTTGGGAACCTCTGGGTTACCATGACGTTGCGATTCAGTTTCGATTCAGTTTAGCTCGGTATCAGATCGATACTAAAAAGCGGCTGTTTTAGTTATGTGCAAGGTCCGTCCGAATAGCTACCACCATCTTACTCACAAATCCTGCCGCTAAGCAGCAGTGCTTGCACTTCTGTGTTCCGGTGTGGAGAGTAAGACAGCCGGGGAAATTACGGGCACAAGAGGCATTTCATCTTAGCCCTCTAGGTTGGCAACGCATCTGCAATCCCTCCGAGGTTGCGGGTGTCTATGGGCTGTGGTGATCGCTTACCATCAGGTGACCCATTTGCTCGTTTGCCTTCCTATTCGCATAAAAAAAAAGTATTTTGGAACAACTAGTACCTAACGACAAATTGTATACCTGATTTAATATTTATTATAGGTGTTTCCCTCCTAGCTAACCTCCGGAAATTATTGAAAATTGATCTAAGGTATTTTCATCCTTACCTGTCCTATTTGGTAAACAAAATTCTAACCTCAAAACGTCTCATTTTTACTATTTTTTAACTATTTCATCGTAAATAAAGGAACTAGAGATAAAATATCAGCAAAATTATGTACAAAATATTGCCTCAGGTTTATTTGATAACATAATACACCTTATTCTTTTTACAAAAATTTGCACATTGAGGTTAGAATTTTGTTTACCAAATAGGACATGTAAGAATAAAAAAACCTTAATTTAGGAGATATAAAAATATTTCCGAAGTGGCGCTAGTTTCGCAGCTGGTGTGGCTTTTTATTTAAATAAATAAATAAATATCTTGGGACAATTGACACCAATTAACCTAGTCCCAAACTAAGCAAAGCTTGTGATATGGGCACTAGACAACGGATAAACATACTTATATAGATAAATACATACTTAAATACATATTAAACATCCAAGACTCGAGAACAAGCATTCGTATTTTTCATACAAATATCTGCCCCGACCGGGGATCGAACCCGGGACCTCAAGCTTCATAGTCAGGTTCTCTAACCACTAGGCCATCCGGTCGTCTTTTTATTTATTTATAAGCCTTTTTATTCCAAATTCGCTACAATTTTCAGTAAGTACATATTATTGTTGTTGTTGTTATTGTCGTTTTTTATTTTTTATTTATTTATTAAATTGTCGCGAAATTCGGCGTGCCTCATGGCATAGGCCTCCTCCGTGTATTGGAGGGTTTGGGCTATAGTTGCGGCCTTAGGAGCCTGTATATATAGGTATAGATATAAGACCGAAACTACCGAATGAGTATACCGTCAAATACCAGGCCAGTTTATCCTCGTTACATTACAATAGATGTTAGTGATTAAGATGGTACATCTGCTTAATGCAAGGTATTTTTTTGCTTATTATCATTAATTATGATTAGCAAATGCTCTTGCCGGTACTCATTGGGCAACGTATCAAACGAACCAAAACGCGCATTCTGAATGACAATAGGTTTTTTGTATGTTTGTCCGTGTTTCGCTAATAGTCGGATTTCCCGGATAATTGCCTTGCGTATAGAGAACAAAAGTTCCGATTTATTCCGTTTGCATCATTTGGAAGCGCTATGGTAAACAAAAATTGCAATTTATCTTCGGTCTGAAGGCTAGCACGGTCTGAAGACTAATATAAAGTGCGATCGGTATCTTTGTCGTTTTGAAGACATAGCCCCATATTGTTTTGTCAATAATAATAATAATAATCATTTATTCACGAACAACAAAGGTCCACAATTAGTTTAGGTACACACAAATGGAAAATTTAATTAAATTAAATTATAAAGGTCAAAAAAGGTCAAAAAAAGGTGTTATAATAGATTAAAGGTGTGACGTTAGGTATGTTCATAAACCAAATGCGCATAAGTAGATAAAGTAATAAATACTTTTAGGGATTTTTAAGATTTAAAAGGATTAATCATCATTTCACAAATTCATATTACATATATTTAATTATTTTTGAAAAAGTTACGAGACTTACCCAAGGTAAGCAATTACTCGTAAGTTTTTTCAAGTTTTACGAATTACCAGATTCCTAATAAATGATTGAATCCCGTTTAAAACATAGATACGGTCACGGTATATTAAAAATTGTTGAGCCACTGTAGAATCCTGTCATATTAATTCATTGCTAATCCTAGCAACGTGTCTACCAATAACAAGCATTCATCTTACTATGACAACGTTCCGTATATATGCTCAATACTTCAATCCTTGATAATGCAAAAACTTCTCAAAAGTCATCTCATAGAGTTAACGTATGTACCTACTAGTAATGCGCCCCAGGATACATAATGATAATTTATTTTAAAAAAAACGCAATTTATGTCGAGAGAGATATTATTATCATTATGATATGAATATGACATTTACTGCAAGTAAGTAGGTAGGTACATTTGGTTTGGAAGTGTTACCATTCGTGTACAGACCTACTACTTGCGTGTGTGCAATCATTTAAACTTATAGCATAGAATCCGGCTACATAAGTATAAGTATGTACCTAACTTTTCCTAGTGGATATTTGACACATCCTGATTAGTTGGTTGCGTGTATTGTGTAATATTTCCGCCAGACATTCTGTCAGAAATATGTGCGCTTTTGCATGATTTTCGCGGATTAACTAATTGCTTTCGTTTGCTTTCGTTCGTGAAAAGAAACACAATTGACAACATTAAAAAAAAAAGCATTTAAGTTTTTTTCGCGTTTATAATAGCTGGTTAAAAATTAGACTACCCGTGTTTCTCGATTTTCCTTTGGTTTACTTAAATTCGTCGTTAATAATTTATTAAAGAAATGGTCATTAAAAAGACCGTATATGCAAAGATAGGGATACTGATGTCGTGAACTTAGCATGATATAAAATTAAAAAACTAACTTTCAAACAGAACTGTCATGTCATGTCACTTGCTTTGTTTATCAACCATTCATTGTCGTTCGTTCACGAATTTGTTATTTTGCGTTTGCTGCTTTGCAATACTGTGCATGCTTTGAGTTTATTTCTATATAATGAAGACCGGAAGAAAGTATCACCAAGATCCTTTAATAATTTGTATCGTCCCAAGTTGCGGAAACACGGCGTTAATGGAAAAAAAATAAGCACTATAAGCACATGCACACAAGATACACAACACGAGATAAATTCGTCGACTTTGGGCAGATTGCGGCTATCCGCTATCACTAATCAGTCAACCACTTTCATGTTATTAAAGCGTCTATCAAACCAATAATTAAATATTACGACATTTACGAGAATTGAAAACGTGTCGTTAGAATCAAGTACCTAATCCGTCGCTGATAAAAAATTAACATGACATTGACACCATGACAGTTCTATATTTTTTTAAATTCCTACGGTAATAAATGGACTAACGGCACTATGAGTATATCCCTAACATTCACAATCCAACTTTTTTTACTGTTTTTCCTGAATATAAAAAAACTACTGCATAAAAAATCCAAAAATATTTTTACTGTAATGAGCAGTGTAAAATCTACAAACGGTATTTTCATTTTACTACCTTAGCAAATTTGAATTGTTGTCAATTTTAGATTTCCTTAACACGACAACTCTTTTTGCACCTGGAGTTAAAAATGGACGATCAAGGTACGAAGTAGAGCAGCGTTCCAAAAGGTCTACTTTATTGTAAAGGACAAGACTAATGATTCGACCACAAAGGTTCAACGAATCGTCCCTTAATGAATTGTAACCGTATAATGAATTATTCAATTATTCCACGCAGAGTTTCGTGACGCAATAAAAAGATTAGTGTCGACTCGTTTGAAATAGGGACCGCAAAATGGCCGATATCAGAAGGAAAAAAGCTCACTACTGCGAAGTTAGGTTAGAGCGGTCAATAAATGACGTCATTACAATTGTGCACGAAGCATAATATTAAATTATTTTCTTATTTTACATACATCCATTTATAAATCATTTCTTTACCCCTTACGGAGTAGACAACAGCCTAACTAAAGTAACAAGACCTAAAGGCTACGTTTAACATGATTATGGGCGAATAGGTGGAGAGGGGAATCTAGTGATGGGTTGCTAGCCGCATCGCCTATAACATGATTCAATACAAAGGCGAATTTATCCTTTTAAGGGATATCTTCCAATCAACCCTTGAGTGGGTGAGTTTTAAAATTACAAATACTGAGCAGCATTAGCATATTAACAACAATACTTTGAGTCGGTTTCGCCGCCAAGTTCCATCCAAAACCTTCTGTTACGAACTATCTTGTGTGTGTACGTCGTCATGGCTCACCGTACATCGCGAAGAATCCATTGTTTTGTTGGTTTTACTTAGGAATTCTCATAACGCAAAGTACTATTCTTGCTGTAAGATAATAAATCTAAATATATAAAAGAAGAAACTGACTGACTGACTGACTGACTGACTGACTGAGTGACTGACTGACTGACTGACTGACTGACTGACTGACTGACTGACTGACTGACTGACTGACTGACATATCAACGCACAGCCCAAACCGCTGGTTCTAGAGATTTCAAATTTGGCACGTAGGTTCCTTATAAGGTCTAGGGGTGCACTAAGAAAGGATTTTTCAAAATTCGACCTCTAAAGGGGTTAAATGGGGGTCCAAAGTTTGTATGGGGAAACAAGATTAGTTAGACTATTTTATTCGAAACTTCACAGGAGTAATCCTAACAATAAATGAGTAAACACCTGTTTCAGGTTTTTTGAAAATTCAACCCCTAAAAGGAGATAGGGGGTGACAAAGTCTGAAAATCAACGTGGGTACTATTATTATTATATTATAGTGGGTATTATTGTTTGTACGGTTTATCGGGTCGCTGATTACGAAAACAACAACACACATACCTACCTGACACACACACACACACACACACACACACACACACACACACACACACACACACACACACACACACACAAATTTCCACGGGAACGGGAAAAAACGGGATTTATTATATTCGATTCCGAGTGACCCTATCTAAAGTTTCGTACACAAGTAGATGATTACAAAACAAAGAAAATAATTTCAAGATTTTTGGAAATTCTCACGGGAAAAGGAAAAAACGGGATTTATATATTCAGTTCAACGAAATCCTATGAACTATAATTACTAGACTTCAAATTTGGCATAGAAGTAGGTGATTATAATAGTAAAAAACAGTTTTAAGGATTTTCGAAAATTCCAACAGGATAAGGAAAAAACGAGATTTGTATTCAGATCTACGGGATCGATTTTTCGTTTTAATGATCGTAGAAAACTGAAATTTGGCCTTCAGGTTCCTTGGGGAGTATAGGGGAGCACTACCGAAAGGATTTCCCAAAATTCTGACGGAAATGAACGGGAAAGAACGGGATTTTTTGTTATACTGCAGTGCAGGTTGTAGAAAGCTGAAATTCGACATGTAGGTTGCTTGGGGAGTGTAGAGAAGCATTTAGAGAGGACTTTCCAAAATTCCCACGGGAACGGGAAAAACTGGATTTTTCGTTTTACTGGTTGTAGAAAGCTGAAACTTGGCATGTAGGTTGCTTGATGAGTGTAGGGAAGCACTATGAGACAATTTCCTGAAATTCCCACGGGAACGGGAAAAACGGGACTTTTCGTTTTACTGGTTGTAGAGAGCTGAAATTCGAAATGTAGGTTGCTTGGGGAGTGTAGAGAAGTATTAAGAGAGGACTTTCCAAAATTCCCACGGGTACGGGAAAAAACGGGATTTTTCGTCTTATTCGTCGTAGAAAGCTGAAACTTGGCATGTAGGTTGCTTGAAGAGTGTAGAGAAGCTATAAAAGATCATTTTTCAAAATTCCCACGGGAACGGGAAAACGGAACTTTTCGTTTTACTGGTTGTAGAACGCTGGAATTCGGCATTTAGGTTGTTTGGAGAGTATAAAGAAGCATTAAGAGAGAAATTTTCAAAATTCCCACGGGAACGGGAAAAAACGGGATTTTTCGTTTTACTGGCCGTAGAAAGCTGAAATTTGGCAAGTGGGTTCTTTGGGGAGTGTAGGGAGCATTAAGAGAGCATTTCACGAAATTCTTACGGGAACGGGAAAAAATCGGGATTGAAATACTTCTGGTACACACAAGCGAAGCCGTGGCCAAAAGCTATTTGTCAATAAATGAAGTCTACGCGGACGAAGTCGCGGGAAAAAGCTAGTACACTATATACTCCTCGGAGTAGAAGATACGCAGAGTTTTGAAGTAAAGATTAATACTTTTGGTGATCTGTAACGACATCTCTAATACTTTAGTATTATTTGACTCGGGGATTGTATACAGCTTCAGTGATTAAGTAGATTTTAATATGTAGGTACGTAAATATGTTTTGTTCTGAAAAAAAAACTTTGTGCTATGCTTCTTGAGGCGCATTTTGGCTTAAGCAATAATGGTCTTGCCGACAGCGCTAGTAGCTAGTTTAAAACTACGGAACCCTAAAATACTTGTAAAAGATCGTTAGAATAAACCTTTGATTTTGATTTTAGATTATGATTTTGCAAAATTGTAAGCTAAAGTTGTGATCATTTTGTGACAATTTATTTATTTATCTGCTGTTTTATGTGTTTTTTTTTTTTATTTTGATGTGGTGTGATTGTCATGAATAAACTTTTTTCTTCTTCTTCTTCTGATCGCAAAAAAGTTCTAAATTAACGTCAAGTATGATTTTGCTAAATTTCACGATCTACAGTCATCTAAATACCTATGTGTCTATTTTATCAATCTAAGGAGATTCTGAAACCTTAAAATCAATAGTCACTTTATGAACGAAAATATGGTGGGACGCAGTTTAATATCGGTCAATAATTGCGGATATTACTCTATGATACGCAGAACCCCTATCGACAGCTATTGAATCATACCTCCCATTCTTTAAAGATGCACCTTACTTCATAGGGCATACGGTTGTAGTCCCCATACCTCCATAGTGATGTCCATAACAACTGATAACAGTTTATTGGCATCGGCAGATAAGCCTCAATGAGCGAGACTATCTCGCCATCAAATCAATTCTATTGTTTTTGACCCAATTGGAATAATGAGATTTTTCTATCGTTATCGTTAGCACGTTTTTTCTATCTAGCTGATGGTACAATTTTAGTAGCAGAGCGAGGTTTATTCTAAAAGCTTTAGGCCGTCAATAGGATTACCGTAAAACGGGGTGAGTAGGGGTTGGGACGAAATTGAAGTTCCAACCTCGATAAAAAAATATACGTGGAAAATTGATTTTTATACATAAAAAATTTAGAATTTTAGTTTCATAAACGAAGATTCATGACGTTTGGTTACATAGTTTAATACAATAAAACAATAAACCCTAAAATATATTAATTATACTTTTAGACATTACTATTAATATCTAATTGTTATCGTTATTTTTTTTATTGCCAACTACGGGGTGAGCTAGGATTTGCCTATAATTGTATGTATGTAAGTAACTCTTTAGTGTGCAAAAAAACACGATAATTTCAGTTACGTAATTTTAATTGTCGTTGTGATATTGGGTCTAAATTAAACTACCTACTCTAAAATGTGAAATTGTAATACTGAGGCAGCAAAAGTACAATTTAGAAAGTTTCAGCGCCGCCGAAGGGTTCGACTTTGGCAAACATCTTTTTTAGGCCGAAACCAGCCGAATCCGAAACTTTGGTCGGACACAAAGTTTTTTTAAGCTCACTTTAAACTTACACCAATCCCCGCCTAACGATTTGTATCAATAATTTTGATTTAGACTCGAGCGCGTGATTTGCTGAACCGTCGAAATTACACGTTTGGCCCATTACACCCCATTTTGTCCCTAATGGGCTATATTGCTATCGATTTGACGTCATGTATCAGAATCTTGTTTTTCAGAGAACCTGAATGGTTCTAGTTACAGCTATTGAATCGACGACATAATAACATATTAGCTTATTTAGCTTATCTTGTTCTGTTCTCTGAAATACGCTTTTAATGGTTATTTTCATATTTCAGACCAATTATCGTTCTGACGAATGATCAAAGGGATCATTTGAATGTAGAAGGGCCTATAATGATATCTGAATGGGCTTTATTAACTCGTGTTTGAACATCCTATTAGTTTCATTATTTTTTTGCAATGCGTGTTTATTTTTCTCAGTATCAATGGTGCAATACTTATTGTTTTTAAAAATCAAAACCATACTTACTATGCAAAATGATACACTGAATTACATAATTTTACCATCCTGCGGCCTCACCATGACGTCTTAATGCGTTTCAGTTTAGGTTCGCTCGCTGTCAGATTCATACTAAAAGTGACAGCTAAAACTTGAACAGAGTCGGAATTAGGACGTCATGGTAAGGCCCCAGCACAGCAGTAACTAGAATTCACTTACTTATAAGAATCCTCAGAATAGATGCTTAATAATTTGTTTCTTCACTACGTAGTATAAAACAAAGTCGCTTTCTCTGTCCCGACGTCCCTATGTATGCTTAAATCTTTAAAACTACGCAACGGATTTTGATGCAGTTTTTTTTTAATAGATAGAGTGAATCAAGAGGAAGGTTTATTATGTATAATACATGTATAATATACCGTGCAAAGCCGGGGCGGGTCGCTAGTTTTTCTTTAAAGTAGGTAGGGTGGCAAACGGATTTGTGAGTCACCTGATGGTAAGTCAGAGTGCTGCTCGCAGTAGTACTGCTCGTAGATACCCGCAACAAGTACACGGTTGCAGATGCGTGCTGAACTTTTTGGTCACTCAGGATGTTTCATACTAAGTATATGACGCTGACTGTACCAGTATTTCCACCCTCTGTTTACTAAGACACGCCGACGACCGAACACTGACCGAACACTGCAGCACAAGCAATGCTGCTTGGCGGCAGGATTAGCTAGTAAAATGGTGGTAGCGGTACGGTCGAATTTTCTCATTCTTAACTATACCCACTAATTTTGGAAACGTATCTTTCTTTTGACTATCGAACAGCCTGTAAAGTTCCTTGAAATAATTTATTACCTACTTGTATGGAATTTATTCAGACACAGACTTATATGAGGATAAGTAAGTAGGTACAAGGGAGTACTCGTAGCAGGAATGTTTACGAGGATTTATGGGCATACTTGTTACAGCACGAATTAAAGGGAACGGTCAGGTTTTACAAAATGGAATGGAACTATAACTATGATCAGTATCCCACTTATCATTTTTTTACCACATCGGTACTATTCTTAAGTACCAACATAGGTATATTGTATTTCTTCTTTTTATACATCCCCTTGCAAAAAATTGGGCACCTATGGTTTTTCAGATTTTTAGGCATTAAAGCTTTAAGCTTTTATGCACATAAAATACAAAAACCATGGTTGCCCGTTTTATTCCAAGGGGGTGTAGGTATAATGTATAGGTACTAAAAAACTCTTAAGTAAATGAATTATAATCGGTCGGCATAGCGAAACAAGTACAAATAAATAGTCCTGGAAATGGTAATTTATTTTATGTAAATAATTATGTTTCCCTGTAATCCTGGTTATGTTGGAAGCCATAAATTTTTCTTTGCGACATTTTATAATCCTGAGTTATAGGCGGTTTAGGGAACGGCAGATGCAAAGAGGACAATAATAAGGAAAATGTGCATGCGGTATTCACCACAATTTACCATCAATACAATACAAATACTTTTTATTGAACACCACAAATCAGTACAAAACAATACAGAAACATGGAACAAAGTATACAATAGGCGGTCTTATCGCTTAATAGCGATCTCTACCAGACAACCTTTAAGACAGACCATCACTACATAGTGTAAAACAAAGTCGCTTTCCGCTGTCTGTCCCTATGTATGCTTAGATCTTTAAAATTAGGGTGCGACTAAACCGCCGCGTATACGCAGTGACGTGTCGTATGCGTCACGTTTTCTCACCGTTTCTTCATACATTTTGTTGCGATTCCGTACCGTCACCGTTATTTAAGCGGCGGTGTGGTCGCACCCTTACGCGATGGATTTTGATGCGGTTTTTAGGGTTCCGCACCTCGAAAGGAAAAAGCGGAACCTTTATAAAATCGCTAAACTTTGTTGTCCGTTCGTCCGTCCGTCCGTCCGTCTGTCTGTCAAGCCCCTTTTTCTCAGGAACGAGTAGAGGTATCAAGCTGAAATTTATACCAAATACTCAAGTTTACTGTCCCTCGGAGCTGTGAAGAAATCAAACTTCTAAGCCAACGCAATCAAAAGATACAGCCGTTTATACCGCAAATTTCCGCAAATTTTCGAAACTCGCAAGGGAATCAAAACCTACAGGGTACTTCGCGTCAACTCAGAATCTTGAAATTTGTTACGAAGCACCGTCTCATAGCACAGATAAAGGAAAAATTGCGAAAATCGTAATATTTCTACAGGTTTGTACGGAACCCTCGGTTTTTTTTTTAATAGATAGAATGATTCAAGAGGAAGGCTTATATGTATACACAGACGAAGTCGCGGGCAGCAGCTAGTACATAATAAAAAACAGCTTAAAAAACTTTCCCTACACGCCTTTAATATGTCCCTCACTCTCAGTAACTTACACACTGCTGCTGTGTCGCTGTTCCGTCAAACGCGGTAGTTTCAATTTCCAATCACTTTATACGTACTCGTACGTATTTCTTAGTCACAGCTAACTTATAAAGTTCCCTCAATCCTGAAAGTTTTCTTTGCCATGCAACGAAAACAGAGTGTTATGTGTTTTGCATCCGAACCATCCTCGAGGGCGACGAAGAAGGGAAGTTTGAGAAACTTGCGAGCTCCCCAAAGGCTGGGAACTTGAGTTATTGTGTAGTTTTATATAACTAATCAATAGTATATACTTGGGGTTCAGTTGGATGCGCAGTTGTTTCATTGTTAATGATTGATCAATAAAATTGCGTGGGCCGGGACCATGCTGATTGTAAATCAGTGAGCAGTTTAATGATGAGATATTGAGACTTTGTATTAAAATAGCGAGGTTCGAATTGCGTTAAATACATACAAACAAAAATTACGTCTTCATCTCTTACAGGGTAGGTAGGAACCAATTGCAACAACATGCTACGTTTAGCATGATTTTAGACGTATTGTAAGTGGAAATGAGAATCAAAATAGGTACTAGTGATGGGTTGCTAGCCGCATCGTCTATTACATGATTCCTAAGATTTTCGCACATTCACTGTATTGGAACATTCCATGAAATGAAATGAAAATGAAATAATTTATTTTGCTTTAGACATGTTGAAAAAGTGGTCTAGTAAGTATTTAGTATTAATGTCCAGCGACACGTCTAACCAAATAAATTGGCATGCAAACATTATCTTATTTTCTAAAGTGGATTTTGTAGTTTGAAATTTGAAATACTTAGCACATTTTACAGAGTTTTCATTATTATTAAACAATAAATTGAAACTTAAATTGAGGCTTTAACCTTTTCGACGTCAACGACACATACCTATCAGCACCGCAGGTTCAATGCCAACGACCTATATATAGGTACGTCCATTACTTCAATGCAAAAGCGTTCAATGCAAAATATTGACCTTCTAATACGAGTAAATACCTACATTTGGGTTATGGATAACAATAGTACATTACTGCAGAGGTCGGGAAAGAAAGGCTTGCAGGCTGAGTAATGTATATAGACGACCGAGCCTTGCGAGGCCGGATAGGAGTACCGAAGCCTGCAAGTTCTTTCACGCCGAGGCTTGTATAGTGCTTTTCTCAAACATGCAATGAAATAAATAAATAAACTCCAAAAAAACCCTTAGAATTTTGCCGCTAGCGCGTGCATTAGGCCATATTAGGCAGCGGACGAGCAGCAGCAGGTGCATATCCTCCAGGTGCGTGTCCTCTAGCAGCGCGCCCCGCGCCCACGCAACAAACGACGACAACGACGACAAAACAATAGACGATCGCTTTGCAGGCGAGTCGCCTGCAATTTTGTATGAAAATCCATTACATACCACTTTTCTAACCGCGCCCGCAACGTGTTACGTCCCGGCCTATTATTTGGAACGTAAGGTTAACATTTCATTGCATCTTTGAGAAAACTCCTTTTTGTTACTTTACGACGCCAAATAATACAGCTTGGTGATATGATCATCGGCAGTAAGGGAAGGAAAAAAGCACTCATAAACATCGAATGCAATTATATTCGTGTATTCTTATAGATTATTTACAATATTTATAGGTACATATAATAAAATTGTTCAAAATAAAAGTATGCGACTTAGTATCTCCGGCTACCGAAGAAAGAGCTAATGTCGCAAAAATGTCCGGTCGTATCAACTCGACTTCTTGCGAGCTGTCGCAAGCTCGCAAGAAACGTTGTAAAGACGGCTGGTCATTGATTTGTTGTTTGTACTAATCCAGGAGCCAGAAGACAGTCGATACTCTAAAATTTGAATGAATATCAAAGCGAACCTCAGCTTTGTCGTTCAGTAATTGTGTCATTTGTTTTGTAAGAGACAAAGCGAATGTTTCTAAAATTAATGGAACCTTGCTCCAAAGCAAACATTCGTGTTCCACTTAAATTGCTTTGTATTAAGGAATCCAATGAATACATTATCGATATTCGGTCTGGAATGCTTTTAAAATGATGTAGAAACCGCAACGTTCGGTCTGCTTTGTTAACCAATCACTCTTTGGAGATCCCAATTGTATTAAGTATCTTGACTCATTCTTCGCGCATTCGGCGCATTCTTCTTGGCAATGATGGTCTTTCCGAATGCGCTGGTAGATTCAAAAAAAGACATGTAAAAGAGCCCTCGGCGGCCTATTTGCAAAATAAACTTTTGACTTTTGACTTTTGACTAAAGTTCGAATTCCATGTTTGCTTTTATGTACAGTTACTGCGTATACTATACAGAAAACTACCTATTACAAGCGTTTTTCAATACGAAAAAGTTTTTGTTATACAAGTTTCGTTTATTTTCTTAAACAAATCTCTTCAACGTGCTTAAGACACTTAGTAATACTTAGTTTTAATTTTGTCGTTTATTTGTCAGTTATTTTAGCATTGGCAAGTAGAGAGACTTGCAATGTTTATCTGTCTCTTTGAAATGTGATCCAATCATTTCAGAAATGCGTGACTTCGCGAACTATTTATTTGGCATACCTTTATTATACTGTATTATTGCGCTTAGCAATCAAAACTTGACTCGTTCACTGGCAGGCATTACACGGAATCAGGAGTCTAATAATAATTTTAGTTGACCAGACACATGACTCCATATTAATATTATATAATACCTTCGCGAGCACGGGTCAAGAGGTGATTGTAACGCCCGCAGCAATCACTTCGCAGGAGAGCCCATGGGCCTTACCATGACGTCCTAATTCCAACTCAGTTCAAGTTTTAGCTGTCACTTTTAGTATGAATCTGACAACGAGCGAACCTAAACTGAAACGCATTAAGACGTCATGGTAAGGCGCCAGATAGCACAATCAAACGTGATCCCTGACGTAAACCACATTGTTTCAGTCAAGAGCTCCGAAGCGCTGGGCGCGCACCTTCGGCGACTGACCCGGGAGGCTGAAGCGCGGTTGCACGAAGTGGCTGGCTGTTTCCCGGAGAGAGCCTGCCGGGACGATGCGTGCACCAGGTACGTCTATAGGTAGCTTGGAATTAGAGATTTATCCCTGGGAATGTTTCACTTTCGGAGCAGACCCTCTCGCCGCCCCCCTCGCAGCCCCCCTCGCAGGTTGTCCTCTCTGGTAAGCTGTAACAGCCATCAGAAGCCAACATCAACAGTCCGTTAGAAGCTCCATTTGTACGTGATTTGTACATACTTTGTGCGGATGGTAGAACCATGTGGTCCGTCTTAATCGGCTACTCCCATCTGTTGGGTTCCGGCGTGAAGAGTAGAACGGTTGGTGAAATCACTGGCATATGAGGTATTTATAGCCCTCTAAGCTAGTAGCATCTATAATAGATTAAATACCGTCAGGTAACCTACTAACTTGTTTGCCTTGATTGTTTAAGGATCTTCCGATTCGGGATTGAGTGAATCCTGTGCAATACAAACCATCTTTGAGTTCCGATATTACATTAGTTACTACGTTCACTTTTCTAAGCAATATTGTCATGCTCACAAATTGACTTACATGTTTTCTAAAAAGCTTTTCCCGTGTATTCGTATGTTTAGTGAACACTCGATAAAAACGGTATGAGAAAGTAAATACAACTCAATTATTGGGTTCGGGGATCCTTATACTTTGTGAGGTCGGAAACTGTAACTTACAAGGGGATAGGGATACATATAAAATAAGTAACTATTATAGCTGAAATTGTGTTTCATGCTATTTTCTGAGCTTATTTTTTTTTAGAAATAATGTATAGATATTTGTTTTAATCAGATATTGGTTTCAAGTTTAGGTATTGCAATGTATTCAAATTAGAGTACTTAAAACACTTAAAACTATTCAAGTCGTTCAACAAAACTTTGTAGGTTTTCGTCAAAGTAATGAATGTGTAAATAAAAAGTTTAACGAAATCATATCTGATTTTTCACTCACTCTCGTGGAGTGGACTTATTTTAAGCAGAATCGATACAAATAAATAACTCACCAGTTAAAATTAGACAATTCAACTTCTCCTTCACTGAAATTCCACTTAGTTCCGTTTAAATGGTAACACGACATCCATACTAAACAATCCACTTTCGTAGATCAAATTGGGAAGTTTATAACTTTTTGGCAATGGTTTCCAATCACGACCTTTCTTTGAACGGGCACAGAATCCAAGCCGATTTTAATCTAACGACACTAATCGAATCCGTTCAACTAATGCGGGTAGTTCGACAAATTTACACTTCGACAGCTAAGTGATTGGTGTCCGTAGAGGCCCTTAATTGGGTCTGGTCAATCGTTAAGGACGTTTGATTGGTTTAGCTAGATGTCCGAGAATACTTCAAAAGTTCTGTAGATGTTCTACGAAATTGGAGCTGATTTATTTGATGATGATTGAGACAAATTAAACTTTAAATGGGTAAATGTTTATTGGAATCTCGGACCAAGTCGCTAGTCTATGTACAGTCAGCGTGGAATAGTTCGTGAGACTAGGGCTTGCACTCCGAGATTCCGGAATCTCGTAATTCCGGAATTTCGGACGATTTTGAACGATATTTCAATTCCGGAATTGATCAGCTCAATATCGATAATTCCGATATTGATAAATTTGGGACATTTGACAAAGAAACTAGTTATTGGCATTGTTAATTTTTTAAACCGTGCTTTTAACACCTTCATTTGATAAAATGGACTATTCAAGCATCTAATTTTAATATTACCTATGCATTTACGTAGCTTTGTTTATTAATTATATTTTTTCGCTGTTTGATAATTTGTTAATTTTGGCACGATCCTAATCGCCTTTTCAGCAATAAAAAAACAGTTTTGTCTATGATTTTCTCTATAGATCAATACATCACATTTTTCCCGACTCCTACTTACATTATAGTGGTCTTCTCAACAATACATCGTGTAAACATTGGTGTAAACTTTGAATTATTCCATATTAGCTTGCGTACCTTTGCGTACACTATTCCTTCCGCAAATCTTCTCTGATTTTCACAATGATTTTGTTGGGGCTATTGTTCGAGTCATTGTTGCATCACTTTCATCCCGGCACAACAGTTTTATACTGTGAATTTGTTTTTATTTCTAACATTTGTAGATTAAGTAGGTAGGCATGTAAGTTACTTATGATTTAGATGTCACAATGACAGCTGACAGTTACCGTAGCTAAACTTTTTTGTTTCGTTTTTGTGGCAAACATTTAAGGCCCGATTCTGCCAAAAAACGGGGTCGTTCGGTCAAACAAGGGGCAAAAGTGCTTTTACAAAAATATCTGCAATCATAAAGTATTTTTGAAATAGGACATGACAAATCGGATAGTTGATTATTTTCCTCCAAATGGTTTTCGAATTATAGCATACTAAAAAAATGAACAATGCCAATTCGCAAAATTAGCAACGCCGCGCAATATGATGTATTCGTTGCCACGCGACGCTAGGTCTCATTTGAGTCTTACCTGCTCACCACGATTCATGTATATTTTTTTAACAGAAGTCCAAAGGCTAATTATTAATTAGTAACTAAGCAAACATTATAAAAGACTGATTTTAAAACGAAAACGGCGTGTTATTAAAAAAAAAACTGCACCTTAATTGAAAGAAAACAAAAAAACCAATTCCGGTACCAGTTCCGGAATTCCGATATTGGGTAAAATTTCCGATATTCAGTTCCGGAACTGAAAACCTTCCGATATTGCAAGTCCTACGTGAGACCCAAAGTAGCCAAATAGTTCGCGACACGACATTGTTACAGTTGAAATAAGGTCGTGTTGCTAAACTTTTTGGCCACTTTCGGTGTCACGAACTATTTGACGCTGACTTAGTACCTACAGTCGCCATTAGATATATCGTAGCGGGTGAGGTATCCAATATTCCGGAGCAGCCTTAAATTTCAATAAATTAGTTGCACTAAACAATATGTAACTAGCAAACTATACCCGCGGTCTTACCCCGGTTAATTTTTTCACACAAGAAGGTTACAGAGCCAGGATTGGGGCAAGCGCCCCACCCTGCCCCACCGTGGCTACGCCCATGACTAAGTAAGGTTAATAACATCAGAACACGCAATTAGTCATGATTACAATAGCAGCCTTTAGCACCACGGAATGACTTTAACCTTTCGACGCCAACGACACATATCAGCACAGCAGGTTCAACGCCAACGACCTATATATACGTCCATTACTTCAATGCAAAATCAACCTTCGTTCAATTGAGTTAGGTTCAACTTAAGGCATCGAGCCTTTAGCACCACGGAATGACTTTAACCTTTCGACGCCAACGACCTATATAATACTTCCATTACTTCAATGCAAAATCAACCTTCGTTCAATTGATTTAGGTTCAACTTGAGGCATCGAGCCTTTAGCACCACATATCAGCATATCAGCACAGCAGGTTCAACGCCAACGTCCTATATATACGTCCATTACTTCAATGCAAAATCAACCTTCGTTCAATTGATTTAGGTTCAACTTGAGGCATCGAGCCTTTAGCACCACGGAATGACTTTAACCTTTCGACGCCAACGACATATATCAGCACAGCAGGTTCAACGCCAACGACCTATATATACGTCCATTACTTCAATGCAAAATCAACCTTCTTTCAATTGGGTTAGGTTCAACTTAAGGCATCGAAATAAAGAAGTCTGGTTATGGGTGACGTCTCTTGTATTTGATGTGGCGGAGAAAAGTTTAAAAATCGATTTACCGGCGCACTGAGCATGATTGCATAGTAGAAAGAGATACAAATACAAATACATTTATTTCGAAATCATAGGTAGGATATACAAGAAGAAGAAGAAGAAGAAAAAGAAGAAGATTGTGGAGGAGTATAGGTTGTTCATCTTTGAGTGCCATTGCAGGTCTTCTGCGGGCGGGCAAGCGGGGACGACGGGGTGCGCGGGCGGCGCGGGCTCAGAAAAAGACAAGCAGGCGCAGCACTGGGAAAGGAGGGTGCGGACGCTAAAGTAAGGAAGAAATTCGTTTTTTTTAATGTTATTTTCATGGTTTTGGTACTACTCATACGGTTTCTTCTGAGTGAAATCGGAAATAATACAAGATCACTTGTGTGTCTATGTCTGTCCGACTGATGTTTCACCAAATTTAATCCGAATCTACTGGACCGATTGAACCTGTATAAAATATTAAATCTCGATACGTATAGTTTCATGGACTGCAATTATATAAAAAAAACACTAAAACTTACGAACGGCCCGTTTCTCGAAGCTTCAGGTTACAATTTTAATTTAACAAATCTAATCTAGCCCCATTAGTCAAATCAGTCTGATGAAGGCTATTCCTCAATGTGACAAATAAAGACTAACGAATGTTACACTAAGGGCCTGCAGGCTTATTACGTAACTCGCTCGCGATCGTAATCGTCATCGAAGTCAATTTCTTTCTACGAAACAGACAGAGACGACATCAGAGATAACCGACACTTACAATAACCGGAACTTTACAGAAAATAGTGAAACAGGCCCTAATGAATAAGCGTTTATGAATAACAGCCTATTTCACTGCTCTCTGTCAAATTCCTAAAATCTTAAGAGGGTGCATCCGTGCTGAGCTCGCAACGTCGCTTTTTTGGTGATTTTTTGCGATTATTTCACAGAAATTTAATGAAAGTATCAAATATCCGTCTGTAGTGCACTTCGTTTTTAGTGTATTAATGTGTCTAATGCAATTATTCATCGTGATGGACTTTTATTTTCTTATTAAACGACATATAGTATTTTATCCCTTTAATACGAAAATAAAAGTCTATCACGACTAATCATTGCATTGGACACATCAATACACTGAAACGAAGTGCACTACAGACGGATATTTGATACTTTCATTCAATTTCTGTGAAATAATCGCAAAAAATCACCAAAAATGCGACGTTGCGAGCTCAGCACGGATGCACCCTCTTAAGTGTCAGATATCGGTGATGCCATCACTATCAGTTTCGTAGTAAATAGAGAGGCCACCATTATCAGGCACTCAGTGTTCTCGTGGTCCTTCCAGGCGGTTGGTGCAGGGCTGGCAGCAAGCGCGGGCGCCGCCGCCGCCGCCGCCGCCCGACCTGGAGGTGTGCGGCGCGCACGCGGTCACAGTGCGCCTGCGCGACCACAAACCTCCGCTAAGAGACCCGCCGCTCGTCACCAAGTATAAAGGTTCGTGGTGCTCCAACAGCTGGTCGACGTTAGCCTACCTGGCGTCTGTCGTCATACGATTGTGAACAAGTCCATTCGATAGTCTTGTCGTATTACCGTTATTAGCTTTTTTAACCTTCCTTTTTTTAAATCGTTTTGTTTCTTAACTAATTGTGTTTGTCATAAAGAAACTTTTCCTTTCTTTGTTTCTACCTATCCTCTCGTCTCCAGACATTCCCGGTCCGCTTTGGGCCCGCATGGGAACTACAAAGGATCTATTAAAATTTATCCAGAATATTTCAGCAAGTGGATGCGGTTACTTTAACTGAACGGCCTTTATAGATTTTACTTTAAAATTTTTGATTCAAAATTGAGTCCTGCCGCACGGTTCATTTTGAACTATCAATGTATGGAAACATTTGTCAACTATGGTACAAAAATCCTATATTTGCAGGCTGTTGAGTCAGACTACATACATACATACCGTCACGCCTCTTTCCCACAGGGGTAGGCACAGACTACTTTGTTCCACTTGCTACGATCCTGACATACCCTCTTTCGCTTCCACATTCCACATTCAGCAATCTCTTCATGCTCGACAGAACACAACAACCAATCAGACTCAGAGTCACACACAGAGAGAGAGAGAGTGTACTTGAGTCAGACTAACAATTTTAAAAGACCTATATAGTACCCAAAGTGGACTGGGGATCTCACACCGTTGAAGCCTAACCTAATAACCTAATTTGCAGTGGAATGGTCGTCCCGCGCGGATTTCTCCAACGTGTGCGGCACGCGCGAGGTGCCCCTCTCTTCGAGCGGCACCCGCGTGATGGCCGCGGGGCTGACGCGCGGCCGCCGCTACTTCTTCCGCGCGGCCGCCGGCAACCTGAAGAGCTGGGGCGGTTTCACCGTGTCCACGCCGCGTAGCGTCGTGCCTAGCAGTGAGTCATCATCATCAGGGGCCTTACCATGCCGTCTTGATGCGATTCGGTTTAGGTTCGCTCGCTGTCAGATCCATACTAAAAGTGACAGCTAAAACTTGAACCGAGTCGGAATTAGGACGTCATGGTCTCACAAAGCATATGTATGTTGAGTATCCTACTAATCCTACTAATATTATAAATGTGAAAGTTTGGGACGATGTGACGATGTGAGTGAGTGAGTGTATATGGATTTGGATAAAATTTCGTACGAAGATAGCTGAAACCCTAGATTAAAACATAGGCTACTCTTTATCCCGGAAAATCGTATAGTTCCCGCGGGATAGCCATAAACATAATCAATTGCTAATTCTACGCGGACGAAGTCGCAGGCAGAAGCTAGTTAGGTATAAATTATCCCGCGGGCGGCCGTACCCGCAACGTTTAGGATAGTTCTCGTGGTCCCACTGTTATAAAAATCCTCACTAGCGATACCTATTAAAATTAGGTTAATTTCGTTAGGTATAAATTTCTAACGGTAACACGTAAAAAGTAAACATTAAAAATAAAGAAGTAAATTTCTTGATTAATTTGATATTTTCGTTAGGTATATCTTCAAATGCCCGAATATAGAAATAGGAACCCCGTGAAAGCGGTGTAGTGGACTTATGGTGGAGTGTAGTTCGACATTTCTATAACAGTGCATGGGACCACGAGTCCGTCACCCAGCTTTTTATGCAGCTTTATTTTCGCCTATTCCACTCAAATACATATTATAACGTCTGTATCTCTTACGAGGTTAATCTGTCTATTAGACCTATTGGCCACATTTAGCGTATAGATGGAAAAAAGGAGAATCAAGAGTTATGGGTCCACTAGCTCATAAAGGAGCGTCCTCACTGAGAGTATTCGCGTGTAATGAGCATTAGGCGTTCGGTGTGGACGTTGAACCGAGTGTTACAAAGCTTACAATTAATTGTTCGGGTAAGAATGCTCTCAGTGAGGACGCACCTTAACATATAATGATATCATAATCCAGGTTGGCGCGACGTGACGACGCGCGCGTCCCGCGGCGACTCGGGCGGCGCGGCGGCGGCCCTGGAGGCGCTGGCGACGGCCGCGGCGGGCGCGCGGCAACGCCCGCCCGCGCAGCCGCCGCGCCTGCCGCGCAAGAAGACCGCCACCATACGCCAGCTATTCACCGCGGCTAGCAAATTCCAGAAGAATTTGAGGAGGTATGCTTTATAATTACGAAAACGGATAAAGCCGAATAATGCTCGACATATGTTTTGACAATAATAAAAATGACGATGAAAACGAGGGTAGTTGTGCGCCGCTGTCAGCTGCGTCGAGTAGCCGCGCGAGCAGAGCGCTGGCACGCAGTGTTCGCTTCGCTGCCCGGGCGAGCGCTCTTTAAAGAAGGACTACGGATTAATCCGAAACATATGTCTAGCATTATTTGGCTTTTATACGTGAATTGTCCGTTTTCGTGTCTCACGGTAGTTTCATGTTGAAGGTATGCTTTAGATAGGAGCTGGTGTCGTGTACGTTAGGGAACGAAAAAAATGACGTATATTCATTCCATTTCAACTTGACGACCGAATAGGTAGCGTAGTGGTTAGTGACCCTGACTATGAAGCTAAAGGTCTCGAGTTCGAATCCCGGTGGGCAGGCACTTGTATGATGAAATTGATGAATTTAATTTACTACTACTACGATGTCGTCGATCAATTTCTCAGTATATTTTCTAATGTGTATTTTTTACTATAGGGGGGTATACCTTGCCTGTATCCTGTACCACGAGGACAAAGTGCTAGTGACGAGCGAGGAGTTCCTGCCAGTCATAGAGGTGGACGAGACCTATCCAACGTGCATCTACACCGACTTCCATTGGCTAATGAAGGTAGAACTATAATCTGTATACGACCAACCTTAGAAGAGCTATGCTCCGTGAGAGATCCGTAGAACTAAAGTTGACGTAGCTTCACAAATTGGACACCACCTATGTGTCAGTAGGTGGGGAACGTTCCCTCCGAAACTACTGGAGCGTTTTGAAAAAAAAAACTCATCATCGGTTTCAGAGTCGAGTTTTCATTCGTTCTTTTGGAAGAGAAAACTTCTTTAGCGTCGTTAGGCACTTTTTTGGATGGGTAGCAAATGTTAAACTCGCGTCAGATGTAAGACGGAGGGAGAGTTTAAGTAGGTATCAGGATCCTCTAAGAGCTTATTTTGAAATACGAAGGAAACTAGAGTCGCGTTCAATTTTCGAAGTGTACGTTAATGTCGTCGCTTTAACGTATGTGCGTTTGGCCTAGTGGTATAAGGTGTGGAATAACAGTGCGTTCTCTCAAGTGACCGCATTTCGAATCTCGTGTAGAAAAAGTTTTTTATTTTTCTTATTTTTTCTTTTTGTGCGTGTGCGTGTGTGTAGTTTTCTTTCACTTCTGCCGGCACTCCCGGAGTGCTATCCGGTGTTTTTTTTCTGTGTTACCATTATAGGACCGATCGCTTAAGAGGGTGCATCCCTACTGAGCTGGCAACGTCGCATTTTTGGTGTTTTTTTTTCGATTATTATTATTAAAGGGATAAAATACTATATCTCGTTTATTAAGAAAATAAAAGTCCATCACGATTAACCACATTAATACACTAAAAACGAAGTCCACTGCAGACGGATATTTGAAACTTTCATTCAATTTCTGTGAAATAATCGTAAAAAATCACCAAAAATGCAACGTTGCCGGCTCAGTAGGAATGTAATGTTGGGTGGGACGACTATAGAATCCTACATTATCCCTGATGAACATAGACTATATTGGCAACAGCTAGTATATTAATATGCTTGTATTCCAGGTGTCTTGTGCATGGGATGATGTGAAGTCTCTTCGGTCGGACATGGAGAAACATACTTCTTCCTCAATACACTTCCGGCTCAAGTTGCTCACTGCGGCTGCGCAAATGCAATCCGCGCTCTGCATACAAGATCTAGGTACTAGTGATTTCTTTGTAGCAATATTCTTTATGACAGTCAACAAAATAATTCCTATATTATTCCTGTAGTACACTCGCGGTCTTTAATTGTTGAGCCACGATAAAACCTTGTCGCAAAAAGTCAATGTCAAAATATTAATGAAATTAAAAAAAAACACAAAATATTTACCTTGCTACTCCGCTACTTACGTGCAAGATAACCAAGCTTGTGCGAAATATCCACAAATAAATATGTAAATATTTTGCATGGTAAATATTTTGTGTTCATTGAAATGGACCCCTAACCCCCTAACGCCTAACGCCTGATTCAATAAAATATTATTGAAATTTGTTTGTCGACATGGCGTTACTTCACTATGACAGCGTTCCATGTAAACTCAACAATTAAAGTCCTCGATTGTAAATAATATTCATGGGTATTCATCAAACTCCTGTAATTTCGACCGATAGATCTATCAGATCGGATTGGATACTTTCAAATTAATAAAGAATTTAATTTTGACTATTGTCGAACTATGCTTATAGTAACTCTTTCTAATGATAAAAACCGCATTATAGTCCGTTATGTAGGTAGTTTAAAAGACGTTAGCGTACTGCCATACAGAGGGACAGTAGAAATAAATAAATATTTTTGATACATGATAAAAACTCAGAATTGCGAGCCCGGGATTCGAACCCACGACCCTCTGCTTGATTGCATAGGTCAAACCAGGCTACCATGGCTTCGTTTCATATTTCAGGTCAATTGTACCACAAGCCTCTCCGGGACTCGCACGGCACGGTGGTGCTGTCCTGCGTGAACAGCGTCAAGTCGGCCAAGTCGGTGTCGGCGCTGAACTCGCGCTGGGCGCCGGTGTCGCGGCTGCGCAGGCGCGTGCTCAGCGAGGACAACACCATCGGGGAGCTGCTGATGGCGTCGGTGCATGACCAGATCGCGTACCACCAGGTGCGTGGGGCTTACAGGCAGTGGGGGGTCGAAACGGGCCTTTTGTGGCCCATAATTTTCATTGGTCATAATCATCGTTAGTCATAATTTTTTTTTGGTCATAACACAGGTCAGGTAAAAGGTTCCTATTATGTCCTAAAATTTTCATTGGTCATAATCGTTATAGTCTGGCAGCTTAACCACTGCAGCCAGATGACACTTCCAAATGTCATTTTACGAAATAATGATACCACATTTATTTCACTAGTGCTCGACTAAGGTCACGTAATGAATGATTTGATTATTGAACGAACGAAATATTTTATGAATGTCACATTCGTAGTTTAGTATATTTCAAAATAAGCGCGATACTTTTGAGGCATTCAAGGTTCATATTAACATAGTAGATAAAATGTGCGATGACTTTGTAATACACGTAAATAGTGACAGCAGCAGTGAAACTGATTCGGAATAATTTAAGTTTTTAAGTAAAAGTACAAAGGTAGAAAAAAATATTAATGTGATAATAATTGTTGTTTTATTTATGACAAAATGGGGAATTAGTTGAAAACTGGTAACTGATTTGACATGCTTCCGCACATTTCCAAATCGCGCTCTTACACTACTAACTAGAAAACATCCAAAAAAAACCTTATTGAACAAACCATTTTATTAAAATACGCTTTGAAAATTCTCATTTATGACGCAAATTAATTTCATTACATCGTTCATTCTTTCATTCACTCACTAAGTCACATCACTATTTAATATTTGCCAAAAACTGACAACACTGAAAGTGTCATCTGGCTGCAGTGGTTTATCTGCCAGACTATAGTCATATTTATTTTTTTTGGTCATAACACAGGAAATCGTGAAGTTTTCAGGAATGTTGGAAAAGTCATCAGAAGGTGGTTAGGTTTAGTTTACTATCAATTCTAAACAAATACTTACTGTTTCTGAAATGAAACGCATTATGAATAACGAAAATTATGGCACACCGTACATTTGGAACTACAATTTTATGGGACAAAATATAGACCCGGTTCGAAAAGGTAGGCTGTGGTAAGGTAACGCATCGCAATTTGTACTCTGGCGATGTATCTGGTAATGTATGTACTCTGTATGTGTACGTATATCGTGTACCTATATCGCGATGATTGGCACAAATCAACGTACGTAAAAAGTGCTCCTGGCGATATACCTGCGCATGAGCGAAATGCGGACCAAATTGGCATGAGCGGTGGGGGACGCTACTATACCAGATGCGCAAACGTATCCCGTCTAATAGCCACCCAGAGCTCTTTTTATGTGCGTTTACTGGATACGATTCTATGTGCACATCGCCTAAATAGCCTAAGACTAAAATTTCTAATTTTTTTGGCGTTGTCATTTGATTATGACAGCCGCTCATAGAATAGCAAAGGGATTTAGCGACGCCTAAATAAAATCAGGAATTTTAGCGGCCACTGTAGAATCGGGTCCTATATTGACCTAGCTGTTCTAAATCCAACTAATTATCTGCAGGTATCCCGCGTGCAGTTGCCCCGAGGGCTTTACCTGGGCTACCTGAAGCTGCAGTCCTCGGTGGAGGTGGTTCGCATTGTGGCGCCCGCGCGGACGCCGAACGTGCCCCCCCACACCAGGGTCAGAGAAAACCCGCATGTTTCTGCGTGAGTGTCGATCGCCAATGTCCATCAAACACACCACCAGGGGCCTTACCATGACGTCTTAATGCCATTCAGTTTAGGTTCACTCGCTGTCAGATTCATACTAAAAGTGACAGCTATAACTTGAACTGAGTCGGAATTGGGACGTCATGGTAAGGCCCCATGACTGCCAATGATTGTTGGCTTGAGTTTTAAGATGAAAAGCCTCTTGTACTCTTAAGGCCGGCGCACACCGAATTGCGTGCTGTGTGCTGCGTGCTGCGTGACACGCGCACGCACCAGTTGTGAGACTGAGATAGATGCGTGGCGTACGCACGCGCGTGACCATTTGGTGTGCGCCGGCCTTTAATTACTCTGGAGGTTCTACTGTCCACACAATAGTAGCATGATCAGTAACTTGTTCTGTTTAGCGACAGGATTAGCGAGTAAAATTTTGGTGGCTATCCGAGCTGACTCTACACGAATCCCGCTAAATCATCCGCAATTATTCCCAGCATTATACAAAACTTTCTTATTTATAGAAAGATATCACCGGCCACTCCTGTCCGCGTTATCGAATAAGTTCATCATAAATCTTCTTGTTTCAGTGAGGAATGGGAATTCTTAAAGACTCAAGCCGGCCACGCTTCATCAGAAGATCAAGCCATTACCGCCTTCGCAGCCATCGGCAACCAGGAGAAGCCTTCCGAATCTCAAGAGATGTTCCTAGACCAGATAGCTTCCGCCTCCCGCCGCCTCTTCAAGGAAATGGACATATCTATCGAAACTGCCATCACCCACCGAATCTACGACCTCGAGGTCATAGAACTTAATAGCGATGTCAGTTTTATAATGCTGTGTCCACCCGCGGAACAAGCTTGCTCGGTTCCAGGGCAAAAAGAAATACTACTCCAAAAAGGAGACCTCCTCAGTCTTCCTATACAAGCGTTCGAGATGATACACCTGCAGACGTATCACACAAACATACTAAACAAATACTCTAAACTCAGTTGCGTGCTCGAATTAGACGTCGCTCTAGCGGCTCATTCTCACAGGGAAGCGTTCTCTTGCACCGAGCTACAGACTGCCAAAGAGCGACTTTCGAAACTAGAAGAGCTCCAAAATACTTTAAACGCAATATGGAAGGCAGAGCGCTGGCTCATGGATCTGATTGGGTTCGCGAGAGACAAGGACAAAGCGATTCCTAGCTCCGGAATATTGCTCAAGTACGTCATAGAAAGAATGCCGTCTCAGTCCAGCGTGGATGGATCCGATGCTGAAAGCCACGAAAAGGACAGTAATCTGAAAGTAGAGTTCCTCCAGATACCGTCAAGGGATGGTAAGATTACCAAAACTTCGCCAGGTAGAGGATCGTGGCCCGGACCAGCAGGGAATGGGAATCATGCCAATTTGCATCCGGAATTCAGCAAGTCCGAACAGCAATTAAGTCTGGCCCCCCGACAAACATCTGTCTCCACGCTAAACCTCAGCAGTTCGCAGTATCTCAACGCGCAGCCGAATTACTCAAGAAAAGGCAGCGCAGACTCACAGTTTACTCAGTCAAGCGTGATGAGCAACAACTACATGAGCAGCAATTCTCAATTCGACGTGAAATCTTCAGGGTCTCATGCTAGTATCGGAAGCAACCGCCTGCCGCCATCAAGGAGCGAAGACACTCTGGTCCTCCAAAACGAAAACATAGAACCGAAACCGAGACCTAACAGTATTAACGCAAGCATGTCGACCACATCGAGTCCCTTGCTGACCGTGAAAGGCTATTACCCTGGAAGCATGATCAGCGTGCGTCCATCGAAAGGAATAACTTCAGAATCCGCTGGAAGCTTGTCAAGCGATTCCGAAAGTCAGAGTTGTCCTATAACAGCCACAATGGTTCCTTTAAAAATCCGTCCGCAAGTGAAGCATAGGGCCCCGAGCAACGTGATCGCATCGAAGAGTATGACTAATGTGAAGTCGACCGATGTTGAGTTTAGTGATACGGGGCAGGAGTTGACTAAAGGGTCGTGTGTGAAGAGACAGACACTACTGGAGGCTCAGGAAGAAGAGTATAACAATAAGATTCCTAAGACTGACGTGAGGAGCGACAGCGAGGATAGTAGCGTCAAGACAGAACGGCCGCCTGACCAACCGGGAATATTGCAGGTGAATGCGCTTACTATGGAAAAAAGTAACAAAACTTAAGTTTTAGAAAGTTATTTTGGTTTTGTTATACGTAATCGATTCGCTATAATTTCATTCAGCGCACGTGGAAGACGGTTTATTGTGATACAGAAGTCTGTCTATTCCTTTTAGTGATTATTTACAATTCTGTACATGTTCTAATATCAATAATAATAATAGCTTTTATATCCGACCAACATGGATCATTGAGTTAGTTCTGTGTGTGCTTTTTATTATTTTTTCGATTCAGTACGAAATTTCGTAAAAAGGGATTCATCTCGCGGATAGAAGTATAGGAGTAAAAAATATTAAAATACTTGCTTACTTAAATAACATTGTTTATTACTACACAGGTGTTCGCCGCCTACGACACTGGCCTAGCAGCCGGCACTTCGCTCAAACTACACGTGACCCCGCGCACCTCCGCCCGCGAGGTCATCGACCTAGTCGTCAAACAGCTAAACATGGCTGCCGTGCTCAAAGGAAAGTCCGGACCGGTCTACGGCCCGGAGAAACTTCAAGACTTCTGCCTAGTAGCCGTCATAGGAGCCAGGGAGCGATGCCTTAGGGATGACTTCAGGCCGCTACAGTTGCAAAACCCTTGGCGAAAAGGCAGACTCTACGTCAGACTCAAACACGACGTGTTGGCAGCCCTGCAACATTCTGCCAAACAGCCTGCGTTCATTTAGTTTTTTTTTTAAACTTGTTCCAACCATTGACTTATATTTTTAAAAATAGAAATCAGTTTTATTAGTGTTAAGTTGATTTCTGGTGCCAATTATTTTCGTTGATGCTTTAATACGTTAGATAAGTAACTGTGACTTTAGTGTGTTTAACAGAATGTATGGTGCTTCTCACTGTAACGGGATATATCGCTCTTTCTATCGGAACTTCTCGGATTTAGCTCTAGACTGGCGTAGGATGTAATGCTTCTCAGATAGCTTACCGACTTAGATCGATTTCAATCTCTTGTTGTTCTCTATTTATAACAAATCTAATTATTTAGGTCGTAGGTAGGTACAATAGCATGAGATATTTGAGTGGACATTCAAATCTGTTGGATTAGAACATTCTTGTGTGTTTATTTTATTTCCAATAACAAAAATAAGTACCACAATAATAGCACAACAGTTCAATTTATTCTTCGGTATTTAATACTGTAAACTTTTAGATGGATTTTTGTAAATGCTTCAAAAGTGTTTGATGCGGGCTAACTTCAAGGAGATCAAAGATATATAAAGTTTTGACCAGTACGAAGTTGGCTACACATGCATGGAAGCGTGCGGCAAACTTCATATCACGTAGGAAAACAGGGTGAAAATATATTTTTTTACTACCTACAAATAAAAGTCATAATAATAAAGTTCGTCATGAAAACGATACATTTATTGTATACCTAACGAATTCACAACAATGCCATTTTAATAGATTTTTTTTTCTATGAAATTCGATGTTTGTACCTACTAATAAAAGAAAACAAATTGGCTCATGTCGGATATTTATTTAGGTACTTGTCTTGATTTATCTGTTCGTTGTAAATATTCTTAAGTTTTAATTGAGTAGGTTCACAATATTTTATATACTTACATTAAATATACAATGTAATGTGAATAAATGAAGTTTTTATGTTTTCAAAGAGTAAATGAATGATTATGTTGATATGCATTACGATATTTAAGAGATATTAAATATTATGTGTGGCTTGCAAACAGCTGTAAAAAATCAAATAATATTTAAGGGTAAACGCTAATTAACAAATCTAAGACAACCAACAAATTGTATTTTCTCAAGCATGCTCGGAAATGTACGCGTTAATGTCGCGAAACGAAGCCAAGAAGTTTCACATTTACGGCCTAGGCCAAGAAGTAATGTGGTGCGGTCGGCGGGTGCGCTCGGCGCGGCGCGGCGGCGCGGGGCGGGTGTGCGGTTAAACATGGCGCTAGCAATAGTTTGTTCAAATGGCATGTTTCAAAAATTTAAAATGCGGCTAATTAAACAATTTGTACTTGATTTCCTCGCATTGCTTGAGAAAAGCACTATACAATCCTCGGCCGGAAACAGGGATTGCAGGACTCGCTTTATCCGGCCTCGTCTACGACTCGGCCGTGTACCCCAATCTCGTCCTGCAATCCCTTACTTCACGGCCTCTGCAGTAATGTACTATTACTTAATGCAAAAGTTGAATTGTGTGTCCAACGAACTACCTACAACCAAAACTGAAATAAAATTGTACATGATCTTTAGACTTTGAACATGGACTTTGACTTGTATGTACAGTAGGTATATGGTATTATCAAAGTGATAAGAAATAAGAAACGTTTCAAAGTCAAAATCAAGAAATTTCAACAGTTTGTCCCATTTTCAACATGAAAACATGATGGAGTAGCCGCGCGAGCAAAGCGTTGGCGCGTAGTGTTCGTTTCGCTGCCGCCGGAGCGAGCGCTCTCTCAGGAAGGACTACGGAATAGTCCGAAACAATGTCGGAGCATTCTTTCGGCTTTTTATACGTGAGTTTGAGTTAACCGGTTGTTATAATTATAATTAAGTTTGTCCCATTTCTGACGTAGGTATATATCATATTAAATTCTATCTTAATTTAAATATTTCTTACAAAAAAAAAATAAGACATCGATTTTCTACGTCAATAATTACAGATCGGAAAAAAAAGACACTGGACCCACCCTAACGTTGGTTCATTCTCACATAGTTTTTCCGAACGTCAGTGTCACTATGACATTTACTGTGAAAGGGTTCCACAGTGGGTCAGGATTCACTTTGTTCGATAGTATGTTGTATGTTACTTGTAACGTTCAACTTCCAAAGATCTAAGTGCAAGCACAAGCTATGTTCGATGTCTAAATGCTTATCTTATCATCTCCACTTTTTATCAGTTGATTAAAGTTTAACAAGATATTTTATTAACTGTATTTGAGTAGACTTACTCGCCCATAGATCTCTAACGAAGTATTCTTTAAACTAATTATTTTTATAGCCTTAAATGTGTTTTATTTTCATAGAAATTTGTAGAAATATAATGGAATAAATACTCAAATGAATTAGTACCTAATTAGGTACGTTTTTTTTTTCAATTGGAAATGTATATTTTTGTAGTTAGCCATTATGTACATTATATGTGTAATGAAATGAATGAAAGATTGTGAAATAGTTATAAATATAAATGAATTAAATATTATCAATGATTCGAGCCATACTTAGAGGAGGATTGCAATTGTTATATTATGAAGCCTAACTAAATGTCTTATGAAAATTATAGTAGATTTATTTTAGATTATTGTATCCACCTGTCCGCGGTGTTTTGAGCACTTAAGATCGAAAGTACCTATTCTACCAGATTAAAAGGAGACCATGTTTTTTTTTACTTTTAATTTGGTGAAGTAAAGTCATGAAAAATCATTTAAATTTTAAATAAATCAAGCTTTTCGTCATATTTAGCCCAGTTTGCTATAAATATCTTCTATAAGAAAAATTACAAATACAATGAGATCATCGGGCGTACCTCAAATCCGAAATTCGTATCATACCGTCCCTCTCACAATTTAACTGTTAGTGTGAGCGAGATGGCACGATTTGTAATTTGGGAGTTTAAGGCCTGTTTGCCAATAACCGCTAGAGACGCTGACTGTTTTTGCGTCAGAAATCTATACTAGAGGCTCAAAGGTATTCCAGATGTGAATCGGAGTTGCTAATGGAATAGTTACTTGGTATAACCTGCAGAGGCGTCTTTACTCATGGTGGCACCGCTCGCTACGGAACCCCACTCTTACTAGGGGGCGCTATCGCTAGGTTAATGTTTGCACCCGAGCGCTACATGGACTAGCCCTTTGTATGCTTAAGACACGGATCCGTGCCAAATTTAAGGCTATCTTTTTGTATTTTTATTTAAATCAGCAGAATTTGTGCATATAGAAACAGATGAGACTAGAATGCAGTACTTTTTTTTAGCTCCCGCATACGAGGGGCTAGTGACTAGTGTTTGCACACGTGCACTACATGTACTATAGTGACTGGGTCTATATTTTGTTCCATAAAATTAAAGTTCCGAATGTACGGTTTGTCATAATTTTCGTTAGTCAAAAGCGTTTGTTATCTGAAACAGTAACTAAATATTTTTTTCAGAATTCATAGCAAACTAACCTAACCTAGCCTATATTACATAAATTCTGATGGCTTTTCCAAAATTTCTGAAAAATGCACGGTTTCGTGTATTATGACCAAAAAAAATATGACTAACGAAAATTATGGGACAAAAAAGGACCCGACTAGTGACTAGAGCGTTTGCACACGGGCGCTACACAGGCTAAAGACGCCTCTGATAACCTCAGACTATTACGATGGGATTCTAAAATGGCGCTCCGTATAAACGCTATCTCCATCTTGTTCATATTTAAGATGCTCCATTATTGACGTTATTCTATCCCTAGACCAAATACAAAGTTCGACTTGGCTTAGGGCCTGTTTCGCCACTCCTTAACCGTCTCTATTTATTACTACGAAACAGAAAGAGACGTCATCATAGATAACTGACAGTTATAGTGGTGAAACAGGCCCTGAGAGACCGATTTAAAACTGCGCCTTAGCATATGCGAACAGGGGCCTTGCCATGACGTCCTAATTCCGACTCAGTTCAAGTTTCAGCTGTCACTTTTAGTACTAATCTGACAGCGAGCGAACCTACACTGAATCGCATTAAGACGTCATGGTAAGGCCCCAGTTGGACGCACACAAGCGCAAACGAACTGAGACACTCACGGCGAGGCGTTCGCAGAACTTCGTTTGACTATTTATTTTGTTTGGGGTAGCTTCTAGCACTTTTAGCTTATACTTTTTTCAGCGAGACCAGATGATTAAGAGGGTGCAACCGTGCTGAGCTCGCAACGTCGCATTTTTGGTGATTTTTTGCGATTATTTCACAGAAATTGAATGAAAGTATCAAATATCCGTCTGTAGTGCACTTCGTTTTTAGTGTATTAATGTGTCCAATGCAATGATTAATGGTGATGGACTTTTATTTTCGTATTAAAGCGATAAAATACTATACTTCGTTTAATAAGAAAATAAAAGTTCATCACGATGAATTATTAAAAAATATCACCAAAAATGCGACGTTGCGAGCTCAGCACGAATGTACCCTCTTAAATAGAATATTTACGTCCCATGGTAGAATCCTGTCTATAGCACCGGTTATACCAGGGCCCTATTTTATAAAGCTATAAGTTACAATTTAAAAGCGGAAGTCTCTTTCTGAACCTATGTGTTAGATAGAGACTTAACTGCACGTCTAGCACGACAGCGCACAAGAGTCGCGTCGCGCGCGAGATAGATTGCCCGTCTTTTTCTAACTGTTCGTTTTAGAAAGAGACGGATAATCAATCTCGCGCGCGACGCGACTTGTGCGCTGTCGTGTTAGGCAGGCTGAGTAGGTTATTTCCATATTTTATTTTTGTAAATTATTTATTATCTGTAATTATCTGTTTGTCTTTATCGCCGTTAACACTTCGGGTGGATGTAATCCATGTTAGATAAGTGAGTTATTGTGGTTTAACTTGAAAAATACTGATAAAGAAATTGTCCAGGTCCTGTACTTTAGATCTTAGTAAAGTTGGAGTATAATGTGATGCACAAAAATAAATGTAATTCAAATCTTTCTTGGCATTATTATTAAACTGTAGTCACAGTTCCCAAGCTCCTAGATCGATATTCGGATTTCTGGTATGATCGGCTGATTCAAGCATCAAACCCATAAGAGTGAGTGGGACAGCACGACCCTAAAGGTCTTTTCAAATACTATCGCACTGTGCAATATACATTATAGTTATGCATGTCTAGCACGACAACGCATAAGAGTCGCGTCGCGCGCGAGATAGATTGCCCGTCTTTTTCTTACTGTTCGTTCTAGAAAGGGACGCGTAATCTATCTCGCGCGCGACGCGACTCTTGTGCGCTGTCGTGCTAGCCGGGCAGACCGACTGTATCCAAATATAATTAAATTCACTTCTATAGAATTGTAAAAGAGCGATTTATGGTACTAGTAATTATGTCCATACATACATGCATAAATCACGTCTTTATCCCTTACGGGGTAGACAGAGCCTAAGGTAACAAGACCTAAAGGCCACTAGGTAATTATGTAATAGTACATAGTTAGGTGTACCTGCGGTTTTAGTTAAAGGACGTCAATTTTGATAACGGAAAAGATAAGCAGAGGGTACCTGGAGCCCTGTGAACGGAGAAGTGAGGCCTACGCCTTAGCGTGTGCGTAAAGATACACGCAACTAGTGCAAGCAAACTGGATAAGACGCGCACGCGCACACGCGCACGCGGCTAGGCGTAGTTTGAAGCAGTCACACTTTGTCGTGCAAACGACTTATCTTTTAATACCGGTCTGAGGAAAGTTCCCGATTTTCTTTTTTTTCTTTTAGCGACCCCATCAGCCCATCACTCCCAAAAGATAGAGATAGTAAGTACCTATTACAGTTTCGAATCATGCTATGTACGTACGTAAAGTTTGTCTATAAAGTCGTGTCGTCCCTTTCTAATCTATAGGTATAAGAAAACAGGACGACACTACAATATTGCTACTTTTTAATGCCTCGACTTTATAGACAAACTGTACCTAATAAAATATCAGCCACTGCTAACTGTGGCAGTGTGACGGACGTAGCCAATTTAGATTAAATAGGTACCTACGTAGGTACAACAACAAGATCGGATCAACCAATCACTATTTATACGAACATGTTTTGTGAAACAACGGAAGTCGTTCGAACGATAGAACATCGTTAGTGGTGCCTACCTACCTAAATACGAAAATTAGCTCTGCCAAATATTTAATTCGGGCGGGTCCGTTACTAAGCTCAGTTAATTAATATATTAAAAAACTATTAAAACTCACCAACATTCTTACATAATTCCTTTTTTTGTTACCTTTTTGTATAGACCAGACGGCAGAGCCGGACCTTGGCCGGACCACGCATAGCACCGCTTTAGCACGTCTTAAAATTTCCCGCTAATTTCTTACTGTTACATAGCTGCCAATGCTGCCATCCTTGAGCTTCCTAGACTGCTATCGTTGTTGTAAGTTGTAAGCTGTGTTGTAAGCATGGGTTGTAAGTTTATGAATGGTTCATGGTTCATGACCACCCACAGATATAAAATTATAACCGGTTGGCTATGGTATGGTATTTGATTGATGTGATGATGACATTTATTTGACGTTTGTTGTGTAGCTATATTCACTCCACTTCCACTCGTTTCAGATAATTTGTCCCGTTTTTATATTATCATTATCAGTTAGCTCTGCCATATAAATTTATAACTTAAATAGATAAATTTAGTCGTCAAAGAACCAAGGTGAAACGTACAATATGAGTTTGGTTGCTAACACCGGGTGAGTAAACTTATCGAAAACATTTTGTATTGACGTTGGCGTTCCACTTTCTTTTATAGATTATTTTAATTTTTAGTAAACTAGCTGGTCGCACGCTGTTTATAACGGGTGCTTCCCGTGGTATTGGGAAGGCTATTGCCCTCAAGGCAGCTAAAGATGGAGCTAATGTGGTGGTTGCGGCGAAGACAGCCGATCCCCATCCAAAGTTACCAGGCACTATTTACACCGCTGCTGAAGAAAGTAAGGCAGAATCTCTTATTACCCTAGCCTTATTTGTACTTTAAAAAAGTGTCGTTCATTGAGTCCATAGAAGAGCAATTTTCATACAGATGTTTTTCTGAAGTTTGCTTTTTCTGTTACTTTGGACTTTGAACTGGAACACGACTTGTTGTTGATACTCAGCCAACTAATGTATTCATGGTTGTTTATTTATGTTGATTAAGATGGAAACTGACTGGGAATAGAGATTTTTTGTTTTAAACTTTTTAAATTTTTTTTTTTTTGTTTTACTAAATGTTTCATATCATGAAATGAGAAAGTGCTGCTTTCTATCAAACAAAAATTGTATTCTATGATTAAATAGGTACTTACTCAGGTCTGCCCAAGACTTTGCATAAAATAAATTTCCTGTTGTCATGTTGGACTATGTACCCATTGTAATTTGTAGCAAGTGCCACATTTGATAATAAGTTTGCCTTCCAACATAACTATCCAATTCTCAACCTAAACTTGGAAAAGACTTAAAAAAATGCAATGAAAACGGTTCAGTCTTTGAGCTCTTAGAACAACAATTGGGTTTTGGGTACCATCCACCGTTTCAAGCTTTCAAGTATCAAACCCATAAGAGTGAGTGAGTTAGCATTATATGTGAATGTGATGCCCTCGCCAGACTAAGAATGAAACTCCTTGGCAGCAGATACCCGGAACCAGGAGATTTCAAGGCACTACCACTGCTCCAAAACACCCACCTCATGAATAAGGTGGTAAAAGCAATGGAATAGTACGAAGGAGGGGTGATTACACAAATGGGTCGAAGTGTATCTGTAGGGACCCCTAGTTTTAAGATAAGATAAGATAAGAGATAGCAAGACAATAATAAATGTCATTTTAGGAGCTATCTTATTTGATTCCGAAACAAATTGTGTTTATTTCTAGTTGAAGCTGTTGGAGGCAAAGCGCTGCCATGCATTGTGGATGTGAGGGACGAGAAGCAAGTTCAAAAGGCCATCGATGAAGCCGTGAAAAAAGTAATTGATCCACATTGTTATTATATTTCAACAGGGAATATTCATGATTTTTTCATGGTTTTCATTAAAAGCTCATTTATGTAGTAAACAATATAAAAAAATATATTTTTCAAATAACTTTAAAAAACAAATTGCCGAGATAAGCTATCCAAGATTTTTCTATCTCTTTCTAATAAAACGGATTTTTAATATGGAGTTTATATGGACATTGTGACAATTGATGTCACATATCATATCGGATCTCTCTTTAATAGTCTCTAATTAGTAGTTTAAAACTTATATTATCCGTATTTCTTTTTAATTTCACTTTTTGCTATCTCTTGAGATATTTTCATATTTTATAGAAATGTGATATTTTTTTAATGCATTCCCTATTTTAAGTTGTTATCTTTAATTTTATACAGCATTGTCGTTATAACCTTCAACAAAACATTACTTTTGAGTCAGTGGCTTTATTGTTTTCTATAAACAGTACTTTTGTTGTTTATAATGAGTTTATTGACCAGATAAAATAGTGGTTGAAGACTTTAAACAGCTCCTGCTTCCAAAAATTAATCATAATGCTAAAGATCATTTTGGCGTTCATCTGTTTGTCTAACTTGCTTAATCAAAACACTGCAAACTTATAGTCATTTACTTTATTAAATATTAAAGCCGACAAACAGGCACAGGTCCACCTGATGTTAAGTGGTCACCGCCGCTCATAGACACCTACAATACCATTAGGACTGCTGGTGCGTTGCCCAAATAGTGGTCTTTTTGCCTTTTAAAGTTCTAGCACTATATGTTATACCACTTAGAACAAAAACTAATGATATCCAAATACACTTAATGCAATAATGATAATGATAACACACTGTAATTTATTGTATATCTATTTTTTAAACAACAAACTTATTTCCAGTTCAATGGTATTGATATTCTGGTAAACAATGCGTCGGCTATCTCTCTCACGGGCACTGCTGAAACCGATATGAAGAGATACGACCTGATGCACAACATCAACACCAGGGGTACTTTCTTAGTGTAAGTGAACTTATATAATAACTAGCTGTTGCCAGCGACTTCGTCTGCAAAGAATTTGTTTATCGCTATCCCGCGGGAACTACGCAATTTTCCGGGATAAAAAGTAGCCTATGTGCTATTCCAGACTTTTCTCTATCTATGTGCCGAATTTCATCCAGATTCGTTGGGCCGTTCTGGCGTGATTGAGTAACAAACAAACATACATCCATCCATCCATACTTTCGCATTTATAATATTAGTTAGATAATAATACTGCCCAGGGACCAGATACCGGTATTTCTTCATACTAAAATACCGGTATTATTGCGTTCTTTTTCGTTTTTGGTTATCATTTAATTTTTTATCGGAGAATTTAATGATACGAAGTTGTTACTCAAATACATGATTGAAACCTACATTAAGAGCATAAAATAATTCAATATACTAGGGCCTAGCAGTAGCTAGGCAATATTGGGGGTTATTAAAATAACCGGTTCCGGTCCCTAAAAATATATAAGACAAACATGACATGACAATGAGTTGAAATACCTAGTTACTTATAATAATTAAATTGTTATTTTCGTGGAAAAGCACTGACTCAGCATCACATTCAATGGTGTGTGCCTTTCATGTATTTTATTCTGCCCATGATTTTTCATGTGAAAATTTAAAAAGTAAAAGAAATATTCAGTACCTACCTTTATGTCTTTGTACAAAAGTACCTGAAATTTTACGCGCATTGTTGCCATGTTAAAAAAAATTACGTCACACTATATAATTCGTAACGATCAATTCGTGTCAATTGTACCTAGAAGTTATATTAATTGTTTTTTTTAAAGCCTTTATTATCTTTCAGATCGAAGCTATGCCTGCCTCACCTCAAGAACAGCAATCATGCGCATATCCTCAATCTGTCGCCGCCACTCAATATGAACCCATTCTGGTAAGAAATATACATACATACATACTTAAATCACGTCTTCATCCCTTACATGGTAGACGGAGCTCAAGGGAACAAGACCTTAAGGCCCAAAAGCATGCTAAACGTGGTAAGAAAAATACATACATAATTATAAGTAAATCGCTTTCCCGCGAGAACTATGAAAATTTCTGGATTTAAAACTATCACAGGTCCTTTCCTGGAACTAAAAATATCTACTTAATTAAAATCGGTTCAGTGGTTTTGGCGTGAAAACGTGACAGTTACATTCCATTCCATTACATTCTATTTATTGTAAGGTTTTATATTGTTTCAGGTTCTCCGTTCACGTTGCGTACACGATGGCCAAATACGGTATGTCGATGTGCGTGCTTGGCATGAGCGAGGAGTTCAAGCCGTACAACATTGGTGTCAACGCACTCTGGCCCATGACCGGTATGTGACAGCTCCTATAGACCGACCACTTATATGAGTCCTCGCCCGCGCGGTGCATGCGCGGGGAGGGACGACCGCGGGGGCCGAGAGAGGTGCGGGCGGCAGGCGCACTCCCCGCCCGCACCTAGAGAGGTCCCCTTTGTCGTGCTACCACGGGCCCCGCTAAGTTACCGTCTTATTCCACGATTGTAATAATAAACGAATACTCTTAGGGCCTGTCTCACCACTCCTTAACTGCAGTTATCTATGACTAGCTGTTGCCAGCGACTTCGTCTGCAAAGAATTCGTTTATCGCTATCCCGTGGGAACTACGCAATTTTCCGGGATAAAAAGTAGCCTATGTGCTATTCCAGACTTTTCTCTATCTATGTGCCGAAATTCATCCAGATCCGTTGGGTCGTTCTGGCGTGATCGAGTAACAAACAAACATCCATCCATCCATCCATCCATCCAAACTTTCGCATTTATAATATTAGTTAGATTAGATTCCGTCTATACTAGGCTTCACACGGTATATTATGCATGTATTATACATATAAACCTTCCTCTTGATTCACTCTATTTATTAAAAAAAACCGCATCAGAATCCGTTGCGTAGTTTTAAAAATTTAAGCATACATAGGGACATAGGGACAGAGAAAGCGATTTTGTTTTATACTATGTAGTGATGACTACGAAACAGACAAAAGACGTCATCATAGATATTTAACTGTCAGTTAAAGAGTGGTGAGACAAGCCCTTAGTACACGCAAGCTCAGTCCTGGATTTATAAATAGGCCGTATAGGCCGCGGCCTAGGGGCGGCAGATTTCAGAGGACGGTCACTCTATTTCAGACGATAAAAGTCAAACACGTTAGCTGGTTTTATTATGGGCGGCGGAAAAAAGTGGCCTACACTCATAAAAAATATAAATCCGGCACTGCGCAAGCTCTGCTTAGTTCGGGACTAGGGAAATTGGTGTCTATTGTCCCGTGATATGTTATTTAATTATTGTAGGTATAGCAACTGCCGCTATCGAGATGTTGACTGGCGACGTGTCCACCAGCCGTAAGCCTGAGATCGTGTCCGACGCTGCCTATTTCATGCTTAGCCAGTAAGTACAAGAACAAGTATGTTATGACTTTAAAATAAGTTGTTAAAAATAAACATTTTTAATACAAGCTTTTTGCTTACTGTACTATTTGGTGACTTTACTTTCATTGTCATATCGTATGGGATAGTGCAATACCCCGTAACTAGTGCTGGTAAATACTGCGTATCTACACAACATCACGTAACGAAAACGACGTAACTAAGCGGTATTAGGCACTTGTCCGACCGCTGGCGAGTAGCGAGAAGCGAGCGTTTTTTAGTATGGAGATTTTGTCGCTTTTGTCGCCGGGCGATAAAAGTTCCATACTAAAAACACTCGCTTCTCGCTACTCGCCGGCGGTGGTACAAGTGCCTTAACCAATGCCGGTTACGCCGCTAACGTGATGTTGTGTAGATACGCAGTATTTACCAGTGCTAGTTACGCGGTATTGCACTAGGGGTGTTGTGTAGATACGCAGTATTTACCAGTGCTAGTTACGCGGTATTGCACTAGGGGTGTTGTGTAGATACGCAGTATTTACCACTGCTAGTTACGCGGTATTGCACTAGGGGTGTTGTGTAGATACGCAGTATTTACCACTGCTAGTTACGTGGTATTGCACTAGGGGATGTTGTGTAGATACGCAGTATTTACCACTGCTAGTTACGTGGTATTGCACTAGGGGTGTTGTGTAGATACGCAGTATTTACCAGAGCTAGTTACGCGGTATTGCACTAGGGGTGTTGTGTAGATGCGCAGTATTTATCAGTACCATACAATACAATACAATAACTCTTTATTGAACACCACATTTAACAATGAAAACAGAAAAAAGGTATACAGAAGTAATAACAAAGTACTACTTACTAAGTAGTACTTACTAAGTTACGTGGTATTGCACTATCCCCGACGATATACGGTATGTTATACATTTGTCTATACTCAATTTCAGGACAAGCAAATCATTGCTATTGCAATACCTGTTTGGGTATCTACTACATAGTATAAAACAAAGTCGCTTTCCGCTGTCTGTCTGTCTGTCCCTATGTATGCTTAGATCTTTAAAACTGCGCAATGACATTTGATGCGTTTTTTTCTTATTAGATAGTGATTCAAGAGGAAGGTTTATATGTATAACTAGCTGTTGCCCGCGACTTCGTCTGCAAAGATTTCATTCATCGCTATCCCGTGGGAACTATGTAATTTTCCGGGATAAAAATAGCCTATGTTTTAATCTAGGGTAGCAGCTATGTCCGTTCCAAATTTGATTTAAATCCGTCCAGTTGTTTCAGCGTGAAGAAGGAACAAACATACACTCACTAACTAGTACTCACTCACATCGTCGCAAACTTTCGCATTTATAATATTAGTAGGATTCTACGCAGACGAAGTCGCGGGCAGAAGCTAGTACTATACGTAATATGGTCATCAGTTCTCTTCAGTGTATCCAGCGCCGCTTCCTATGACAGATTTTGGTCACTGGACTTTGACTATATGTATATTCAATACTTAAGTACAGAGTTGTTTCATTAATAAATACATACCTTCTGTTTTCAGAGATCCCAAATCCTACACAGGTAACTTTGCTATCGACGAGGACGTGGTGAAGAAGGCCGGTGTCAAAGACCTGACTCCTTACGCCTGCGATCCTAGTGAGTACTTTATGACGTCATTGTCGCTTTACCACCATCTTCGTTCACGCTATATTTACTGTCACGTTCTTTAATATAGGCCTTAGGTTAAAATAACACTGTCATCTTGTTCAAATCAACAAGGGACCTAAAGTAAAGAACGTGTTCGTACTTTTTAAGATCCTTGTACAGACACCCGCGAATATAAGATCCGTAGTCTTATTGTCTAACTTGCTCGCAATCTCCAACGTTTTCATTTTGACAGTGCATGTATGCGATGACAATTGGCATCGGAATCAGCTAGCTGTCACATTCATAGAAGAACTGTCTAAATGAAAACGATGGCGATTGCGAGCGAGTTAGACAATAAGCCTTCAGACAAAGCGCTCTAACATCTGATACGCTCGTAGACGAATTTACCAAGGTTTTTTTCGTTTTCCTGTGTTGTTTGTTAAACATTTTGTGAGCGAGTAATTTTCAATAAAAGTAGCATGATGCTTGGTGCTACAAACTCGTATTGCAGTACATACAGGGATCTTCCTTTCATTATTTTATTAGCCAGAAAACATGGAACATGGTGATGTGGTGTAGGATAACTATTCTTGCCTATTAAGTATTATATGGCGCCGAATATTCTATATGTTTCTGTCCTAAAGTAATTTTGTCGAATGATCATTTCGTATGATTTTTCTCCATCTGAATCTGAAAATATTTTAATATTTATTTATGGTCAGAATACGTTTAATATGTGAGAATAATGAATGATCTGCCGACGGGTAAATTCAGAAAGCACGACTGGCTCACGAATTGGCATTGTTCATTTTTTTTAGTATGCTCTAATTCGAAAACCATTTGGAGGAAAACCATCAAATAACCGATTTATCTTGTCCGATTTCAAAAATACTTTACGATTGCAGATATTTTTGTAAAAGTACTTTTGACCTTTTTTTGATCTAACGACCGGGTTTTTAGTCAGAATCGGGCATTAAATGTTTGCCACAAAAATGGAAAAAAAAAGGTTTATCTACGCCACTACGGTATCTGTCACGCTGTCACTGTCACATCTAACTTAACCTGCAAACATTACAAATAAAAGCAAATTCAAAGTATAAAACTGTAACAAACAATGGATATTTATAAAAAAATGTTTTGTTCCGGGATGCAACAATGACTGGAACTGTAGCCCCAACAAAATCATTGTGAAAATCAGAGAAAATTTGCGGAACGAATGGTGTATGCAAGCTAATGTGGAATATTTCAATGTTTACACGATGTATTGTTGCGAAGACCACTTTAATGTAAGTAGGAGTCAGGAAAGATGTGCAGGGGTGAAACCAAAAAGCAAAAACAGCACGGAAAACAATAATAACACCAACGAACGGAAATAAATCGAACACGCGAATATTGTTATTGATTTTGACGTTAAATTCACACACACATTCACAGATCTATGACGTTGACAATGTTGACATATAGACAAAACCATAGACAAAACTGTTTTTTTTTATATTTCTGTACGAAGGCGATTGGGATCCTGTCTTAATTAACAAATTATCAAACAGCGAAAAAATATTTATTATTAATAAACAAAGCTACGTAGAAGCATAATATTCAAATTAGTTCCTTGAAATAGTCCATTATATCAAATAAAGGTGTTAAAAGCACAGCTTAAAAAAAATGAACAATGCCAATTGTCAATGAAATAGTAAGATTTATATATATGAATGTAGCCTACGCTATTTCAGAAATGCTATCTACATAACTAATTTCATCCAAATTCATCCAGCTGTTTTAGCGCAAAAGAGTAACAAACATGTCTACAAACTTTTGCACTTGTAATGTTAGAATTTATAACGTCAAAATCGTCAAATATCAAAGTAGTTTTATAATAATGGACATAAATTAAATACATCAATCATTTAATACGATAATGATAATTGACTGACACTTCGTGAGCAATGGTTCCGGTGTTTCTCCCATGTCAAATCATTGTTAGAAGAAAAAAAGAAAGAAAGAAGACATTTATTTATTCGCCACATCACATCGAATATGCCCCATTGTAATGCAACGCCGTATAAGCAGTAGGTAACAGCGTCCGTTCTTACCCCAGAGAACGCCAATAATCTGATCATCGACGGTTTCCTCGACGACCCACGGGCGATGAAACATCACACTTTAATGAAGGCCAACGCGTCTGTGCGCCGGTATCATACCTCTGCGGTTAACTACGACAAGGTTCGTGTCGTTCTAGTACATTGGTTCCGAACTTGGGGGTAATTCCGGCCAAAGGGGTAAAAGCGTCTGTGTTTAGAGCGAGATATTACCAAACTGCAAGGCGAGATAGTACTTTTTCTTAGTCTTTGTTCTAGAAAGAGACGGTTAGTCGATCTCGCGCGCGACACAGCTCTCGCTCGCTCTCGTGCTAGCCGTGTGGAATGAAAATAGAATTGAAACGTAACAGTTATTCCATATATATTTACGTAATTTTCTATGAAATTACATATTTTTAATCAGCTCAATGTAGTTTAGTAATACACTGCGTGTATGTGTATATGTGTATGTGTGCTAAGTTAGGTATTAGGTAGGTATATTGTTAAGCTTATGGATTTCCGTTTTCTTTTGTTGTTTTATTTTTTCATTTACTGTCTAGTTACAGGCTAGCAGCGTCGAAGTTCCTAAAACGTCCCCATAGCGAGCCTGTGGGGACGGAAGTGACACATGCCCTCGGTACCGCTCTGCTTTCAGAGCATGACATGAGCGCGTGTGAGCCAACATTGGGGGCGGCAGACGTAAGCTTGCCTTCGGAATCCAAAAGCTTATCAGTTACTTACTTGACATGAAATGCATATTTCATATTTTTTATTATATATAATAATTTTTTTTTTTTTTTTTTTTGCTCTTTTTCTCATCGACATTGGAGATATCTCCAATTAACTTATTTGACGGTGGAGGCGTTTTACCCCTCCACTAAACTTAGATTATTTTTATTCACTTTTTGCTTTTGCTTTCTCTTTCTTATCATTATCGCATATTTTGTTTCGCTTTGACCAGTAGAGACTTTATACATCTCTACTATAGACCAATGTAATTTAAGGTACGGACTTAACTTAGGGACCTTTTACATCCCTTTTTATAAAATGTATTAATTGTATTAGGTAAGTTAAGTAGAATTTAAGTACTATTGTAAATCTATTTTATTTTGAAAAAATGACTTTCTGCCAAGTTTCTTGCGGCGCATTCTTCTTGGCAATGATGGTCTTTCCGAATGCGCTGGTAGATTCAAAAAAAGACATGTAAAAGAGCCCTCGGCGGCCTATTTGCAAAATAAACTTTTGACTTTTTTTTTTTTGACTTTTTGACTGCAGTGCACTGATTTTAAAGGGTAATTTCGGGTGGAGGTAAAAGAAAAAGTGAGGAATCAATGTGCAAGGACATGGCCCGTAGTTAAATAAGTTAGGTAATGTGCGCCGGCTTTACAGAGCGGCATGATAGACACAGAAAATCAAGACACCATTAGATTGAAAAAATTATTATTGAATAACGTTTCGAGTAGATTTTATCGATTTTTCACGCAGATGTGTAAATTTTAAGATGCTATTATGATTATTATAGCCGCCTATTAGATATTTTCTGAATGTTTGTGTGTTATTACAATATCTTTGTTAGGTCTATCTGTAATTATTATCGGGCTTGATTTGTGTTTCTGTTGTGTTGTAACGCTCGGATGTCGCACGGCCTTTAGGCCTTATATTTGTTGTTAGTGAATACCTACATTACTTTTGTTGAAACATACAACTTTTTAAACGTGTTGTTCGATATATGTATGGCCGTATGTTAGGAAATTTCTATGCGTTAATACTTTCGTTCACTGCGCATTTTATCTTCATAATATATGAATGTTTATCTTCATGGTGCTTTTTAATCATGTTTGCTATGTTATATTATACCTCGTTCGTCCATCATTAAATTATGCTACTTGTTTATAATGGGAAATATTTGTGGCGTCTATCAAATGTAAAAATGGGAGCAAAATTTTGAAATTGGAAATATCTATTTGTTTGCAGGTAATATAGATAATCTGTTACCCGATTTCTTTTTGGACGTCCCTGGGTCACCTTCCAGCCAGGCCGCGAAGAAGGTGTGAAAATATTCCAAATAAAAAAAAAACTTTTATTGCAGACAATAAATTTAATTCATTATGTTTTATTCTTAACTTTATTCCCTAACCTCTGTTGTCTGTTAGGTTTTTATTTTTATCATAACCATATAACCTTATATCATACGGCCTTACATAATTATACTTAAATCACTTTAATAAGTAACAAACCTATTCAAGTATTACTAGAGCAATTCTCGCTATGAAAAGTTTGGTTAACTCCCAAATTAATACGCCCCGGGTTCATTTAGGATAATGGAGAGCAGAAAACAGATTAAAAAGGAGCTAAATAAATATAAAAAATGTTCTTCCTGTTTCTACATTTTATAGTGTAATGGTCTTTTATAAATTTGTCATTCAAAATGTATGTATTCACTAGCTGCGATTTGTACCGTTTTTAAAATGACCCGAAAATTTAAGCAAACAACCACAGTATTTTACGATTTTCTTTATTACAATCTGCTCAATTATGAAAATAGGTTGGCAGGTAACAAGAGTCATTTTAATCCCGATATAATGCAACCAATATAGATAAGATAAATGCCTCTCACTATTTCTTGATAAATGTTTGATAAAATATCAATGACACTGGCTTAGTATAATCTACCAAAACGAGTTTAACAAGAAGTTTTGTGAAGCATGACTCAATAAAGCTAGATACCTACTCGTATATGAAACCTAGTACCTACGAGTATATAATAAGTGGATTAGTTAGACGTGTTGCAATCTACAAAAAAATACACGTAAATATAAGTCAATAGCGTTGTGATTTATTCATTTGATAGTAGGAATAGTAGGATACTGGCACTCCACTTGGCGTATTTATCCAAATATTTGCGTGAGTGAAGGAGATGCACTATATTGTTTCTAGTGTATGCGATGAAGATGTCTATAGCGCAACGCGAACACGCAACGCCAAGTGGAGTGTCAGGGTAAGACTAGTGTTTGTGTGCGTAAGGGACTGTGCTTTGTGTTGATAAAAGCTAGTGTTAGCTGTTGATTAATGTGTCATTGATATTCTAGAAGGGTGAGCCCGAGGGTCAGATTCCCACGTTGTTCGCGGCTATTGGCAAGAGTATGTCGCCCGAGTTGGTGAAGAAGACCCAGGCCGTTTACCAGTTCAACGTATCAGGTATGTGATAAGCCTGGTGTAGACTTGGAATAAAAATCTTGCAAGGTTCGTTACATTGCCTGGCCGTGATGCGAATGGGTTAGAAGTTGTCGACCCGGAACCGCAATGTAATGCGACTTACAGGAGTTTTCTTATAAGTCTAAACAGGATACGAGTATTACGTGTTACAATTTTATTGATTAACGTTCGTAGTTACGCGGTATTGCACTATGGGTGTTGTGTAGATACGCGGTATTTACGTGCTAGTTATGCGGTTTTGCTCTATGGGTGTAGTGTAGATACGCAGTATTTACCAGCGCTTGTTGCGCCGTATTGCACTATGGGTGTTGTGTAGATACGCGGTATTTACCAGTGCTAGTTACGCGGTATTGCACTAGGGGTGTTGTGTAGATACGCAGTATTTGCCAGTGCTTGTTGCACCGTATTGCACTATCCCCGACGATATCAATCTCAACTCGACACCTCCACGTGTTACTCAATAAAAGTTGAGCCTTGACTGACGTTAAAGTGGTCCTGTAACGGCTCATTTTTTCCTTATAAGATACGGAACCCTGAATTGTATATTTGCAGGTAAAGAAGAGGGTGTGTGGCACATAGACCTGAAGAATGGCGACGGCGCGTGCGGCCAGGGCGAGCCCAAGAGCCCCCCGGACGCGACTCTCACCATGGACGGGAAGAACTTCGCAGACATGTTCGCTGGTAACTATCACTATAATTATAATGATATAGTATAGCCTTTTTATTCCGAATTCGCTACAATTTCAGTAAGTACATGTTGTTGTTGTTTTTTTTATTATTATTAAATTGTCGCGTAATTCGGCGTGCCTCATGGCATAGGCCTCCTCCGTGTATTGGAGGGTCACTAAACAAAACACAATTACGCATAGGTGAAAAAGAAAACTTAAGTAAATGAATTACATGAAAAATATGAAAATGCAACAGACAATAGAGACATTCGTTCCACCTAGGTACTCATTATTATTGTTATTAAGCGACTGTCTTCTATTTTTTTAGGCAAGCTGAAGCCAGCGACAGCATTCATGATGGGCAAACTGAAAATAAAGGGTGATCTCCAAAAGGCGATGAAACTCGAGAAAATGATGAAGTCACTGCAGAAGAAGTAACTTCGTAGAATTAACATGTTCTCAGTCCGGTGTGCCGTATATGACACCAGAAACGAATTCTATGCAAGAACTGAGCGGGATATTTTGTAGGAGGATTGTCGAAGCGATAGAAATATTTTTGACTGCGAACTTGTTAGTTTTGCCATCTGAAAACAGTGCAATAGATACCCGACTGTAGTAAAGTAAGAAAGAAGCTATATTGGATATTTTTCTAAGAATATTGTTAAACGCTAAGAACAATTGACAATATTTCAATTTTTTGAGTGCTACTTTTTATTATCTGGCTCGAAAGCGCGCAATTTTAATACACCCGTATTCTTTTTATTTGTGAAAATCTTGTACTTTAGTGGAAAAATCCAATCGTTGCTTGAACAGAAAGAGCGTATGTTACAAATGTCAAATGCCGGCGAAATGAAGTCACATAGTGTTTCGTACACTTGAAAAAATGTGGAATAATTACATCATACTCGTACTCGTTTATTCGTAATAATTATTGTTATTACATGTCATTTTTATCATTATTTTATTTTATTCCATGTCAGAACAACTCATGAAATTTAAAAAAAACTAATATCAAATTCACTGACAAATCCTGTGCTTAAATAGTTTAACAGTGAAAGCAGTTGTCAATATCGATGAACGTTAAAAACTAAACATGAAAAATGTCAACGTCGTTAATGTCAAACGGAAACCCGGAAGTTATAAGTTTTTTTTATAACCGGTTGCCAAGTAAGTACAAAAAGTTCGACCAGCTGTATGACGTCATTTCCCGTTTTACCTATTCTGCTAATTTTTCCAAAAAATAGTGTAGAAAAAAATCCAAACATATTTTCTTCGTGTTCTACAAGCGTTTCTCTCGAAATGGTTTTTGATTCATGGAAATTAAGATTTTTGAAATATTGTCAATTACTATGATTGTTATCTTAAAAGAAATTCAGCTAATTACGAGTATAATTAATGCTATAAACACAAGTCAATGAAGTCAGTATGCAGCGTATTGCAAAACTCAAACAAAGAATAGACTGTATTTCGTGTATTATGAAGCGATGTATATTTTTAGATGGTATTTTGTCACTTGTATATGTCTGCAAATTATGTACATAATGAGAGTCTTCATTTAATTATGCATATACTGTTGTGCCTTGTTTTATCTTGTATGTCACTGCCAAATTGTGGCGCAAGGAGATATTGGAATATTGTTTACACTGAGCGATGGAATTATATGAATAAAGGTATTGTTGTAAGTTTTTTTTTAATTATTGGCCCAGTAGTCTGTAGAATTTCAATCGTTTTTAACTGAAATTAAAATTTTAACTTTTGTACGAAACAGGCAGGTGATAAATGAATTTCAAGTTTTTGACAAGTAATCATTTTTATTGATAAGTAGAGTAACTCATAAGAAAAAGGTTTAATAATGGTATCATAATGTTAAATATCGTCATCATATCGTCATTACTTTGAAAAAATCTCGTATCTTAAATGAATATTCGAACAAAACCGAAACTTGAAGTACCTGCAGTAAATAAAGTTCACTTCGTAGGATTAGCGATTTCGAGATACGAGATTTTTCAAAGTAGTGAATGTTCTTATTGTGTATCTATAATGTACTGGATTAATCCATAGTTTCAACAGCAGATGGAGTTGTAACTTTGGATAACTTGACGACTCTCTCTTCCACAGCCCTGGCGGCCATACATAGATAGTCGCCGCATACGTAGTATTTCACTTTCCACTGCAAGTTAGGCGACCAATGGACATCAGGTAAAGGATTACCGTTCACTTGACAGGTTAGTGTGTTTTGGGTGGACGTTTGAGTTGGCACACTGACATTCTCTGTGGGCACAGTATCTATGTTATCTGGTTGACAAGCGAAATCGTTAGCGTTTAGGTCTTTCCATTCTTTCCCATACAGATTCGCAGGTTCTGCGCAAGTTGGATTTGAAAACAATAAGATGTTACTCATTGCCCAGTTTCTAAACGGTTGTAATTTACAATCACAACGCCAAGGGTTATCATGTAGTTCCACAAATAATTGTCTAGACCCATTTAGAGTCTCGACGTTTAAATACTCCAGTCTGTTGTTGGAAAGATCAATAATTTGCAATGAAGGCGTGTTCTTAAAAGTATTAACGCTAATTTGAACGATTTTATTGTTTCTCAAATAAATGTCTCTTAAGAAAATCAAATTATAAAAAAGATTATCTTCTAGCTTCGCTAGCAGGTTATCGTTGAGTGTTATCACTTGGATGTGAGACAATCCTTGAAATGTATTGGCATGCAGCGTTGTCAAGTAATTATATGACAGATCCAGTCGTACCAGTTTTTCCAAACCACTAAACGCATTTTCGTGTACTGTTGTCAAATTACACTCTGCCAGTATTAATCCCTGCAAGTTAATAAGTCCTGCGTTTCGGAAAGCGTTTGTCGAGATTTCCATCAGATTGTTTGGTTTAGGTTTTTTGTCTCTGGGTTCAGGCTAGATATGTCTGAAAGGCCAGCGTAGGAACAATGAGCATCTTTCACGTCTGCTTCCCAGTTGCAGACCATCGAAGAGGTTGAAGCAGCGGCATTCGCTACCACGCTTAAAAGTAATAACTTCTTAAGCAACTCCATATTGGTTCCTGTAAGGAAAAGGGGTCTTTATGTTTCAAATTTCAGTGATTTTCAATAATAACGAGCAGACACGGCTACTGCATCGCGATCGAAGCGTCGATGGGAATTTAAAATTATAAATTTACATGATTAAGTCCTGAGTGCTTAAGTCAAGGGCCTTTATGCATAATTGCAGATTTCTGGATAATTCTGGGTGCGTTAATAAATCTTTTTCTTTTTTACTTGGACACTAAGAATATAATTAGGCAGAGCAATAAAGTCTTTATCATTCAAAGTAAATTTAGTTGTTTGTTATCTGTTGTTTTGAATGGGTGAGGTTGTGGTCTGATGGCTTAATCTCTGTTTATGTGTAGGTACTTATAAAATTGCATCATTTTAATATGCCACAATAAAACAAAATGATTCAGAATAAACAACAAGCTAGCAATATGACTTCAATCAGTCTTAATTTTTATCTAAGAACAATTTCAAAAAAAGGGTTTCTCAATTTAATCGTTTATTTTTACCCGGCTGTGCAACGCAAAAGGAAGGTACAGTCGCCATCAGATATATCGTAGCGGGCGAGGTCCTCAAATATTTCGGAGCAGCATTAAATTTCAATAAATTCGTTACACTAGATATGGTTAATAACATCGGAACACGCAATCCGTCATAAATATAAGAGCAGCGACTTTTCAATAAAATCGGGACGTCACAAATCGTCAAAGGTATCGATGCAGACAGACTGACCATAAAGATCGGAACATTTTTGGAAAATATACCTTAACTTTGTGACAAACAGTTTAAATTACAGTGTGTTTATAATAAAATTAGTTTTATAAAATAGAACTACATGCTTTGAATCTACTTTGAATTACAACAGCAGAAGTAAAGAAGAAAAATTTTATTCGTAAAAAAAGTATATTTGGCAATTTAGCGGCCAGTAATACACTTTATACAACAAAAAAAAAATTATGACTAATTGCGTGTTCTGATGTTATTAACCTTACAGTGTAACGAATTTATTGAAATTTAAGGCTGCTCCGAATTATTTGAGGACCTCGCCCGCTACGACATATCCGATGGCGACTGTACCTAAATATGCTTATCGAACTATATATTACTGTATGCATGTATGTATGTTTGTTTCTTAGTAGCACTCAGAGTCTGTATAAATCAAACACATGGATTAGTTTAATCGATTCGTTTATAATCTAGTGTCAATAACTTAGTTTATAGTGTCAAAAACTTGAGTGTGACAGCAATCAAAATTAATAGGTATACTTCAAGTCGGGAGTCGGGATCACAATCATTGAATAGCTAGTCTTGTATAAATCTAATATATAAAAATGAATCGCGAAATGTGTTGGTAAGCGCATAACTCAACAACGCCTGGACCAATTTGGCCAATTCTTTTTTTTAAATGTTCGTTGAAGTTCAAAGATGTTTTTTACGGCGAGAAAAATTCAAATATTAATAAAAAATTCCCACGGGAACGGGAAAAAACGGGATTTTTCGTTTTACTGGTCGTAGAAAGCTGAAATTTGGCAAGTTGGTTCCTTGGGGAGTATAGTGAAGCTATAAGAGATAATTTCACAAAATTCCCACGGGAACGGGAAAAAGGGGCTTTTCGTTTCCCACGGGAACGGGAAAAAACGGGATTTTTGGTTTTACTGGTCGTAGAAAGCTGAAATTTGGTAAGTTTTCCTTGGAGAGTATAGAGAAGCTATAAGAGATAATTTCCCAAAATTCCCACGGGAACGGGAAAAAGGGGCCTTTCTGAAAGCTGAAATTTGGTATGTAGGTTGTTTGAAGAGTGTAGAGGAACATTAAGAGAGCATTTCCCGAAATTCTTACGCTAACGGGGAAAAACGGGATTGAAATACTCCTGGTACACGCGAGCAAAGCCACGGGCAAAAGCTATTTGTCAATAACAGCTAGTATATAGTTAATATTGCCTTATGGTTTATTTTTAAACGACTGAATCACTATTTAAGCTTTAATTTATTACGTTTTGCATACACCAATAGAAATCCACATTATTTTCGAGTGATATAGGATTATTTTTATTCCAGAATATCGCATACCTACCTAGTTACACACGTTCTCGCGGGATAGCGATGAAAGAATTCTTCGCAGACGGAGTCGCGGATAACAGCTAAGTAAGTAGGTACCTAGTCAATTAGAAGCGTCAAAAACAACTCTGTGATATTAAATATATTTTTAAGTGATTTGATTATTGTAAGGTCGGATTACATTGGTCTGTGGGATTAAAGAACTGGATCTGTTTTATTATGCGTTGCAGCTACCACTCACAATTTGATGTTTCCGTCAAACCTTTCAGCAACAAAGTGTTTTTATAAAATTTATTTAAATTTTGACTTACGTTTCGACTTGTCCGCGCGTAGCAAACCCAAATCTGGCACTTTCAATTCAATTCAATTTTTAGAATAATATGGCCCCATCGATCTATGCACTTTCAGAAGCCGTCTAAGGAGAAATAACATGATGACACGAGCTTTGGGTAGGTAACTCAAGTTTAACTAGGTAAGCAAAGCAACCTGATACCAGTGGGCGTCTTATTTACAGTCAGCGTCAGAAGTTAATAAATAGTCTAAGACTAAGAGCTTTAAATAAATGATAGGTACCATCAGCCAAATATGTGCTCTACCACCCTAAGGTTGAAAATCCTTTGCACGTCACAATATAATAATGTCGATAAGACAGCCTGTCAACTTGAAAGTTCGATTTTAGCGACTATTTTGTTTGATAGGAAGTCGGACGAAAAGTGGTACACCACATCTTTGGTCGACCGTACACACGACACCAAGGTAATAAGATGGTGGTGTGTAGATCATTTTGAGTTCTTCTTGATCTTAAACTGTTTGTCAACTTCTGATGCTGACCCTACGACTAGATTTGATCTTTAATGTGGACCTCTGCTCAGTAACGCCTGATTAAGGTTCAAAATTAACTTTTTATTGTCCTTTGCATAGTAAATTGGAACCCAAGAGGTTATTATGATCTACACACGACGCCAAGGTAATAAGATGGTGTGTAGATCATTTTGAGCTCTTCCACTGTTTGCCAACTTCTGATGCTGACCCTACGACTAGATTTGATCTTTAATGTCGACCTCTGCTAAGTAACGCCTGATTCAATCTAAAGATCTCTATCTACCTAGGTACTTAAGTAGGTAAGGACTTATAACCTTCGTTTGACTTACCAAAAAGTGTAATAATACTTGGCTACCATGAATTTTATCAGTTACTAAATGTATTCATTCATTGTGCCCGGTAGGTGCGCGCACTTGAAGAAGATTGGCTAGGTATGTGAGCCACATGAGATGACGGCGCACGATCCTACCAGGAATCGGCCAGGAGGGTTATTATTATTCATTGTGTTGTGTACCAAGAATTTGACTTGGCCATCTAAATTTACACTACTAAAGATCAAATTCACTAAGTACCTACCTACATACATAAATCACGACATTATCCTTTACGGGGTAGACAGAGCCTACGGTTAGAAGACCTAAAGTCCACGTTTAGCATGATTGTGGGCATATAGGGGGAAAGTGGAATCAAAATAGTGATGGGTTTCTAGCCGCATCGCCTTTAATACAAATAAAATTTAATAAATACCTACCTACTTAGTAACTAGGTTGGCGTACCTAACCTACCTACTTGTAGAAACCATAGTATACTAGAGCCGATTGTTAATTATTCTACTCGATATTGGGTTCTTATTTCGTAAGCATTGGAACGTATTCTTACGTCAGACATCTCGAGAGATTCGATAACCTTGTTATCAGAATTGAAATTCTCCCGCTATTCGATCGACCTTGGTGCTATTAACATAGGTTATGTTGCTCTGTTCAGTGAACTGACAGCTGCGACATCTAACGCAACGGCAGTTATTACTCTACGATAAAAATAAATCTCTTCTCTACGAAATGTTTTCCATCGACGCCCCTGTGGAAGTGCAAAATTCCGAATACTGCAATTATCGGTCTCCATTGAGCACTAGATATGCGTCTAAAGAAATGCAGTACAACTTCAGTGATCAAAAGAAGTTTTCGACGTGGCGCAAACTCTGGATTTACTTGGCTAAAGCTGAAAAGGTATGTTATAAACATTAACTTTATGTCCAACTGTTGATAGCATTGACTGATAACTGTTTTATATTTTGTTTACATTTATTTTTAAGGTTATGATTTTGTTAAAAGAAAAGTGACGTTCATTGGTTGTCTTTGGCTTTTAGAAAACTAGTGAAGGCACGATAAATTTATTTTATTACGTTGGTTAAGTTGTATTCAGTTCACATTTATTTTAAACTGACTTTCTATTACTTGGTGGTATTCTGATGTTAGTGTTACTCCGGTTACTCACATTTGAGCAAATATTCGAACATTGTACAAATGTTTGCACACATGTGAGTGGCGACCAAAATTTATTTGCAAACGCAGTGTGTGCAAATGGGTTCGCATTTGGTTCATATACTCATACATATGCGAGCCTATTTGCGCTTCCTCCCACACTTGTTAACGAATATGTGACGAATGCCTTCAGTCTTGCTTGAGATTTTGTAAAACATGGACAGTGAGGATGATTTTAGCAGTTGATCTGTTTTACTTGTGTTCTTATAGTTAGACCTCGAAATTCGGAACAAGCAGACGCAGCGAAACAAACAAAAAACGTCATTCGCACGTATGTGTGTGAGTCTACGCAAAGGTTTGAGGTTCTTGTCCTTTTGATGTGCGTCAAGAAACCGACACAGCTTGGAAAAGCGCAAATGCAGCGAAAACTTTGCATATACATTTGCAAATATCGTCCCACACACGTAGGTTCGTGTGCACATGTATGTGCACATGTGAGTAGCTGGCATTACAAATTAATATTCTGAAGTATATTTTTATTATGTTGCTTAAACTGTTATTCAGTTCACATTTATTTGAAACTGACTTTTTTATATGAATAGGACGGAAAACGAGCAAGTGGGTCACCTGATGGTAAGTGATCATCAGTGCACTTTCGATAAGTTGGTGGTATAAGTGTCACCACGTAAGTCTAATCTGACCTTGTATGCGCAGAAGTATAAAATACGGTATCCGTGGGTGCGCAGATCCCCTCCACGTGACTCGTCATCGTTAGACTTACGTGCCGGCACGTATAATGATGTTAGTGTAACAAAATAATATTCTGAAGTTTATTAACAATTGGGAATGAATGATTATTTTTAGTGCTTGATGATTTTCAATCGACGTAGTGTCATAGTATTGTATACCTACGCAGAAGGCGAATTATTGGGATTCTTTTTGGCGAGCCTAATGGACACCAGCTTTTATCAGGATAGGAATAGGTTTTTTGTGTCGGTCTAGTAATTAATTGAGAATAAATATATTCAATACTATATTTAATAACCAATTATAACGGATACATTGTTTATTTACATTAATAATACGTTATTTTACCATAAATTGTGCGTGTCGCGGGTACCTTTTGTTTGAATGCGATTGTGGAATATATAAGGTAACATTAGCGCCGGATATGCTGTTTTACATGCAACTAAGGGTCTCGCCGCGAAAGCTCAAGACATTCTTGTATTTACCTTTCTCTCACACTCAATGTGAATGAGCAAGAGGTGAATACATCAATCAATGCCCGATATAGGTACTCTTGGGGCGAAACCAATAAAATACTATTTATATCGCTAAATTAAACATACAAAATATAATCTAAATTATTTTTTTTACTTTGATGATGAAAAATAAACTAAATTAATCCCTATAGTACTAAAGAAGAGAATACAGAGTCCATGTATTGAAGCAACAGATAGTAGATGTTAAAAGAATTGAAACTTAATCAAACTAAAACTACTGTTGGACGGATACTGATTACTGCTTTGGTTCTCCCTTTCAATAAAAGTAATAATTATTTAACGTAAACTTTAAACGTAACCTATGATTAAATTACATATAACCAAAAGATCTACAAAAGCAGATCACGACACACAATTAAATAAATTTTATTTATTCTGCTTCAGCTGTTCTTCGTGAGAAGCAAGAGTAAAATTTAGATACGTGTACCTACGTGTACTGTATAGGAATTAGATGAAAGACACTAATTCTAGACCGTTTATTTTAAGTAAGTAGTTTAATTGACTACACCATCCCATGATTCAGTCCATTCATCTACAAAATAATAAAACCGTAAATATACATATTAATGAACCGAATAATATTATGTTTTCTGTCACAATTTTTTTTTTCAACATTTCAGTGTCTTTTTACGACACGCACCTAAATAAGTACTAACGTTAATTTGGTTTCAGCGGAATGTTTCAGTATTAACAGTTACAATAACCATTATAATATTACAAAGTACTTATGTTATTCTACGAGTAAATTATACTAAACCGCGTAATCAGTGTAACAAAGTTTTAGATAATACTAGTTAAATTATTAATGTAATGTAACAATGCAATTTACTATTTTGTGTTTGTTGGTGTGACTGAAACGAAACTATCTTCTCTTCACATTTATTGTGCTTAATCTGTGGCATTTGTTTATGGTCTATGGTATATATACGCGCGCAATTTAAATGTCGCAAATCTTGAAAGTTAAGTTCGGTCGGTCGGTATTTTATTAGGATAGAGAAGGCGATTAACTTCTTTTCATAAATTGTGATGTTAGGCTATGATAATACTCGTTGGTATTAATTAAAAGTCTTACATAAAATCAATATCGTACAATGCCCCTCGAATAAATTTACCATCAGCATAAATGCATGCTTGAGGGATATTCTAATCTTATTTATAATGTTTTTTTTTAATCAACATTAGAATTTTCAACTCTTCAAAATCAATGTCGATTATTACAACCTCATTTATTTTCCTTAAAAGTGACACGAAAATATTAAATCTACAAACGAAAATTATTCTACAATTTATTCCTAACTTGCACTCCCTCGGCCAAAAATATTCTGTTATAATGAAATTAAAATGAGCTGCCATTTGCGTTGACCAATATTTCGAAATTCCAATGAGCTGCTGCATAGGACAATATAGCAAAATTTATATACGTAAGTAATTTATATTTTATAAAAAAACACTTAGCTACTCATTAAGGACAACTCGAGATTCGTAATAAAAACCTATTTACAAAAAACACTGCAAATGTTTGTTTTGAAATCAAAACTGAGAATAACTTATTTCTAATAAACTTATCATAACTTAAATAATAATTACAAAACGGCAGTTAACATAATAATAACAATTAGAGATTCCAAGTTTTCATGTTTGGTGGCGAAGAGTTATTTTTAAACTGGGGCGTCATAAACAATTTACCGCGCAGGTTTTAAAGCTAAAGTGATTTTTTTTAATAATCTCCCTCCTTCCTGAAAGTGAAGAAGGCGTGGAACAAGAATACAGCCACACCGATTACGGCGAAAACGCCAGACGCGAGGAGGAGATCGTAAGCCTGCTTATTGGGGCGGACCACGACGTAGTACGAGTTGTGCCAATCTGTAAATAAAAAGGACATAAAATTAGGTTCATTATATGTATATTAAGCGCTTGTTCTATAAAATTAAAATAAATTAATATTTCACTAAAAATAAGATAACTGAAGCACGTTCGAAATTTGAACACATACCTGGGGCCTTACCATGACGTCTTAATGCGTTTCAGTTTAGGTTTGCTCGCTGTCAGATTCATACAAAAAGTGACAGCTAAAACTTGAACTGAGTCGGAATTAGGACTTTAGGGCGTTATGGTAAGGCCCCTGTACTTTTTAAAAAGTGACTATAAAACAACGTCAGCATTTCGACGAAAATTTCTTTATCGGCACAAAACGATGTAGGTATGGCAGTCATGGCAAAGCCATATGAGAAAAGCGTGTCGGTAAATATAATGAGGATAACAGGACATCTGGGCACCATAATTCCCCGGATACTGGCCAGCATGACAGTTTAACGAATGCATTAGCAGCATAGAGGCCGAATTAGAAAGGAACGGAAGTTATGGCACCGTTCCCTGGAGTCTGCATTAATAGCAGTCCACCTCCACCTTAAGCGGCATGGGCCCAAAGGCACAGGCAATACAGACATGCATAATCAGGTACCTAGTTAGTTGTACACTGTACACACGTTTTACGGTCAGCAAAATTTGGCAAAAGTTATTACATCTGTTTCTTGGAAATCCTATGGTCGAAGGCTTTTATTGAATTTATCGCGAACTATGGACGTACACGTGACATGTCCCCGAAACACATGTTCCGTCCGTGACGTAATATACCTCTTGTCTAAATTCAAGCTTGCCGATGACATTAAGTACGTTAAGATAGCAGCGACAGCTAAGCAAATAGCAAATAGTTTATAACTTCAAATTGTTATTGTTAAGACTTCGGCAAGAAAAACATCTATTTTTTTAAACTCAAATGCAACGAATATCCCGTGTTCTATAAAGTATATACCATAGAAGATGACTGCAGCAGCAGCGGTGAACATGACCACCCCCAGAACGGAGAAGCCAATGGAGGTCCTCCATCCGACCGACTCGCCGAACAGCCGCGCGATGATCAGAATGCCAGTGATGATGATGAAACCTGTTGGCAATCAAATGATGATGATGAACGCACGTAAAAACTCCTTAATTTGCTGAGAAAACAAGTACTAGAAAGGCATTCATAATTTTTTAATGAGGTTTAGCGTAGTTCATCTTTGTGAATTATTAAACCGGATCTGTGGTTAAACGCCACAGATCCAGCCAGATCCACAGATCCGGCCACTTTCAAATTTTCGCACATTAAGTGTCAAATTTGAAATTCGAATCGAATGTATGACTGTAGAAAATTGCGCGGGAACGTACGTTTTTCACACGCTGCATTGATTTACATCGTAATTTAAACTGTCTTTACTTTACACTTGTTTGTAGGCTATAAATTACTGTAGCATCATTCCATTAGTCGTCGTTCAACACTTCAATGTAGATTATAACTTTCACACGGAGTTCAATGGAACCGATTTTTCAGTTGACAGTGAAACTGATTGCTAATCGAAATTGCGTAAAAAGGCAATGACACCGATGTTACGTTTTTGCAGCGTTCACTGATTATGATTACGTTGGAAAATATGATTCATAATGTTTATATTTAAACGTATATTTTATGGGATGCATTTCAGTAGCAGGCAGCAGTATTTTTGATATTTATAACTCTCTTTTATGCCCGCGTTTGGGTAACTATGTATTTCCTACTGTAGGAATAAGAATGGTTGTTATATGTCACCTTGTAAGTGAAGTAAAGTTTGTGTCTGTTACCTTTTACTCTTGGATTAACATGAAAGGACAAAATATCATAAAGAGAAGCCATATTTTGTAAGTATCATAAGATGGTCGTGTTAAGCATTAGGCGTTAATTTTAGAGCTAACAACACGGTACCTGCTCAAAGCATAAAGTTATAAGAAGCTCGCGTATTATTACAACTTTAAATTCGGTATCCCTGTGGCCTCAAACCAATCAATTGCATGATTAACCAAGAGTTTAGTTTTAAAATGGTGTGACTTATTATCTTAGGTTTTTTTATTGACAGTCGTCGTCCGGTGTCGTCACAATTCAAATCACTTGAAAGAAGTAGAAAAACAGTAAAAAAATTGACAAAAAACGTGAAAGAAATCAATCCACTGCAAGAGTTTAATTTAAAAATGATATTGGATTTGTTTAATGTAAGTTTATTTCTGTATTTTCTCTTTAGAATTTAGATAGGTTTGTTTATTCCAAATTTCGGTTTGACTGTTATTTCAAGTCCAATTTGAACTGTGGAAAATGAGTTTTTTGAATTAGCTAAATTATTTTTCAATTTTACGCCTTAAGAAATTGGATTTTCTAAAGCCAGCACGCGTAACAGTGCTAATTGTAAACATAGGAAGGCACTATGAAGTGGACATAAGTCCCTACCCCGTTATTCATAAACGCTCTAAAGGCTTCTGCCAACTTTGCAATCGTTTGTCCTGATCTGTCACTTTGACATTTACCTTTCACAGATAAAAAACATGAATAAGGGGGTTATACTTTTATGTTAGTGTTGTCTTCTCCGTCTTAAAATATTCGCGTCATCTTTACATAAGCGGTTTCTGTGGTGTCTGCGGCCGTGTCTGATGGACCATGGAAATTGCTGTGGAAGTTTAACAATTACCCGCAAATTGAATGATTACAACAAATACCATTGTGGCAATTAGGTCACGGTTTTACTCGGTTTGCGTTAACTAGAATTGTTTTGCCAATTTTCGGACCGTTTACGGTTTACGTCCCAAAATAAAACCTCCAAGAGGTTAAGTGGAGTCTGGAGTCTTTTTAGCTCAAGTTTCCCTTGCATGTAACTTATATAGCATAGGTAAACCGCTTAAATGAGTCCTCGCAGTCAAACTTATCACCCTACCACCTGTGGAAATATTAGAGATTAATTTTAAAACAGTGTATATCTCTCTACTTGTACATCGTGTGTCTCATGTCACGGCCCATAGCTGCTACTCTGATAAAGTTCGAGTTACGTTACAATGCATTATGGCTGCGTTATGCCTCAGTGACCATATCGCGTGACCCTGCAACCTGGGATATTTTAATGTTAGGGAGCATTTTGTGATTCATACGCTGACAGCTGCGGCGTCACGGTCGTGAATATCCGCGTGGCACAACCCCAAAATATCTAGCAGCCGTAAAGACCGTTCAAGCTTCAAGCCTTCCGCCATATGGGTTTGTTTTCGTTGAAGTACGATCAGAGGTTGTATATGGTTCTTAGATTTTGACAGTGACAGTTAGGGAGTTAGGTGAACGCGTTCGAGACGAGACGTTTTTATATGCGAAAAATTGCACTAGAGGCTAGAGGCTCTGATCTCTATACACTATCATACTCACTTGAGTAGGCTGAGAAGATGACAGCTATGTGCGACAGCCGCGATTGGACCACGTAGGGCGACGTTAGGGCTCCCGTGACCAATCCAATGGCGATCACGGTTATAACCTGAAAATAAATACTTATTAGGTAGTATTTACAGCTTCCTATAAATCAATCAGACAATTTCTAATTTCTCAATAGATTGAATGCCTTCAATCTTGACTAAAGAGGCTAAAGCCTCTTAAGCCTGTATACCAATAATTTGCAAATTAAAAATAAACGACAAATTATATAAACAAGTCATAGACGGCGCGGCTAAGGACCTTTCTGTCAGTTTTCCCGCCTCAAAAGTACATCCTGCGCACGTCTGCCAACCGCATAAAGCAAATTTGCACAGATTAGTGAAAGCGCACGTAAAGCCTCGGTTTTCTCCTTCAGAATATTCTTAAACACCGCAAACGCATTTCCAATGCTTGCGGTGTTTTCTTAACGTTTATTAAATTACTTACGGTTTTCACTTTCGCCTTTTGTGAATCATATTGATGGGGGACACTTCATCGGTACCTACCTAGATAAAATTCCTACCTGGCTAAGTGAAATCATGAGATTATATTATAATTTTCCTTTTTGCAGTGCTCAAGAACCTAGGCAATTTATTTTTCTTGTTCTTGAGTAAGGGTGCGATCAAACCGCCGCGTATACGCAGTGACGTGTCGTATGCGTCACGTTTTCTCACCGTTTCTTCATACATTTTGTTGCGATTCCGTAACGTCACCGTTTTTTAAGCGGCGGTGTGGTCGGACCCTAATTGCTTAAAATCCGTCGCGTAATATATTTATGCAGTTGCTAATTATTACCTACTTGCTGCCGCCACTTTTTATATTGTAACAGGCATATGTACTTTGATCACTTTAACTGTTGTTTGTTGTTCTTAATTAATTATACTTAGTTTAATTTGTTCACTCAACTCATCTTTAAGGAGCTTGCGTAATATTTTAAAATGCGTCTTTCTCTTCCGTTAACTACATTAATTAAGAGCATTGTTCATACATAAACAGTACTAGTCGAGAACGAACTTAGCGATGCCATAACGAACAATAAGTTCACACTGAATAGCTAATAGCAATACAGGGATACTATTCTCAAGGTGAATCAAGGTTTAGCATTTACTCATAATTATACGTTTGCCGTTGACATGTGTTCGATTCCCAGAGTTTTGCTGCTTCCAACTGTAAACCTATACGTACTTGTATCGATTAGTTGCATTTCTTTATTAACATTGTTGTGGATGCTTCGAGACCAATCGATTCTGACTTCTGGTATTGAAGTGTGATAACAATTTGGTTTCGTGATGCATGTTTTCGGCGGATTTCTTTCAATATCCATTTTGTTTATAAATTAAGTCGGTTACGGGTGTCTCATGTTTTTGTTCAGAGTTGGTCAACCTTCGATTTTGGTACTCCGTTCCACATTACAGGGCAGCCCTATACTAGGAAATTAAATCGTGATCAATTTTGAATTCGGTCTTGCCATTATTTCATTACTTAGCTTGTTTATTGGCCATTTGTAAGAGTAAAGTTTGCTGACCCTGACATCTAAAAAGTTGCCATAAAGTTGTATGCCAAGCCCTATTCTAATGCCTGATGGGTCTCAGCGACGCTTTCGCAGAGCTCCTGACAGAACATGTATGGAGCCAATGGTTGGGTTCACCTCATTTGTAACAGCTTCTTCTCCCTTCCTTTCAACGTAGACTGACTTACGACTTCTTATTTTCTGATCTGATTTACTGCGCCTTTTCCGCGAACCTTCACAATCCTCAGCTTTCAGTTCTACAGACGATGTGGCTACACCGTTGTCACTCGCCAATTTGACACCTGTGTTTGTGTGACCATTGTTGAAGTAATCCGAGTTATCAGTATCATCCCCACTTCTTTAAGAGTCTATGCTCCTTCACAACCCTTCGGCTTTCAGTTCTCCAAGCTACGTGACCAGCCCTTTGTCACTAGCAAGTTTGAAAGTTGTGTTTATATGTATCAACGCCAGTTTCCAAGAGCATAGGCTCTTTATTACCTGCTTCAAACGAGATTCAGCTACTCTTGTAGTAGCTTCTTGAGCAGTTGTGCTGACGCTCGTCGGCACGTAAAAACCGTAAGCATCACGAGCTAGAGAACTAGAGCTACATTATTGGTAGACCCACGTAGACGTACGTAGGTAGAAGAGACACTTAGATTTCGAGGAGTATGGCGTACTCACCAGCTCAGCCACCCTCAGCCCCACGCACCAGTACTGCTTCAGTGCGGCCGCGGCGCGACTGTCGCGATCGCCCCCCGTGCCCTCCTCCCCCTTTTTCGCCTGCGCCTCGGACTCCCGGTCGCCCGCCGACATGGCCCAAATCACACGCGCGCCCACGCCGAACTCGGGAACCTGTGAATAAAGACTTACATTGTGAACCATCGTCACATTTCTTTCATGGGACCAAAATTATTACCCCCTTATTCATAAAGGCTCTTTTATTCCGCTGGCGCTTTTAGAATACCATCATTGCCAACAAGAATGCCTCAAGAAAGTTGGCAGAAAGGAGTTCTATAAAAACATGACAATTTATTACCAAATCAAATGATTGAATGAAAAAATACAAACTAAATTGTACGGCACAGCGATGTAATCCCTAGGTTCGGTATTAACCTAAAGAAACATCTAGTGATGGATAGTTTCTACAGACCTATTCCACTGTTTCACGTATTTGCGCGTAAGAAAGGCCTAGAATTAGGCTTGCTGCGTGCTGCTTTCGGTACGTGTAGAATTTACACATGTAAGAGCCTAGTCCTAGTCTAAGTGTCACGACATAGAGCAGGCAGACAGAGATCCCCTTATTCTGCCAATATTAAGTTACACATCACAATCACTGCTATTAACCTACGTCGTGTTTAGTATCGCAGTTAAGCACCGAGTAAGTGGATGGTAATCGATGATCCGGTCGTAGGTATCTGTTGTTTGATCTGTAAACGCCGTGGCTGGGCAGGTATTTTAATTATGGAATGTTCTAGAACGGTTCTAGTCTGTTTTAAGGCTAACCTCTAAACTCTTAGTATTATTAATTTCATTGATACAGGTGATATTTACTAGGTTAGGTAGGTACTTAACTGATATACCTAGATAAAAAACATTATTCGGAAAGATGTCATACTTTACTCGACTCGTACAGAAACAAATATTAAGTACTTTGATAATCGACAACAGGAAAGAAAATATAGCCCTTCTGTTGTTTTTTCTGCAAAGTTTACATTCACAAACGCTTCTTGAGCTAATGTTAATATTAAAATAGTTTCTATATCTATCACTTTGACATTTGCTCTAGTCAAACAAATAAAATCTGCACTTTAAATAAATTAGTGGGAATGTCTCTATCATTTTCTGCATGTATCAGTTCAGTATCCAGCAGGATTCTAAGTGATGACCTATCTATAAATGCAGTTATTCGGTGATGGTAGGTTTCGTATAGAAACAAATGTTTACAAAAGTCAGGATGCGTTAGTCACAATAACATGACGTTGTGTTGGTTGTACAGTACGCGAACCTGTGACATACACTAGAAAATATCAGGGAATAAACATTTCGTGATTCATGTACTCTCGATAACATTCAGTTCGCTACATCATCAATGCTCAGCAGAATTGTAATTTACGGAACTTAAATAATTTACTTGACCTTTGCTGCTTAATTACTGTAACAAAACCTTCACAAGGTGACCAAAATGTCACAGTAGGTACACATAGTGCCAACTACGAAGACGCGTGGATTTATCAAAGTTAATCTATAGCAGCAGAGTAATAAGAATCACGGTGGGTGTTTTCGTGTATCGCTCCTACTTTAAATAGCAGTAAAAACGCTTGTTTTTCTTTTCATAATGACCACGGCACCCCTGGTAGTAAGAGCTGATGTGGCTTATGATGGATTACGCTAATCTAGTAAATGCTCTAAGGCCGATTTATTAAATCGCGATTGCAAATATACATGACCATTGATAAGTTGTAAACATTTTACAAATTACCACTCTTAGGTAAGTGTAGGTAGGTACTCATTTTGTCAAGTTGGTACGTCGTAGTCGAAATTTTTAATCAAATGGTAGTATGTATTTATGTAAACTCTATATTGCACATAAAAATGTAAAAATACAGAAGTACACAGAAAATAGTACAAAGGCGAACTAACTGGGAGGTAGTTATGTGTTACACGATTTTGCACTACTGGGTAACGATACACTAACTAACTAAATAACTATATTCAAAATGTGATTTCAAAATCTGCCCAATTCATGTTTGACTCAGTAAAAGTCAAAAGTCAAAAGTCAAAAGTCAAAAGTCAAAAGTTTATTTTGCAAATAGGCCGCCGAGGGCTCTTTTACAAGTCTTTTTTTGAATCTACCAGCGCATTCGGAAAGACCATCATTGCCAAGAAGAATGCGCCGCAAGAAACTTGGCAGAAAGTCATTTTTTCAAAATTAAATAGATTTACAATAGTACTTAAATTCTACTTAACTTACCTAATACAATTAATACATTTTATAAAAGGGATGTAAAAGGTCCCTAAGTTAAGACCGTACCTTAAATTACATTGGTCTATAGTAGAGATGTATAAAGTCTCTACTGGTCAAAGCGAAACAAAATATGCGATAATGATAAGAAAGAGAAAGCAAAAAGTGAATAAAAATAATCTAAGTTCAGTGGAGGTGTAAAACGCCTCCACCGTCAAATAAGTTAATTGGAGATATCTCCAATGTCGATGAGAAAAAGAGCAAAAAAAAATATATTATATATAATAAAAAATATGAAATATGCATTTCATGTCAAGTAAGTAACTGATAAGCTTTTGGATTCCGAAGGCAAGCTTACGTCTGCCGCCCCCAATGTTGGCTCACACGCGCTCATGTCATGCTCTGAAAGCAGAGCGGTACCGAGGGCATGTATCACTTCCGTCCCCACAGGCTCGCTATGGGGACGTTTTAGGAACTTCGACGCTGCTAGCCTGTAACTAGACAGTAAATGAAAAAATAAAACAACAAAAGAAAACGGAAATCCATAAGCTTAACAATATACCTACCTAATACCTAACTTAGCACACATACACATACGACATAGCAATATTTATGTCCTTGTAAATAATTAATAATAATAAAAATAAAAATAAAAATATTACTAAAGTAAAAAGAAAACCATTGACGTGCATTAAACTTACAATTTTCGGATTGTTTCGGTAAACAAAAACGTCTGGATTAGTTTTTATTTTGAAATAAGACTTGTATTGTAGTGTACATCTTTTAAATAATTATGCATACGAGACTAAAGTATGTAAATAAATTTCCATCTCAAAAAAAAACATATTTTAACATCTTTGATCTCAAGTGCGGATGATATCAAAGTTATAATCATATCACAAGCCCCATATCACAAGCTTTGTTTAGTTTGGGACTAGGTCAATTGGTGTCAATTGTCCCAAGATAATATCGCACTGTGTATTATTTTCAGTAAATCCTTAACTACAACAATGTTTATGCATTTCTATTAAACTGAAGAAGTCAAATTTGCCTCTTGAAATATTTCACCCAATTTCATGTAAAAACTATCCGTGCTGTCCAGTTTTCGAGTCGTTTTAATTGTAATATTGGAATCCTTTATTTTGTTGTAAAACCAGGAAGCTATTTATCATCTACTAGAAAATAACAGCTATATAATATCAAGTTTCAGGTGTAACAAGATATTTAATATTGATTCTCATACGGTATACCAATTAAACAATACTCACCAAGCAATGTAGCGCGACATGCTACCAACATGCCAATCGCTCGGCCAGAACACACGCACACACACTTTCCAATGCTGGTATTGGATATATTTTAGCCGCGAAAGTATATGATTAAAATAATTTATGTGTGTGCAATTACAAATTACGTTACGTTCAAGTTTGGGGTGCTGTCATATTGCACAGTAGCGTTTTCCCGGCGAATGAATGAATTGTGTGGCGTCATTCATTTGTTCACGTAACATTAACATTCCTAATTAGCTTAGTCGTCCATATGATTGATTTTGTATAAATAGGCTGTGATTTGTATGTTAACTACTTACCTTTAGCTTCCTTTTGATGTGAAAGAGCAACTTCTCACTAAAAGCTATGTTCAATTATGAAGATGACATTCAGTACGTAATGCTACTAATGTTACAATTATTGTTAAATATTTCAAGTTTGATGGTTTGTGGCTGCTTAACTCATAGACGGCTGTAGGGATATATGAAATTATTGGTACAGACAGACCAAGACCCTAAGTGCCATAAGCCACTTAGGGTCTGTATCACCTGCATTCAAGATAACGATGGGTCCTATGTATAAGGGCCAATCTATGGAAAAATTACAAAGTAAATGCAACTATATGCAAAATAAAAAAACTTAGACTAGCCTAGCTAGAATGACTTAGATTAGCCCATACCTATACGTTGGACCCATCGATAAAAGAGATGACACCTTATCAGGAACTTATCACGAACTTATCAGGAACTTAACAGAGAGTGGTGGCACCGGCCCTTATTCTCGTAAACTGAATAGTTGTCTAGCAACCGTTATGTTTTAGTTCCAACACTTCGTGGTCGCGAGTAAGTCAGCTAATAAAATAAACAACGAATTAAATTGAAAATTGCTAAAATCCAAAATTAATTTATCAATGTCTGTCTGTTATTCTGTCTCTTTCATTTAATGGTATTTTTTTCTATTTAGATTGCTTTTGAAATTCTTTAATTTAATGGTTCCAATAATTATTAATGTATTTTAATTCAAACACAATAATTGTATTGTTTATGAAAAAATAAAAAATCTTTAAATATTTATCAACATTTTAGTCTCCTTTTTTATTTAAAACTCTCGATCGCTAAACAAATTACTGACATCATAGTTAGCTAAAGTGTTGCCTATAACGTCTATCTTAAACAAAACGTCAACACCATTATTATTGTTTTCCGTGTCCTCAAAACCACTTTGCTTAAACTAAATTTAATGGCGGGCCCTTAATGTGTACGTGACATGCGTTGAAACGACTTTACTGTTATGTTCACACAGTACTTGCTTTGCTTACCTGTGCTTGTGTTCAAGAGCAGTCATTTAACTGCGTTACTGCGTGGTTTAGCTTAAATCGACTATTTACTTACTATGTAAGCATAGCCTCTGTACGAGTTGTCTTCCTGACTGTTTATAATTGTAGTTATTATTTATGTCGCAAAATTGTTGATCAATTTGAAACTAGAAGGCATTGCCTGTCATTATTTAAATAAAAACACCGTGTTTTTTTTTCAAACCTTACAAAAAATAACTTTTAAGTTTAAAGTAAAGACGACATAAAAAAATAATTCACTACTTTTACTACGGCGAAAAAAAAGATATTGTAAAAATAAATAATAATTTAAATTAAGAAAACTGTTTCTTACCAAATGCAAAACCTTCCGGCTAACTCAAAATCACCAGTCACTTTCCAAATCGTCTCAGAACACTTACACTCGAATTGAAAATTTAAATTTGAAAAACGCGCGAAGCTTAACAATGCGTTCAGAACGGCGGATACGAGTGCGTTCGGCGTCCGTTGCAGAGCGACTATCGCTTTACCCACAAACACTGAGCCTCTATGCTTCATTAGAACTAAAGGAAAGACCCCTGGATACCACAACAACTCCCCCTGTGTCAAGCAAATTCGTATAAACGGGAGAAGGGAACGCGGATCTTCGATTTTTGGTCGCCTCGCGTAGTAGCCCCGTAGTAGAGTAAACTTTCATTCATTTTAAAACTAAAGTTTCGCTCTCTGATTGATTTATACCAAGCTTGCAATCATCTTGATCACCTATCATCGCGTATTAGAGTTGTCCCAGATGGTTGTTGAGAAACATTTAATTGTATCCTAATGGAACTGGATGGTTGGTTTCGGTTTTATAGTGGACTGTTTTGTTTCATTTATTTAGAGTGTTTGTTCTAGTGTGTTCTGTGCGTCAGTATGTTGCCCATACATATATTACGAAATAATGATTTATAAAGTCTGCAATAAAAAATGCTCTTTATTTAACAGAAACATTAAGACGACTAACTCTGGTTTTTTCGGCTGAATTACCGGCCATCGAAATATTTTATAGTGTACTAGTTTTAGTAAACAAGTACCGCAATTATTCTGTTGACTGCTTTGATAAATTATAACGTTGACTGCCGGTTTTTTCATTGGATACTAATTTTAAATTAACTATGTACTTACTTACTTGGACTTAATGTCCACCGCGATTCATGATCTGCCATGCCAGCGCAAAAACAAAAACATGCAGCTTTTTAAAGGCAACGAGTTGACATATTTGAGGTCTCTACTTTTTTTTACTATTTGCACCATGCTATTTATTTGTCTTCAGCCAGCAGTATTATAAAACTTAGGGCTAACGGTTTTTTTTTTCTTAAACCAAAAAACAAAGTTGCCAGTAACACGGTGCTTCGAAGCCACGTGTGTTAAGATGGTTATCACCAGCAGTGTGAAAGTCGACGCAATGACAATCATATTAAATTTGTAATTAGTTACTTTCTACGTAGGTACTACTTTATGTGCCAGCTCACTTCTCGTATACCATAAATTATCTCGGCAATTAAATAATAAATTAAAGTAACAAGTCTAATGCAATAAAACAACACAGATAATACCCCGCTTGGCGCTTTCTACTAGTTTCCTTCACATGTTAATTCAGACGCTAATTCAGTTTTCATCCGATTTGCTCTTACAAATTTTCTTAATAGCTATTATTAAAACACAATTGTACCCACTTGATTCATTTTTCTTTAAAAGCTTGATTCATCACTGATTAAATATTTATTTTATGAATAATCAACACTTAATCAATGCTTACTTTTAAAATGACTTCGTTTAACTAAAGGCGGTGACAAAATGGCTATAAAGCTCTTTGTACCTGGTAATATTTTTTGGGCAAATACGTCAAATTTTCTATATAATTTTTATGAATGGATTTATTTCTTATAATATTGTTACGCTTTATTCTATTTTGCAAGCAGCCGTGCGTTAAAACGTGAAACAGTTTTATTTTTTGTTAGTCAACGTAACAATTCTAAGAGCCTTCGCCAAGGTTTTTTTAAAGGTTTATTAAGGTCTATGTATTTATATAAGCATATTCATCATTTTATACTTTATGTAAATACGTCACTTCCCGGGTTTCAATTGCTGTAGATTATGTACGAATTTATTATTTAAGGGTAAGTAAGTTTATTCCTTTCAATTATTGTAATGACTGTAATATTTTTTGCATAGTCGATGCTTCCATTTTGTTCGTTTTCAAAATTATATGGCTCATTCTTAATTTACTTAATGTATAAACATTAAATTAACAATCATTATGATCATCACATCAGCCATAGGACGTCCACTGTTGGACATAGGCCTCCCCCAGACTCCTCCAGTTGCCTCGGTTAGAAGCGGCTTGCATCCACCGCATAAAAACTTAAAAGTTATTAATTTATCATCCGATATTTAAAAAATGCAAATATGTTTAAACTTGAGAGTGGCATTTTCTTAATTATAAAAAAAAACTAAGTCAGCGTCCTGCGTAGTTAATTCTGAAAAAGAATACAAATTTATTTTTAATCTGCCACGACTGCGAAGAATCATTTCATTGCATCCATCCAGCCAGCCAGCCAGATCGCTTATTATGGAGTTATTTGAAAATTGAAAAGCCACTTTCTAGCGTTTTCCGGTCTACAAGCGGCATAACTGCATATGCGCGCGCACGTTCTTACACTATGCAATGAGTTTTAGGAAATTTAGACTTTATTGTGTGAAGTGCAAAATATGAAATGAAAAAGTCATGAACTTGGAACTAAGACTTTTTGGAATTAGTCATGTTAGCCTGGTATATAATTGACAATGGATACAAACATCAATAATTTTCAACTTTGTAAAGACGAATGTAATTTTTATACATTTTTTTAGGTTTAAAAAAACGTCATTTTTAAAAAATAATAAAAAATAGTTACAATACTTCCAAAAACAATCGGAAAAATGTAAAAATTACAGTTTTTTTTAAACTTGTAAATAATGAGTAACTAATTGATGAATAAAACAATAATTGTTTAATCCTTTTCGTAGTATAAAGATGATTCATGAAGTTTCAGTGTTTTCATTGAGAACAAATTTTCTCGCAACGATCAACTTTGCTCCTGAAATATGCGTCAAACTGTGACTAATATTTTACACATTATTTACCTTATTAAATACTCCATAAATCAAAACTAAATGAATCATAAAATATTTTACTGAATTAAGTCAAGTTTTTTTAAGTCATGTGGCTTGTACCCGCGATTTGAGGAAGGCCCATAGAAAAAAAAAAGTCTGATTCTATCCGGTGGGATTTCCGAAAAATCCCTTGTTAAGTAGGTAAACATAGCATGGCCATAACTCTTAAAGATTATCTATGCTTTCAAGTCCCTGACTCAAGCGAATTAGGCTGTAGATAATATTTAAAGTTAAATTTCTTTAGATGACGAAATTTTTATAGATTTTGAAACCACCAAAAACAGCTACATACCTACTTATAGAAAATTTAAGTAAACATCTTGCGTTTCTATAAAAGACCATTAATTGTAACTTAAGTATTGGTTCAAATCAAATGTTCAAACTCTTACGGCCTAAATATTACAAGCCGAAACATTTTTAATTTAACAAAGTTTACACGTTCGACTTCTACGTATTTGTTTAGATTTATTTTCCTCCTGCAAATCGTTTTAGCGTTCAGGCACGGTGTTGCATAAAAATTGAAATATTAGGCCGTATGCGGGATGTTTTATAGCACGTAGGGTGTTATATGAACAATACCTCTTTGTAACACGACTAAACGTCACTACAACACTGCCCATTGTTGGCTGACTGTTGAACCACCAACTTACTCGTAAGTACCTGACCTTGCCACGGTGGCGCTGTCATCAACAAAAAACATATTTTGCATATAAATTATTCTAAGTTCCAAATTTTGTCACATGTCTCACTAGATTTGTCAAGGTACAGATAAATCACAAGTAAAGCAAGCATTTGTACAAAATGTTACCTTAAGTCAATGGTGTAAGAAGTTACTGGTGTGAATTATTAGAATGTTTTTATGATCCGCTCATCTACCCGCGTCGACACTTCACGGCTGCGTTTTGTTTTTCTTTTGTTCCTTTTTCAAATTGACAAATTCGTGACCCTCAAATATGTAGAAGAATAGGAAGTCATTTAAAATGTATCAGGCTATGCAGGCTGAATCATTCAAGCGCCCATGAAATTTTGCCACAATTTAAATAAAAAGTTGTTTTGTTCTTGTGCTTACTGTAATTATAAAGATAATTTAACAAAATATAGCACCAACATGCTATTTTTATGATAAAACAAAAGCCTGCTACTTCTAATACTGAACTTTATACCTATTTCATAGGTTATACCGATTTGAAAAGAAACTAACTTTACAACTGAAAAAATACTGCAAGAATTTTACCCGTTCCCTTTCGCTTTCTCTGTTTATGTAGAGTGTACTATATCTAGCTCTACAAAGAATTGATCGGTTGTCTCCCGGCTCGGCGCCGCCATGCTGTCGCCGTTTTGGCGCCAAAGTTCCTGCGACCCGGGGTGCGTTTACAAAGGTTGCTACCCGCGACCTATTTGTCTGTGACACACTATCCCAGTTTAATAAACACGCAATGCGATGTTAACCGACGATTGGAACAAGCAGTAGTTTTATGGTAACAATGGGGTTGTTTCCTTTAGGTGTTCGAGTAATTGTGCTGACCTTGTACCAGGAGGTGAAGAAGAATTTTAAAAACTGTTGTCTGCAACCTCGCTTGCATTATTTTTCTTTTTTACAGAATTTTAAGTAGCCTGCGTCGCTTTTCGAGTATGCAGAGTATCATTATGCCATTAAGTTGTATTATCTTTTCGCGAAGTGTGTAATTTCCTTTATAATGGAAAATGGTTCAGAAAAATCTCAGCTCATTTAAATACGAAGTATGTAATCCCAAATCAACTCGTACTCGAAAAACAAAGAGAAACCCAAACCCTTTCTGTCCACGCTTACTATCGTTAGGTAACTGAAATATTTATAAGAAAAACAGTTCCCAAGAGAGAGCTAAACAATGCCGCGCGGCATGTCGTCGCATTCCTTCACACTTCGCGTGACCGCTACCAAATAGTAAATCAGTTCTGCATTATCTGTGGTTGCTTTTTTTATGAGCTTGTATTTGACCAATGGGAAACAGCTGTGCTAAGGCTGTGATCACAGTCATTTTCCAATCCACACGACAGGTAGTAACAAAAGTTAAGGGCGAAGGCGGATGCAGAATAAAAAAAAATATTGGGTAAAAAGCCGACGTGGCATATTGGTTTGTCTTATGCAATCTTAAGATTCTTAAGCACCCTGTGTTCGAAAATTGGCTCGCACTTTTGAACTTTTGGGAATTTACTTGGGAAACTACATTAGAAAGCTACACTCATCTGTGAAGCAATTCAATACTGTGTGAAGTTCCCACCCCCCTCTGGCCCCGCATAGGGATCACAGCCTGAGCCCTGTCATTATGAGAACAGTTCTTTGCTCAGCTGCAGGGCGTATTTACTTCCATTCTATGCTGGTCTGAGCCTCTAGTGTAAGTTTTTTCATATAAAAACGTCTCGAACGCGTTCACGTAAACGTCTCAATTACTATGGAATAATTGGCAGCGCCACTTGCGGATCGAAACGGCAACAAACTGTTCTCATAGTATTTGACTGTTTAACGCAAACGCGTTTGAGACGTATTTTGTGACCAAAAACCTACACTAAGCATACTGTAGGCTTACCCCCTTATTCATAAACGCACTATAGGCCTCTGTTAACTTAGTAATCGTTTGTCCTTATCTATCACTTTGACATTTACCTTTCACAGATAAGGACAAACGATTACTAACTTAGCAGAGGCCTATAGTGCGTTTATGAATAAGGGGGTTATTGTCTAACTCGCTCGCATTCGCCATCGTGCTCATTTTGACAGTTCATGTCTGGGCTGACAATTGGCATCGAAATCAGCTAGCTATCCCATTCATACAAGAACTGTCAAAATGAACACGATGACGATTGCGAGCGAGTTGACAATAAGCCTACTGGAAGTTAATGTATACCAGTTGCTTAATCTTACCGAGCAGATGGTAAAGCCAATCGAGGGAATGGGCGAAAATCTTAGGAATCTAGCAAACCATCACTATTTTGATTTCTCATCAATCATGCTAAACTTGGCCAAAAGGGCCCTTTTAGGCCCTGACTACCCCGTAAGGGATAAATACGTGATTTATGTCGTATGTATGGTTGCAGAAGACGCTTGTCTACTCACACTTGGTTTGAAAACATCAAAGTTATTTAGCCGGAAATACGGACGGAGGCAGGAAGAGCATCGCATTACAAATTACCTTAGCTTGTGTTAATTACAATTGACAACATTAAAAAAAAAAGCATTTAAGTTTTTTTCGCGTTTATAATAGCTGGTTAAAAATTAGACTACCCGTGTTTCTCGGTTTTCCTTTGGTTTACTTAAAATCGTCGTTAATAATTTATTAAAGAAATGGTCATTAAAAAGACCGTATATACAAAGATAGGGATACTGATGTCGTGAACTTAGCATGATATAAAATTAAAAAAGTAACTTTCAAACAAAACTGTCATGTCACGTCACTTGCTTTGTTTATCAACCATTCATTGTCGTTCGTTCACGAATTTGTTATTTTTCGTTTGCTGCTTTGCAATACTGTGCATGCTTTGAGTTAATTTCTATATAATATCGACCTCAAAAAGGCATTCGACCTCGTTGACAACGACATTTTGTTGCGGAAGCTCTCAGCCTTTGGTTTCAGTAAGCATCTCTTGACGTTTTTCGCCAGCTACCTGAAGGACCGAAGACAATTTGTCCAAATACGAAGCTTCTCATCTAGGGAGTACTATACTCGGTCCGGGGTGAGTCAAGGGAGTACACTAGGTCCTACCCTGTTTCTTATAATGATGGATGATCTTCCGGCCGTTGTAAGTAACTCTAAGTGCCTGTTGTTTGCTGATGATTTGAAGATGTTTTCGGCTATCAGGGATGACTCAGATTGTGGTGCGTTGCAGTCGGACATAAACGCTGTGTCTGACTGGGCATGTGTCAACAGATTATCGTTCAACGCTGGGAAGTGTAAAATAATATCATTTTCACGCTCCCATGTAACTTTCCACTATCCCTACAGTTTGGAGGGTAGCCCGATGGACAGGGTTCTAAGCGTTAGGGACTTGGGACTGATCGTTGATGAAAAACTTGACTTCCATCTGCATATCATCAGTATCTGCAAGAGTGCCAGCAAAGCCTTGGGCTTCATTATGCGCGCGGCTTCACAATTTCAGAGTGTAGCTGTCCCTATTGTCTTGTACAACGCCTTTGTACGCAGTAAACTCGAATACAATTGCATTGTCTGGGACCCTCTGGAGTCTAAATATGATTTGGTGATAGAAAGAGTTCAGCGGAAGTTTGCTCGATATTTGTACAAGAGGATTTACGGCTACTACCCATTCTTGTTTCCATCTCTCTTTGTATCGGGTATGGTAGGACTGGAGACACTGAGCCATCGGCGAAAATTTCATTTACTAGTGCATTACTGCTCTATGTTGCAGAATAAAGTAAATAATCCTCTGGCACTACGGCAAATAACTCTATTCGTCCCACAGCAATACGTACGAACGGGAGCGCGACGCCGCCATCACTTGTTCGCCGCGTTGATGGGACTGAGAACACGTAGAGCCCGGAACTGTCCGACGGCCAGGGCGATAGCGCTACTTAATGCCTTTCTATCTGAGATCCAAGATGCTGACGTGTTCGCTGATGGTTGGGGAGCACTTTTATCTAAAATAATACTATTTGTGTTTTGTAATTAACAGGTTAGGTGTGTTGGTCTTTACTGTAAGCCTATCCTTGTATTTTTAAATAAATAAATAAATAATGTACGACCGGAAGAAAGTATCACCAAGATCCTTTAATAATTTGTATCGTCCCAAGTTGCGGAAACACGGCGTTAATGGAAAAAAATAAGCACTATAAGCACATGAACACAAGATAAATTCGTCGACTTTGGGCAGATTGAGGCTATCCGCTATCACTAATCAGTCAACTACTTTCATGTTATTAAAGCGTCTATCAAACCAATAATTAAATATTACGACATTTACGAGAATTGAAAACGTGTCGTTAGAATCAAGTACCTAATCCGTCGGACTGATAAAAAATGAACATGAGTTTGACACCATGACATTTCTATATTTTTTAAATTCCTACGGTAATAAATGGACTAACGGCACTATGAGTATATCCCTAACATTCACAATCCAACTTTTTTTACTGTTTTTCCTGAATAAAAAAAAAACTACTGCATAAAAAAATCCAAAAATATTTTTACTGTAATGAGCAGTGTAAAATCTACAAACGGTATTTTCATTTTACTACCTTAGCAAATTTGAATTGTTGTCAATTGTGTTTGAAATTAGGTAGTATACCCGATCCACTTAACGAAAAACGAAACCTTGTTCTTATCTTCACGTTATTATCGTTACGATTTAAATGACTTCTTTATGATGATTTTTGGGCCCTTTTCCGCAGTCACTATTTATTACTTAGTTGTCTTTATTATTATTGCTTTAGTTATTTACAGCGACATCTAAAACATATTGCATTTTAAAACTACGCTTACCCTCTTTATTTGAGTGTCGCGTGACTGCGAAGTGTCACTGGCCATTTGTTCCGTAGTCGTTTCTGATTCGTAGTCGCTCTCAGTCAGTTCCATGTTATCGACTACATCCCTCAGGAACTTGGCCGTGTCTACATATTCTGACGGTTCAGGGTGGCCTCCTTTCCCCTCGTGGTCCTGTGACCAAAATCAATGCCTTAGTTACTTTATTCTATACTAGCTTTTTCCCGCGACTTCGTCCGCGTAGACTTCATTTATTGACAAATAGCTTTTGGCCACGGCTTCGCTTGTGTGTACCAGGAGTATTTCAATCCCGTTTTTTTCCCGTTCCCGTAATGCTCTCTTAATGCTCCCTACACTCCCTAAAGAACCCACTTGCCAAATTTCAGCTTTCTACGACCAGTAAAACGAAAAATCCCGTTTTTTCCCGTTCCCGTGGGAATTTTGGAAATTCCTCTCTTAATAATGCTTCTTTATACTCTCCAAACAACCTAAATGCCGAATTTCAGCGTTCTACAACCAGTAAAACGAAAAGTTCCGTTTTCCCGTTCTCGTGGGAATTTTGAAAAATGATCTTTTATAGCTTCTCTACACTCTTCAAGCAACCTACATGCCAAGTTTCAGCTTTCTACAACCAATAAAACGAAAAGTCCCGTTTTTCCCGTTCCCGTGGGAATTTCAGGAAATCGTCTCTTAGTGCTTCCCTACACTTATCAAGCAACCTACATGCAAAGTTTCATCTTTCTACGACCAGTAAAACGAAAAATCCAGTTTTTCCCGTTCCCGTGGGAATTTTGGAAAGTCCTCTCTAAATGCTTCTCTACACTACCCAAGCAACCTACATGTCGAATTTCAGCTTTCTACAACCGGCACTGCAGTATAACAAAAAATCCCGTTTTTTCCCGTTCATTTCCGTCAGAATTTTGGGAAATCCTTTCGTAGTGCTCCCCTATACTCCCCAAGGAACCTGAAGGCCAAATTTCAGTTTTCTACGACCATTAAAACGAAAATTCGATCCCGTAGAACTGAATATAAATCTCGTTTTTTCTTATCCTGTTGGAATTTTCGAAAATCCTTAAAACTAATTTTTACTATTAAAATCACCTACTTCTATGCCAAATTTGAAGTCTAGTAATTATAGTTCATAGAATTTCGTTGAACTGAATAATAATATATAAATCCCGGTTTTTCCTTATCCCGTGAGAATTTCCAAAAATCCTGAAATTATTTTCTTAGTTTTGTAAACATCTACTTGTGTACGATATTTGATAGGGTCACTCGGAAACGAATATAATAAATCCCGTTTTTTCCCGTTCCCGTGGAAATTTGTGTGTGTGTGTGTGTGTGTGTGTGTGTGTGTGTGTGTGTGTGTGTGTGTGTGTGTCAGGTAGGTATGTGTGTTGTTGTTTTCGTAATCAGCGACCCGATAAACCGTACAAATAATACTACCCACTATAATATAATAATAATAATACCCACGTTGATTTTCAGACTTTGTCACCCCCTATCCCCTTTTAGGGGTTGAATTTTCAAAAAACCTGAAACAGGTATTTACTCATTTAACGTTAGGATTACTCCTGTGAAGTTTCGAATAAAATAGTCTAACTAATCTTGTTTCCCCATACAAACTTTGGACCCCCATTTAACCCCTTTAGAGGTCGAATTTTGAAAAATCCTTTCTTAGTGCACCCCTAGACCTTATAAGGAACCTACGTGCCAAATTTGGAATCTCTAGAACCAGCGGTTTGGGCTGTGCGTTGATATGTCAGTCAGTCAGTCAGTCAGTCAGTCAGTCAGTCAGTTTCTTCTTTTATATATTTAGATCTATTTGGTTTATTTTCTTTTCTCTTGTGGTTGCCAGTTTGCAAGCATCATTTCGTTTCAGTGTTGTCATACCCTTTTTATTAGTATATGCTGTAATTACTTGGCTATTAAATTGCCGTTGCTCTTAACTGACAAATCGTCGTGTTAAATGACTTCGTGTGCAACCTTCAGCTTTTCCTCCAGACCCTCAGTTATTTCATTTCAAGGATGAATGGGTATTTGCTAGGCAAGTGTGTTCCACCCTAGATCACATCTTAGCTTACCATCAGGCGTAATCGTGGTTAAACGAATGCCTGTAATGCATGGATTTGAGAGTTTAATATATATATAGCATATCTCTGTGCATTTAGTAAAATAAACTTTAGAAACTCGTCAACGGCTTCTTTGTGCACTCTTAACACCTTTAGACTCTGTCACCTGATCTTTGTACTAATTAGTGAGACTAACGATGCTACGTACACCAATCACCTACATTTGACGCTAATCGGAAGTCTCGGCCACAATATCATTATATAAAGCAGTATAAGAACAACTTCGGTATTCAACTTGCACTAGTTCAAGAAAGATCAAGTTTTAAGTGCGATTTAAGTAACAGAATCAGAAGTGACTCCTTGCAAGAGAAAAACCGTATTTATCGCATTTTTTATTCCGTAGAAAAGATTCAAATGCGGACTTAAATAAATATAGTAATGAAATTTCTCACTGACTAAACCCCTCAAGGCCCAGAACAAACCTTCGGATCCCTATGGTATAACAAGGAAGGATGAATTTTGCAAAATACGGAATAAAGAGTTCCGAACTTGGGGGTAATTCTATTTCTTGTGGAGTCACAAGCAAGATACCATTAATGTAGAAGGTCTGAATAGTACAGGGATCACAGTATAATTGCTTTGAAGGGCTGAATGTAATTTTTTTGAAATTTTCAGGGGTACAGATTAAAAGGTTAGAAACCAGTGTTTCAGATCCATGGTTTACTGTTTAGTGCTAGTTTACTGTACATGCGCACACGCTGCTTAGTGTTCCGTTACTCAGCGGACTAATAGAGCTGTTGGCCCACTTCGATGATCCGTTGTTATGGCAGTAACGATTTGTTTACTGTCTTATCGGCAGTAGCTACTGTTAAAACTGTTTTGAAAACAAAAGTGAGACTGTCGAAATTTATCTTTCGTTTTTTTAGCATTAGAAAGAAGGTAAACAATTTTAAAATGTGTTCTTATCGAAAAACATTTTTTAAAAATCTGTGACCATAAAAAATAAATCACAATTTTTGCAGAGATTTTAAATTGTAACTTACTGTCTGTTAATTTTTTAAAACCGCTTTTCAATAAAAAAACATTTCAAGATTGTTTACCTTTTTTCTAATGCTGAAAAAAACGGTGAAGCTATACAGGTTATAAGAACCAGATATTTTTAGGGCCCCGTACTGTTTTTGAATTGTGAAATTTGACATAGAATAAATAAGCAGGCCTCGGCCTCGCAATACAACTGGAGAAATTATATATACTATGGATGATATATGCTACTTTGTTTTATATTTATCCAATACTAAAAAACGTGCCCCTTCCAACCGAGGTAACTGGAGATCTATGGGGGAGGCCTACGTCCAACCGGTGGACGTCCTCTGGCTGATAATGATAATGATGAAAAAAAAGGTACTTACTTCTAAAAAAAAATTGTGATAGTGCGATTTTCTTTGAAAATTTTACTTCTGTGCTTTGTTTTTTGTCCTATTTCATTTTCGAGGTAAATTTCCTGCGATTTTTTGCCTTTTTAAGCATAAAAGGTATTAAAGGTTAAAGCTTAAAAACATATTTTCGCAATAAAGCTATCAGTCCGCATTTTGCTACTCAACACAGTCATATTGTGTTGTTACACCCAGTAGGTCAACATCGCGTCAGCACACAATGTTGCATGGTCGCGGTGCACTGTTGCGGTTAATGTGCAGCACGCCTTACTAAACGGTACTGGCTGCTTACAATCAGATACCGTGCATTCTGATAAAAACAAAATGGTCATAAATAAAAGAACAACGCCACAATTTTTTTAATGGCAATAAACACGTGCTTTAAAAGAAAAGTAAACTTTGAAACGTATAATGGGTCCACATTTATTCGTTAAAAATATAAAATGCAATTTTCTCACAAAATGGCAACTTAACACGATTGCTACAAGGTAAGTTGACCTAAAACAATATGTATTTAGATTACGCGATCAAAAAAGCTCGTCTAGTTAATAGTTACACCGAATATTGCGTTATATAGGTACATTTTCAACAATCGCGTACCTATTTTGACCCATTGTGTATTTCAAACGTCATGTATTTTCGACCCGCACCCATTTGTTTAATTTCTTTACAATTTCTTCGTGCCCTTATTATTATGTATACGTCAGTACGTGCCACGCACGCCCGGGCAAAAGCGTGTACTTACTAGAGAATGCCATCCATTGTATGTAAATTGTTGATGAGTCAGGAAGTATGATGATTTGTTGTCATTAAAATCTGGTCGAAATGTGACGAGGCAAATATTCTTATTGTTAACTTTTTGACCTAGTCTGCATAACATTCAGATCGGCATACAAATTGTTCGAAATAAATGTTGTTCCGTCATTTGTTATTAATAAATCATTGACAAAAACTGACTCTAGTTTCGGTACCGAAAATTCTTTATGTTGCTTGCGCTCAGGCCCCTCTTCTCCACTGGGCACTATGGGCACGTGCCCAGGGCCCCGCGATCGAATGGGGCCCCCTAGTTCCTGCCAGATTACCAAATGATAACCGATATTTAGGTCATAGGGGCCCCATGATCCTAATGTGCCCAGGGCCTCAAATAGTTTAAAGACGGCCCTGCCTATGCTTGCCCTTACGTAAAGTAGCTTCGGACAGGAGTTGTCAACAGTTTTAAAACAATCCTATTTATTGCCAAGCAATTAAATAATGCTAGACGTATCTCCCAATCATCGCATAACCTGCGTTGGGTTGGAAGTGGCCCAATATAACCTCTACGTTGATATAGGTAGAGGGTTCCGATTTTATTATTTATACATATATGAAAGTTCCGTTAAAAAGTGAAAAAAAAAATTCATTACAAGTTACAATTAATTAATTACAACTTGTATTATTTTCGACTACTTGTTAAAAATTATGTAGAGCTATAATTTCAGCCTGGCACTGCACGGCTCATGTTCTCATGTAACAAATTCTATGCAATTTTGATCACATTTCGAGTGGTATTTTTGCAGTGATTTCAAAAATCGGCCACTGTTTGATTGCAAATATTACCTTTGAAATAATTTTTAGTTTTTACTCACGGTATCTGTTAGTGGCGCAATTTTGACGGCTTTTTCGACCTCCCAAAAGAATTCTCTGGAACCAGGCGATATAGTCACCAAGCCTCCAGCGTACAAACACTCCACTTTCAATCGATTACGAATAATCGATTACAAATACTAACACAGAAAAATCGCAAATCGAAAACTTTTTCGATAGTTTCGAATAATCGGGTGCTTAGTTGCAGACGGATAGATCAACTGACATAAAGTGACTATGAACAGGTCTGACCACGGGATGGCACCTTTTGACCTCTTAATTGGCACTTGCATTGACCCTTAATTGTATTACCCATTCATGTCTGCCATTAATTGCTGTAAGACGGATGGGACTTGATATTACTAGTTATTTAATATGCTGCTTAAGGAATAAGTTGCTCTAGAAATTCGTAAATTACTACGAGTGTAGTAGTAAGAAAGTAGTACAATCTCCACTCCAGTAGGTTTCCCTTTCTGGTGATAAAAACTTGTGCCAAATGTACCAACGATCGCTTTCGATATGGGATGAAACAGAAAAGGGAGAGTCACTTTCGCGTTTCATTTTATAATGCAGCTTGGTTTTTCTTTTGACGCACAGTGTCTTAATACTATGCATTTATCTTTCAAAGTTATGCTGCGTGAAATGGGATAACTTCAAATAAGTTTGTGGGCTATGAAATAAAGAAACTCTTGTTAACTTTAATTACGTTTATTTCAAAATAGGTACTAAATAATAGTACTTACATTACAATACAAAATAAATGTACCTACATAAAAAACTTACATTCAGAAATGTAACTCATTTCGATTAAGAAATAACAATTTTCTTAACAAGAAATCTGCTAAATAGAAATAGGTGGGAAATAATTGATAAGTGTAAGGAGAGCTTTATAATATAAGTCGATCAGTATTTAATGCAATTTGAAAAAAGTAATAAATTATTGGAATGACAGATGTGAATATCAAATTAGTAAAAATAATAACAAATGAAAAATGGCACCATGAACGAAAAGGTTTACGACATCTGCAAAACACTTAAACTATTTATTGTTAATAGTACAGTATAAAGTAAAGCGGTGGTCACACCAATGCATTAGACTTCAATCCTGATCTCGATCGCAGTTCAATAGAATTCATGTCGTTGCACACAAGTGTGACCGAGCTATTATGTCTATTGTGCATGTTTACATTTCCTTTGTGAAGTGTATCACGGAAAGTGCGGTATCTAGAAGGTATACTGCTCCCTGGATCACGCATAGAGCACCGACTGCTAAGCCCACCTGAAAAAAAAAACAAGTATTAATACTGGTCCATACACCACTGAGTATCAACTCCAAGGCGCTTATACACGGCATGACTTTAAAAATCTATGTAATGCATGTTGTACGACAGTAGAAATAGATATATATATATATAGTCCTCCTCATCGGTTTCGACGACGGCGACCCTGACTACCAGAAAAATTAATATAAATTAAAATACCATAAAATAACAATTACACATATATACAACAATTATTTACATATTTCTATTATGAGCCCTAATGTGGCTCGCTAGACCGAACTTAGTTTTAAATACCCTATTACAGGAAATGCAATAGAGCTGGCCACGTGAATTGTAGGCATAGTTGTAGGAAGGCTTAGGTCTTTCTTTTTGAATTTGGCGTTTTAGGTCAAGCGATTTCAGCCGGTTTTCCTCAAATATACCCACTGATTTATATACTGTGGAGCGCCACAATGACCTATTCGAAGCGCTCTCCTCCCATGTCAAAGGGTCAATAGCACAGGCGCTCAGATGTCTTTTGAGCACGTCTTTGTAGAGCAGATGTTGACCACCGTGCTTCCGTTTACCTTCAGCCATCTCAGAATAGAAGACAGTTTTAGGTAACCGGCGATCATCCATGCGGAGGACGTGCCCACACCACCTGAGCTGGCGATGCATGAGAAGAGCCTCCATGCCATGCACTCCGGAGCGACGCAAAACCTCAGAATTAGAGATACGGTCCTGCCACTTGATCCCCAGGATAGATCTTAGGCACCTGAGGTGGTACGTGTCGAGTTTTTTTATATCTGTTTTGTAGAGGCACCATGTCTCAGCTCCATATAAAAGGACTGGCAGTATTAGCGCTTTGTAAACGCTAATTTTAGTCGCTAGCTTAAGATCATGGGACCTCCAGACACGATCCGTGAGACGTCCGAAATTGGCTGCACCGTTGGCGATTCGCGACGGTAACTCCGAAGCCAGTGTGTTGTCGTGTCGGATGTTGCTACCCAGATATTTAAAGTGCAGTACCTCCTCCAATGGACGCCCATCTAGATTGAGTACTGTTTGGTCAGCTTCACAACCCCGAGATGGCTGTTTCAAAATTTGGGTTTTGGTGGCGCTTATAACCAAGCCAAATCTTTTGCAGGAAAGGTGTAGTGCGTCAACATAACTTTGGAGGTGTACCATACTGTCAGACATAAAACATACGTCATCAGCATAAAGTACCTCCAGTATGGACAACTTTAGCACTCTAGACTTGGCGCGGAATCTTGAGATGTCAAAAACGCCCTTTTCAGATCGAAAGTTGAGCTGGATCTGATTGGTACAACATAGCAGCGCGTCTCTCATCACAACTGCGAACTAGATGGCAAAGAGTGTGGGAGCCATCACGCAGCCCTGCTTAACACCACTTGTGATTTGAATCTCCTCAGAAAGTTCGTTTTCATGTTGAACCTGCGCTTTAAATTAAACTCGCATACAACAGACTCTGGAAGGGAAGTTCACAAAAAACTAAGATCAAAGGTTCGTGAACTAAAAGATAAATGGTGGGCGGAGAAGGCTGCAGAGGTGCAGCACTGGGCTGACACGCATCAGAAATAGATAGGTAGAGAGTGAACTACGGATCAAAGAGGAACTAAAATGTGACATAAGTATGTATTTGTTGCCATGTTCAATTATTTTACGTTAAATATGACAGTTCCGGAAAATCGGTACCTAAGCTCTTATAATTTCTACTCTTTATTAATTTAGCTGGACTCTACACGACTTAACATCTTGACTGAAATAATACATGAGACGGATCGTGAATATGTCAAAATTATAATTGGCACTTTAATTAAATAACCATCGTTTACACATTAACACTAAACTACGTGTATAAAACTAGGTATAAAATCATAAAAAATGCGTGAAGTAAGCGATCGTAATATTGTATGAGAACGCTCGCTCAAATATGGGACGACGCAGTCTGTAATCAGTAATCTAGGTCAAGTAAAAATTAGATAAGTTTTGTATGACAAACTTACTGATATCTTTCCTAATTATATGTAGCTGGTAAATTATACACCAACATATTTTTTCTGTCAATGGAAGCCTGGCGCAGGCTGTAAGGCGCAGGATGCTGAATTAGGACCATTTCGTGACAATTTGTCCCTATATTTTAATTTCTTTTGTTTTACGTTGATGATATATTTGTTAGGAATAAAATTCTCTTTCTTTTTTATCCACTGTGTATCTATTTATACATAATACTTATTGTGCTTATGATAGCGTTTATAACTTATCATTGATCATGTTCATATTAATGGTTAATAATTCCGAAAATTCAAAAGTTCAAGTCCTTGAACGGACCCACGATCCTTCGGCTTCAGTGACTCTGGATCAAAAACTATGCTACCACGCCTTTTTTATTTCTATGCCAATGCTCATTCGATATTCAGTAGTTGTATGCCTTGTTTCGGCGTAGAAAGTAAAGCAACTGGTAACATTACAGGCTCGTGAGGTATTTTACTTTAACCCTCTAGGCTGCCAAATGTATCCTAAATTACTTTATTCATTCACTCTGCTGCATGCCGCTGGTCACTTAGCGTTCGATGGCCCACTTGCTTTCCACCTTGTTTCATAAGGAAAAAAGTTAATCCTATTGAATATCTGTACCTGTTTCTCAGCGAACACGAACTGGTACTGGTGCTCGCCCTGGTACCCGCCCCAGTAGTGCAACGCAACGGCGCCCACGGCGATCCACAGGAACACCCCCACAAAGTTCATCACGATCTCTGACAGTGCCCTGGAAAGATACAGGATAGGGGTTAAAATAGCTCGTCAGGGCATTGCTTTTCACCATAATTGGCATGGCACAATGAGATTGTAAAGCCTCTTTTGTAAGTACTATCCGTGCAAATATCGTGTACATCTACGACTACTCTAGTTTCCCCGTGGCAAGCCACGGTTTGGCCCTGAACTTTGAGGTATTAAAACTGCGGCACGCGGCCAGTATTGATACACCCTCGCAATAATTTTAGTGGACATTATAAAAACTCATTTTGCATACGCAGTTAACTAATATATGAGCGGCGGCGATTCCGTCGCTCCCTGTGCACTCCCCGCGAGAAAAAAAAGTACAATACCATAACTCATAACAATACTGATTTAAAAAATAAATACTTAATATAAGAATCGATTTAACAGCCTTTTTAATCGCCTTGGTTACTATAAATCGAATAATGTGCCTCATAAAATATCCGTTTCATTGTAATTCATAACTATGCTATGCCCCCAGTGATACCTCGCATTGTCTTATGTGACCCTAGACCAGAAAAATATGACGATCCGTATTAAAACGAACTAAATCTTCATTACCTAAGTAACCTTCTGAATTATATTGACCTTTGAAATTAAACTTCTCTGGTACGAAACCTATTTGCAATTTGTCACAAATTTTCAAAAATCAATGCTATTGTTTCATAGTAGTACGGATTGGTATTTGTAAAACTGGCAGATAAGAATACTTACCGTTTTGTGATGCAACAATCATACTATGTTTATGCCAATGCCTTTGACCTATAATTATGTATACAGTCACGTTGAGTATTACTAATCAGGATAGTGGTTAGTTTACTTTGAATCACTAACTTGTTCCCTTAACTCGTGTATAACCATAATAAGGAAAATATTAGCAACTAAATATGGAGCATATGGTGATAAATCTTAGGAATCATGTTGAGCACATGCGGCTAGCAACCCATTACTATTTGGATTCCCCTTTCCACCTATTCGCTCACAACATGCTAAGGAATATTAAGGATCAGGGGGGTTACCATGACGTCTTAATGCGATTCAGTTAAGGTTCGCTCGCTGTCAGATCCATACTAAAAATGACAGCTAAAACCTGACCTGAGTCGGAATTAAGACGTCATGGTCCTTACCCAGTTCAGAAGTTTATTTGATCAACATAACAGGAATTATGCTATAGAAGTACGCCGAAGATTTTTAGTGGGAATAAGTTATGTGCTGTCGAATTAGGACGTTACCTTTTATGCTCAGTAGTTCCGAAAAGGAAGGTGATGCATTGTACGAGGGTGTAGATGAGGTACCCCACGATGACTCCGGAGGCCACGATCTCGGCATCAGGGTTCTTCTCCTCGTTGAGATTCCACGTGCCTCCCACTCCGAGGAACTCCCCATTGTAGCCCGTGCGATACAGCACCAGGATTATGATGTTCAAGACCTGGAGACAAGAAATTTACTGTTTAAAATGGAATGAACTCGTTTGTTTCCTCGTTTCTAGCAAAAATCTTGGCGATAATCTTAGGAGTCATGTTATAGGCGATGCGGCTAGCAACCCATTACTGTTTGGATTCCGCTTTCCACCTGTACGCCCACAATCACGCTATACGTGGCCTGGTTTTGATACCCAGGCCTGTGTCTACCTCTTAAGGAATAAAGTTCTTAGCAAAATTGTGACCAGACGGGGAAAATGGGGGAAAGTGGACTTTCCTACCTACATGGACGCCACCGTAGAAACGATTTGATTTGGAGACTAACTCCCTTATTCATAAACGCTCTATAGACTTCTGCTAACTTAGCAATCGTTTGTCCTCATCTGTGAAAGGTAAATGTCAAAGTGACAGATAAGGACAAACGACTACTAAGTTAACAGAAGCCTATAAGAGCGTTTATGAATAAGGTGGTAATAGTACAAAAGCGGCATACAATCTCATAGATTACGTCATTGAGCCGCGATGGTCCAATCCAACTGTATGCGGCTCCACGGGGGAATATAAGCTTCCATTAAATATATTCTATTCTATTCTATTCTATTCTATTGGTTTCACCTAGTTGGATATGATAAGCCCTTAAGTTGTTGAGGGTGTGCCCTTATCATTTTGTTTACTACCACGTATTATGTACTATGATGAGTCGTTCAGGTACTTCTGTTATTTTTTCGAGATTTCGTTTGAAACGTTTAATTAGCGGTAGTTTATCATCACTGTTATCTCGTGTTACTCATGTCCGGTTTGTCATTCTTATAATCAGGAGTTCCGATCAAGAACGGTAACGCGTACATAAAAATAAAGCATTAGGATATTCTGTGACTATGTACAGCTTGATAATCCAAGCTGTCATCCTATCTTTCTTAAAGACGGGGAGGGATACAATTGGCGAATTATGAGATTTAGTATTCATTTGATCTTAAGTCCTTTAGGCGGATGTGTTGCTTCTCTCTTGCGCAATACTCTTGATTTATGTCATTCTCCTAAGTAAGCTCTGGAAATAATGTAAAGGAAGCCATAAACAAACGGACTTAAAAGTAATCACTATGCGACATACTTAATTCTATCATAGGGTATTAAGTTTTCATTTGGCTAGCACTGTTTATCCTACTAATGTTTTGACACGTAATATCACTAAGAATATCTAGTAGGCTAGTTGTTACCAGTGTTAAGGACCGTCGAATTAATTACCCTCCAAAATTCTAGAGCTCCTTGAGCAATATTCTCTAAAGTCTGTAAAATATCAAACTTAATTTCACTGGATGAGATCACGTCATTGACATCCACCTGTTTACGGTTTACGTGCCGATAGCCGATAAGATACGATAGTCGGAATCAAACGTGCGCACACCGCTGCTTTGTTCGAGGCGGATTCCTCGAATGCTTAGTCTGGTTCATCGATACATTCCGACTTGATATCAACCAATGGTCACAATGAAACTGTAGTAAGCTAGTAAGATTTTCGAAAACTGAATTTATTTTTGAAAATCGAACGCGTGTGTTTTGTTTAATACGCTCGTCTTTCCGCTCATAACGTTTTGGTTGTGGCCAGTGTTAACTTCTTATTTTTACCAGATCAATGCTTATTGAATTTCATCGTGTGCGTTCTAATTGACTAGCCTGTTGCCCCTTAACTATTGCAGAACTTCTTACCCCGGAATTTCTTGTAATCTGTTCTTGGTACATTTTTAAGCTACAAAAGGAATCTTTTCAACTTTCAGCTTTCTAGACTTCGTAATTTGGACTGTGCGTCGATGATCAGTCGCTTGGGATAGATTTTTTTTATCATCAATAAACAGTAAAACAATATCAATGATTAAGAAAACAATTGGCGTTTTGATAACAATCAGCTGCACAATTAACCTGTCCAATCAGCAAGACTAGATAACAATCAAACGTGTACAGATCTAAGCGTATAATTTATTCATCATGCCAGTGTATAACATTATAATCAGATCACAAGTTAGACACCTCAGCGCAGGACAGCAATTACTCAGGATTACTCACGGTCCGGGCGGGTCATAAGTTAACTCAGATGGAGATCAGGCCTCTGCCATAGAGTAGCTTGGTATAAACATCCGGCACACTAAAAATAAATGACTAACGCTTATTTCATTACGACATGATTATTCTTGCTTCCCTTCTAAGTTGATGACTTTAAAGACAGGGTAACAACAATGAGGGATATTTTTTGATAGTATTAAAAAAATGTGGGAATTGGCTAGCAACCCTTCACTATTTTGATTCCCCTTTCCTCATGTACGTGTACGTCCACAATGATGCTAAATGTTGCCTTTATGTCTTATTGCCTTAGGCTCTATCTACTCCCTAAAACAGCGTTTCCCAACCTTTTTCAGGCACGGACTCCTAGGAAATCAAGCACAGTTTTCACGGACCCCCTTAATAAAATTAACAGCAAAAAAAATCGGATTAGGTATTTATTTTAATTATTACAGATTCAAAATTACGAGACTTATTAGCATTGATGTATGGTCCAGAGATGACGCCGCGGACCCCCCTACATATACTCGCGGACCACAGGTTGGGATACACGATACACTGCCGTAAAGGATGTAGTCGTTATTTATATATGTACTAGCTGTTGCCAGCGACTTCGTCCGCAAAGAATTCGTTTATCGCTATCCCACGGGAACTTCGCAATTTTCCGGGATAAAAAGTAGCCTATGTGCTATTCCAGACTTTTTTATATCTATGTGCCGAATTTCATCGAGATCTGTTGGCCGTTCTGGAGTGATTGAGTAACAAACAAACAAACATCCATCCATCCATCTATCCATCCATCCATACTTTCGCATTTATAATATTAGTTAGATGTTTGCATGCACTAAAAATGGTTCTTTGTCGATTGTCTCTTTGACTCGTGCCTATAAAGCCTTATATCTCGGACGTTAGATTAGACATCTCGCATGGGATTTGCCTGGGAGTGAGAGTTCTGCACGTGTAGATTCACAAAGCGATTTCCAGCGATTCTCTTGACTGAACTGAAAAGATAACCTTCAGACGACTCGGGCGGTGAAACAAAACACAATGTCACGCCCAATTGGCTGTCGAAACGTCAGGCATCTAATTAAGTGAAACTTTAAACAACAGAGCATTTGGGTCCATGCTGCAAAGGCCAGTGTTTAATCTTTAATTGATTGTTTTTTCTAAAAGATTCTATTTGTTTTTTTAACATAGTTTAGAGAAATCACAAGTCTGTTAGCTGTTATAGCAATATCAACGCCCAGTACCTACTTGTTTTTTTTAGGGTTCCGCACCTCGAAAGGAAAAAGCAGAAACTTTATAGGATCACTTTGTTGTCCGTCCGTTTGTCAAGACCCTTGTTCTCAGGAACGCGTGGAGTTATTAAGCCGAAATTTATATCAAATACCTACTTAAGTCTACTGTCCCTTGGAGCTGTGAAAAAAATCAAACTTCTAACTAAGCCAACGCAATCAAAAGATTTCCGCGAATTTTCTAAACTCGCAAAGGAATCAAAACCTACAGAGTAGGTACTTCCCGTGAACTTAGAATCTTGAAATTTGGTACGAAGCAACGTCTCATGGCACAGATAAAGGAAAACTAAAATTGCAAAAATCGTAAATTTTTGGCCGGAACTCTCGGTGCGCGAGTCCGACTCGTACTAGGCCGGTTTGTTTTGTTTTCTTTCTACTCTACAGTACCTACGTAGTCGGTTATTAAACAACTGTTTACCAAACAACAATATGAAAGTAGGTACCTATGTATAATTTTTTGCTGCTCCATTGAAAATAAATTTAATAAAACTTAAGGACTACGGGGCCCGTATTCTTGTGCGTTTTTCATGGACACAAAAGATACTCGTAAACCTAGTTGGTTCCCTTAATATTTTTAAAGTCCGCTCTATTTTTTCTCGCTACTCTGTACCCGACAGCTGACAATTAAAGCCGTAATCATAATAACCGGCGTAATTGTCGAGGCGGATGCCTGATTCAAACAATAATGGCCATTGACTTCCACGTCCCTTACGGCGGAGATCTAATGCAATGGGTGACGGCTGATTTGTTTTAAACAAAAAAAGATGGCAAAAAGAACGTGAGTCACGTTTAAAAAAAGGTAATTTGGTGTAGGTATGTGGTCAACGTGGATGTTGGCGCAAAAAACGAGCTCAAAGCGGCTCTTTTCGGAAGAAAAGTAAACGAATCAGAAGCACTGACAGATACCGTTGTTCCAAAGCTAAAGTAGACAGGTCACTTAGAAAGAATGGATGGCCACCAGTGCTTTTAAAGTTTTAGAAGCATTTCTAGAAAACATTACGTTAGGCAAGAAGACATCGTGAGAAAGGAAAGACTAAACGAAAAGGAGGAAGAACGTTGAGTTGGCCAAGACATACAATATAAAGTGTAGTACGTTCATAGTATTTTTTTATTATAATATATACTACTAGTAGATCGAATCCATCGAGAGCACAGAACTCAGACATAAAGAGTAAATTTGACCAACTCTGCTAGATATGGGAGCGAATTTTGTAATCAGACACTTGAAAAGACCATTCAAAAATGGCAAAAATTTGCAAATTGCTACAAACTTGTAGCGCTAGTAAAGAAAATCAGAGACCAGATTTTCTTTTAGTATGCTTTTTGAATTGTATTTCAGCGGAAGTATTTCTGAAGAACGGTCTCATCACAGTTGAACAGTACATAACATCAACTGGTAATCATTCCTCATCAATATCAAAGTGGTCCCTCGTGTCACCAACTAAATCATGATTGTATAGACAAATTGATCACGTCCACATAATGGGAGCATTCAAGGTAAATCTGTGCGATTGTCTGGGGACTGTGCGTGCGCTTTGCTTGTGCGCAATAAAATCGCATTTGCATTACAAAATGGCGATGAGGATCCAGGCTTTAATCAAGGCTTCCGTGGATGAGTTGTTAATATTGATTTCGATTTTTAAAGCGAACTGATAAGTATCAGAACTTTCAGATAGTGTATAATCTCTATGTATTCTATGTTATCTTACTCTTCATTTGTTTAAAATTCCTTTTACCCGGATATCCGGATAGCGAACTCAGAATTTAGAACTAGTCATCAGTCAGTGAGTTAGTAGTTAGTGAGTAACGATGCGTTATCTGATAAAATGTGAGTGTTTGCTCTTTTAATTCATATTGCAACACTGACTCTTCATTTGCTTTCTGAGATCCTAATTTCTGTGTTTTTAACGTGTATACTTTGTCAGGGTACAAATAACATCTAGGTACTTTTGAATATTCTCATATCGTCAATGTAGAGTTGATTTTCAGGATCCAATTTGAATTCGCGTTAATTTAATAAATGAAACTTGCATCACTGAAATTTTGAAATATGTAACATTTCAAACATCCTTAAAATCACCAGTTAGCATTTTAGTGGTAGTCTGTTATGGCGTTCTGGGGAGTTACCATGACGTCTTAATGCGATTCAATTCCGATTCAGTTTAGGTTCGCTCGCTGTCAGATCCATACTAAAAATGACAGACTATAAACTTAAGACGTTATGGTTATATAAGGCCCCAGGGGTAACAAACGTCCATCCAAACTTTCGTATTTATAACAGTAGTCCGATTTATTAAAACATCACTAAAGCTCAGATTTCCTACTTTACCTACTTTAAATCTGTAACATGTCTTTCTCAAAGATGCAATGAAATGTTAACCTTACGTTCCAAATAATAGGCCGGGACGTATCACGTTGCGGGCGCGGTTAGACAAGTGGTATGTAATGGATTTTCATACAAAATGGCAGGCCTTCGCCTGCAAAGCGATCGTGTTTTGTTTTGTGGTGGTCGTCGTCGTGCGCGGCGCGGGCGCGGGGCGCGCTGCTGGAGGACATGCACGTGGAGGATATGCACCTGCTGCTGCTCGTCCGCTGCCTAATGCACGCGCTAGCGGCAACATTCTAAGGGTTTTGTTGGAGTTTTTTTTTTATTTCATTGCATGTTTGAGAAAAGCACTATACAAGCCTCGGCGTGAAAGAACTTGCAGGCTTCGTACTCCTATCTGTCCTCGCGAAGCTCGGCCGTCTATATACATTACTCAGCCTGCATGCCTGTCTTTCCCGGCCTCTGCAGTAATGTACTATTTCATACTACAATACATTTATGCCAGTAGCGTTAACTTATTGTGTTAAGTTAAATAAGCGCGGGGTTTACGACGCAAGCGCAATGATTGTGTATCAACTAGGCGCGGCTTATCAGGCTGATAGCGAACGAGGCCAGCCTTACCTGACCGAATGCGAATCATAACTTGAGGCCCTATGAGGCTTTATCATTGGACATAAAGTTTATATCCCTTTCTAACTTAGGCTTTCTTCCATGTGTTGACCGAGCGACCGCGGAGCGCGAGCGAAGCGTGTCCATTTCAGGGGGGCAACTCCGAAATTACATTTTCGAAGTTCGTATCATACCGTCCTTTTTACTTTCAAGTTGATACTATTAGTGTGAGTGGAACAGATCCAGATCCAGAGATCCAGATTATATCCCGACTATATTTAAAGGTATTAGATACGGAAGTAAATGTATACTGTCAATTACTGTCTGATAAAAAAGCTTAAATGTTATTACTTAGATATAATGGTATGCCCCCCCCTTATCCTGAAGTTAAGGTTTGTGGTTTCGCATACGAAAGATATAACCTAGTAAGATAACCTTTATCTTTGTTTGCTATTGTGCGTTAATGACGCCATCTTTACGATCTTTACTATACTCAAAGAACATTAATTTTAGAAGCTAGTACTTCCTTGAGCTCTTTGAATGCCATTCGGGATTATCTTGCTTTCTCCCTCACTCGGCCGATTCAAGTGTCAAACCCATAAGAGTGAGTGAGACAACAACACATCGCGGACTGTACCTATACTGTAATTGCAATAGAATGAGTAACGAAGACTAACAAACAAGGCGTATTGTAGCTTGACTATATAGGTACATAATAGAAGCTGTATCTAAGTATGCTGGACAGGTACTTTTGTATGACTCATAACATGACTAATATTAGTCATGCCAGCGTTCTTGTTATTCATACAAATTAATCTGTTTTTAACCAATTTATGTAAATAAAATAACACCAATAAATATTACAGTAAATACAGTAAATATCTCCCCGTTTAAATGAAGTCATCTCGAACACAGACTAGGTACAGAAAAAGATAAAGTTATGAAAGTTATGAATTGATGATCTATTTCATTCATAAAAAACAAAAAACTCCTCTATGTCGCTTTCAATTATGCCACAAAGTATAAAGTAAGACTGGAGTTGCCTTTAAATTATATTGGCGCAATAACAAGTTGCCCCACTTTCCTACGGGCCAGATAATAAATACACTTATACTTAGTATTTTTTTTACGTTCCTGCAAACCCATTCCAAAACAAATGCGAAACTCGCACACAACTAATAAATACCCATAGGCCATAACCAATGATCATTTCTAGTCAGTTTTGTAAGTACTCCTGTTGTAAGTACTTTACGAATGACACCGATGCGCTTTCGATTTCAAAAACATTTGAAATCAGAACAAGAAACAACAAAATATACTCACAATTTTGAACACTTTCACTGTGATCGTAGCTATCGTTTGTACCGACACCATTTTCACTTGTTTTTTTGTCACTTTTTGATGAAATTTTGACACAGAACACACTTATCTCTCCACCTTTGTTTCGTAGGGTATCGCTAACTGTCGGATCGTCACTGGTTTGTTTTCGGTTATCACTGTTATCAGTTGGTACATTCCTATCAGCTTCGTTCAGTCGCTAATCTTATCTCTTCCAGCGAATTAGTAGAACAGGTTGCTGAGTTTCATCGGTGGTTTTCATTATTATATTCCTTAAAACCCTACCGGTAAGGGCCATTGTTTTTTGTATTCGATTCAGTTATTAATATACTTTATCTAGTTATAATGTTACCATTGTAAAATTTTAGTCTTTTCGCGTGAAAACGTGGTGTGAAATATTGGTCAATGCCTTTGTATTTTACATATAAAAGTGAGTTTGGAACTTCTTTTAGATGATATACAGTTTCAAATCAAACGAAATACTATGTTGTTGCTTAGTTACTAGATTTTAATAAAACAGTACATGCAACTACTGTTAACCTGAAATAAATTTTGAAACTTACCAGTCAACATTAACATTATCCTTAAAAGTGTGTATAAATATTGGTTTAAAGTATTTTTAAGACGGTGTACCATCGCTTTGGATCAGCATATTATTTTTATGTTTGAACCGCACGCTGTGGTTTTATAGAGTTACGTTTACTCAAAATAGTTTTATACCTTGCGGTCTCATAAATTAAACATAGGTACTTAGTTACTATTGAAACATAAATATTGTTTATAAATATATATGATCATAAAAATCTTTGAGGATATCTTGTAGTTACATAAATGTAGGATCACAACGACTATGTATCTTAATGTTTCTCGATTGTTTGTTTTTTATTTTGAACAATAAAGTGTATGCAAACACAACCACAACACATACATACATACTATGACTTAATAAGTTATAGATATAGTACGCTCTATTGTGGCTTTCACTATCCGGAATTTTAAACTCACTCTTTGTCGGTCCCTCGTTTAATGCTCCTCTCATTTACTCATAGGTTAACTGGTAGAGATAAGTTCGCCTTTGTGCATTATTGTTATTTGTATTATTTTGTGAATTGTATTTGTTTCTTTATATTTGTACAATAAAGCATTACCTACTTACTTACAAACAGCCTCACTTTGTTCGAGCGCAAGAAATATCTCAGGTAAATTTCGACGACGCGGTTGGCCTAGTTGGTAGTGACCCTGCCTGCGATGCAAGCGTCCCGGGTTCGAATCCTGGTAAGGGCATATATTTGTGTGATGAGCACGAATATTTGTTCCTGAGTTATGGATGTTTTCTATCTATATAAGTATGTATTTCTCTATATAAGTATGTATATCGTTGTCTAGTACCCATAACACAAGCCTTACTAGCACTTACTTTGGGACTAGGTCAATTTGTGTGAATTGTTCCTTAATATTTATTTATTTAAAACGAGTCAATTTCAACCCTTATTTATCAATCTACTATTCTTGGACGACTATACTACATATATTTATTTTGGTTGGAAAATATTATATTTTACCAAATATAGTTGGTAACTCTATATATGTCCCAGTACTCTGTACACAAAAGGCTTCGATGTAGGGCGCTGAGCCGCACTTGTGACCTAAATACCTTGTATGGAAGTCTATCGGAAAGTATCATAATTTCATAATATTTGCTGTTCTATTCTGCCTTTATCCGGAAAATTGTGAAATTAAAGCTGGCTATATCTATAATAATATAATTATTCTTGTTAAAAAAATATTTTACTTTTCTTATTCTATAATTTATTTTTACTTACTCAACTTGCACTGTCATTCAATCTACTTTATACCTTTCTAAGTTAGTGGGAACTGTGAGTGGATGAAAATCAACTTACAACGTTTGACCCATATTTGACCTGTACAAAGTAACAAACAAGAGAAAAGAGAGCCGTGAAACGAAACTAAAATGTTAAACATACATATGGGAAAAGTAAAGTATATCATCTGTGTCCATAGTGTTACTACAAGTTGGTATACCAGCCTAAATATATAGGTTTGTGATTAAGTATTGACAGTTTGTGTTTCTTTCTAGCTATTTATTTGAACCCACCTGGCCCTTGAAGGTAAAGATAAGAGATCTTGGGAAAGTCGTCACTGTCAACTGAAAGAACCAACCACCATGTTAATTTTATGCATTACTAGCTTCTGCCCGCGACTTCGTCCGTGTATTAGACTTACATTAGACAGCTTAAGACCTTTGACATGTTTATCGCTATCCTGCGAGAGCTATACAATTTTCCGAGATAAAAAGTAGCCTATGTGTTAACCTAGGGTACCAGCTATCTCCGTTCCAAATTGTATCCAAATCCGTCCAGTCGTCTCAGCGTGAAGAAGGAACAAACATGCACGCTCACATCGTCACATCCATCCACCCAACCATCCTCACATAGTAGGATAGGATGGAAACAAGGAAATGTCAAAACTTCAACTTTTGCAACGGCCCTTGGGCTCACAATATTTGGTATTGTTTTGACACGAGGAAGTTGCAATTATTCTGTCGAAGGGAAAGCGAATGGTAATTTGGGACGGTGAATAGAATGCCCTTGCGCCGGCGCATGCTTTTGCTGTGGGATCTTTTTCTGTGAATGGATGTGATTTATAAGCGAAGTGGAGCGTCGAGACGTAGACAAATACTAATATTAATAGTTGACATTGGTAGTCTTAACTTAACACAATTAAATCCTTATCTAATTAAATTGTGGATTTATTCAATTAAGATAGTATGGGTTTCCCAGACATTTTGCAGGGTAGGGCAGGGTGAACCGGTTTATAAAACACTAGCTGTTGCCCGCGACTCCGTCTGCGAAGCTGTCAAAATGAACACGATGGCGATTGCGAGCGAGTTAGACAATAAGCCTTCTGGTCATCGATAAAAAAATTAAATGAAATCTAACTTATTTTCTAGGAACTAGGCCTTGACATCACCGACGAGCAAATCGCCGAGCTCGAGGGGGCTGTTCACGACATCGACTTCAATTCCGCTGCCGAACATGAGAAGAAGGTCCGTCATGACGTCATGGCCCATGTCCATACCCTCGCCGAGAGGTGCCCACTCGCCGCGCCCATCATCCACCTGGGAGCCACCTCGTGCTACGTCGGAGACAACACTGATCTGATCACGCTGAAGCATGGGCTGGATCTCCTACTGCCGCGGCTGGCCGCTATTATTAGTCGGCTGGCTCAGTTTGCTGATGAGTATAAGTAAGTATACTCGTATATCAATAACTGTGTATTTTTATACGACATTGAAGAGAAACCAGCAAGAGGGTCATCTGATGCCGCCTATGAACAAGGATTGCAGATGCGTTGCCAACCTATACTGCCGTGCAATCCTTAAACCGCAGTAAGTGTAAGAAGTTCAAATAGCACTTACTGTGGTTTAAGGATTGCACGGCAGTATAGGGCTAAAATAGAATACCTCATGTGCCAGTAATTTTACCGAATAACTTACTCTCCACGCCTGCGCAGGCACTGCTGCTTGGTGGCAGGATTAGCGACTAAGATGGCAGTAGCAATCCGGATAGACTTTCCTACCACTACCACCCACGTATTTCTATAATTTGATAACCCTTGATAAGACATAAAATTCGTCGATACGACGAAATTAGTAATAAGTATAATGCATAGTAGAAACAGCCTTCAAATCTATTGAAAAAAACGTACAAACGTCGACTTAAAAGGACCTTGTGATACTTTCCAGGTCGCAACCAATCCTGGGCTTCACGCACCTTCAGCCAGCCCAGCTAACGACGGTTGGGAAGCGCGCCTCGCTGTGGCTCAGCGACCTCCTCATGGACGAGCGTGCTTTGTCCCGTGCTCGGGACGACCTTCGCTTCCGCGGAGTAAAAGGTACCACAGGCACTCAGGCCTCCTTCCTCCAACTCTTCAACGGAGATGGCTCTAAAGTCCGAGCACTGGACAAAAGGGTAGCTGAGCTCGCTGGATTCGACCAACGCTATTTAGTCACCGGACAGACTTACTCCAGAAAAGTCGATTTGGAAGTAATCTCAGCTCTCTCCGGTCTCGGGGCAACTATACACAAGATGTGCTCCGATATTCGCATATTGGCTTCTCGCAAGGAAATCGAGGAGCCGTTTGAAGCGTCTCAGATTGGTTCCAGTGCTATGCCCTATAAGAGGAACCCTATGCGTTCTGAGCGTTGCTGTGCGCTTGCTCGTCATTTGATCACGCTGCATTCTAACGCTGCGAACACTCACGCGGTGCAGTGGCTTGAACGCACTCTGGACGACTCTGCGAACCGCCGCATAACCCTGGCCGAAGCGTTCCTTACTGCAGATGCTACGCTCCTCACGCTGCTAAACATCTGCCAAGGGTTAGTGGTGTACCCTAAAGTGATTGCGCGACACATTGACCAAGAACTACCGTTTATGGCTACGGAAAACATCATCATGGCTATGGTGCAAGCCGGTGGAGATCGTCAAGTTTGCCACGAGAAGATTAGAGTTCTGTCGCAGGAAGCGGGTGCTCAAGTGAAGCAACACGGAAAGGACAATGACCTCATTGAACGTGTGAAGAAGGATCCGTACTTTGCCCCGGTCATCCCTCAGTTGGACAAGATTTTGGATGCATCTACTTTCATAGGGCGAGCCCCAGAACAAGTGACTGAATTCATTGAAGAAGAGGTTGATGCAGTTGTTTCAAAATACGCAGGTGTTTTAGCTGAAGTAGAAAAGCCAGTTACACTAAACATCTAGTTCTCACACGGTGTTCCCCTAAATGAGTTCCTCTAAATATGTTGAGTATTTTAAATAAAACGAGTTATAATTGAATAAACATTTATTTACAATTATACAGCGTGTCCGTTCCACATTAACAATAATTGAGAGTTATACAAAATGACTTCACTATTTTACATAACATTAAAGTGTGCTACGTAAACTAGACAATGGTAACCTTAATTTTTAGGTAACTATGGTAAATAGCATAAATAAAAATATACAAAATGCGCAAAACTTAAGGCAAATTAATTATAGGTAAGAAGTTTAATACAAAATAACAGATTTGAAACAGTGCAATTTTAGAATTGAATTTGGAAACAGTAAAAAACTGAATAATAAATAACTACTAAAACATTAACAAAATATCAAACAAATAAATAAGTTTCTTAGATTAACTTGAGAGAGACGTCATCAACTATTCCTGGAATATTTCGTGATCACATTTTATCACATTTTTGATGGCACGATGGCGTGGTTAAGGCACTAGAATTATAGGTTGTTAGTCAAGAGTGTATCGCCTTGGCATGCGGGGCCTTGGCTGGGCCAGTTACATGCGCCTAAGCTAGGGTCAAAGCTCAGCTGCACAGGACAGTTAAACACGTGAAGAGTGAACCTCTGCTTGGTACAGTCCCATCTACAAGCGTAGAACTTGTTACATTGTTTCGGATGACGGAAGAGACCCGCTCTCTGGCAGTCGACTGAACCTTGCAAGGTCTCGTCTCTGCTCCTCCATCCGCCGGGGCCGTATCGATCGAACGCCTGAGAGTCAATGGCGGCTGACTCAGACCCAGATACGATGGACTCCTTAACTACGACTGTTGGAGCTACTTCTTGGTTCAATAGCACAGTCTTATAAGTAGGGGCAGCAGTCACAGCCTTAATGCGCGGTCTTATAGTGTAGACCTTTTCAGTAGAAGATACGATTACTGGTGTGCTTGATACGTAGCTCTGGGAATAAACTTCTTTCCTCTTTGGTGTTACTGAAATGTACTCGTTCTGATCGGGAAGATCTTGATAGAATGAGTCATCAGGGACAATAATGGGGTTGAAAGTGGTCGAAACGAAGGGAGCCGCAGTGGCTGTCTTCACACTTGGCAAGTATTTCCGGGATTTTTGCACCCATAGACCATCGTTGATGTCACCACGGCCGGAGTCTTCGTAATCATTGCTGTAGTCTTCGAAATCTGGTTCCTGGATCTTAGGCCGTCTTCCTTTAAGGACAAGAGTGGGGGACTGGGACTGGCAACTGCAGACCGCTCCTAATTTTCTCACGAGGAGAGGGTTGAAATCGTTTATTTTAGTGACTACTGCTACTTTGGGTTTGGTTCTACGAATGGGTGCTGGAGTTACCTCAACCAATTCTTGCTTGTAAGGAGCGTAAGTTGACGTCACTGGTTTTGGTCTGTACGTGCTTGACACGTATACGGGCGTTGAAGTGGTGTAAGTAGCAGGGGATACTAATCCGGCATCAGGGCCGACAGTGCCGAACCCTAACAAATGTGATTTCGCCGTGTCGACAACTATATTTTGCTTCCTAACTGGAGCAAAAGTGGAAACAAAGACAGGCGCTTCTGTTGGTGTGTATTCTTGGTATGGGTTGAATTTAATTTTGGATTCGAAAGATTGATCAACGTTTTTCAAGCCAAAACTTTCAAAATTTACTACACCCTGTTCAGTTTCTTCCAATGGTGGCAGATACTCTGGAGCTTTGTACGTAGTCGACTCTACATATTTGTAAGTAGGTTTTTGAGTGGTCGATTTAATATATGTTTTTACTGGTGGTGGTAAATAAGTGTTTTCAGTTTTAGGTGGAAGGTATTCATTGTATTTGGGTTCAGGAGTTGGCGGCAAATACTCTCGGGATGTGGTGGAATAAGTAACAGGTCTGTATGTTGATGTGACCACAGGTGCAACGGAAACTACTGGAGGCAGATATTCCTCTCCTTTATTTACTGCTTGAATCTCAGGGGTTTGGTACGATACTTGGAATGAGGAGTAGTGGTTAGATTCAATCTTCTTTGGCTGTTCAATATGAGACGTACTGAATGAAACTTGTTGAGAAGGAACATAGCTTTGGACAGTGTCGTATTGCTGGGAGTAGCCGTCGCTCTTGTAATCATATGAATCTTGAGATTGCTGCAAAACAGAATGGTGCTGAATTGGTTTAGCAGTAGAAGAAACTACATAGGATTCTTGATAATCAGTTTTTGGTGGAATATATTCCGGCGCTTTGTACGCCTGTTTGGGTTCCTCGTATTCAGAGTAGTGCTCTTCATAGGCAAGAGTAGCTGGAGTACTGGACACAAACACGACATCCTCTTTCGTTTTGTGTTGCGTGTTGTCATTGTACAAATTATACACTTGATGAGAAACTTCGCTAGCATCAGAATACGATTTTGCAGACACCGTTTCCACCTCTCTTTGTATTTCTGGTTGGTTATACGAGTATCCTTGGTTTAAGTTTAGAGATTGTGTATTGTAAGACTGGTGAGATGTTTCATATTGAGCTGGCCGGGAGACAATGTGGCTTACTTCATGTTGTTGGATAATAGGCTTGTAAGTTTGCGCGTATACTGCGGGAGTAGGCTCTACGTATGAAATCGGAGTCACTTTCTGTGTGTATTTGAGGATAGGGTTTACGTATGTGGATACTGCGGGCTGATAATCCAATTTTACTTTAGGTAATGGCGTCGATAAAATTGGGAGAACCTGTTCTACTTTGTGAATTGTTTGATGACTGTAAGAATGTGGTTTGTAGGTAGAAACCACCGCAGGAGCTGGAGTGGAATAGTGTGTGACAACTTTAGGCGCTTCCTCGAACCGTTCTGCTGGTTTCTGGTAATCATAGCCTGAGAATTGCGCGTCTTGGGAATAAGTGTGAACTTGTGCGTCTACTTTGTGCACTGTTTGATGTTGGGTCACTTGTGGTTGGTAAGCTGGTTGTACAGCAATGGCTGGTTGCACAGTTGTATATTGAACTACGGTTTGCGGTTGTTCATAAGTGCCACCTTGGTTGGTATATTCGAAACCATTATCGGCTTGAGAGTAAATCTTGCTATCTTCTACTTTATGGATCGTTTGATGACTATACGATTGCGGGGTGTAAGTAGAAACAACTGCTGGTGCAGGTGTGACGTGTTGGACAATGGTCTTTGCTGTTTCTTCATAACTTTCAGCAGGTCTCTCGTAATGATATCCACTTCCTTCTTGCGAATAGGTATTAACTTGACCCGCTTCTACTTTGTGAATCGTTTGATGACTATACGATTGTGGAGTGTAAGTAGAAACAACTGCTGGTGCAGGAGTAACGTGTTGGAAAACGGTCTTTGCTGTCTCTTCATAACTTACGGCAGGTTTCTCATAATTATATCCATCTCCTTGCGAATAGACTTGACCTGCTTCTACTTTGTGAATCGTTTGATGACTATACGATTGCGGGGTGTAAGTAGAAACAACTGCTGGTGCGGGCGTGACGTGTTGGACAACAGTCTTTGCTGTTTCTTCAAAATTAACTGCAGGTTTCTCGTAGTGATACCCAGACCCTTCTTGGGAATAAGTATTTACTTGATCAGCTTGTACCTTATGTAAAGTTTGGTGGCTGTAGACCTGCGGTTCATATGTAGACACCGCCTCTTGTATAGCGATGGCTGGTTGAGGTGTCGTGTATGTTACCACAGTCTGCGGCTGTTCGTAGCTAACTCCTGATTGAACATAATTGTAACCAGACCCTACTTCCACTGCTGGGGTGTAAATCTTGCTTGTCTCAACTTTGTGAATGGTTTGATGACTGAATGACTGCGGAGTGTAAGTGGCTTCGGTAGGCTGAGCGTACGTAGATACACTAGGTCCTGTGGTGTATGCTACAATTTTTTTGAAAGGCTCTTCTCTGACCGGAGATGCAGTAGAATAATCAAATCCAACCGACTCAACTTTATGGATAGTTTGCTGATTGTGGCTGAATCCTTGCGGTTTGTATGTCGACACAGACACTACTGGTGCCGGGGTGCTGTATGATACTCCATCTTCGAATTTGATAGCTGGTTTGGAATAATCATATCCCGCTGATACACCGGCAGAGGAAGCTTGAGTGCCAGAGATACTCGCCTGGTAGCCAGAGTATTCCTTGTTCTGGTATTGGTAGTCTACTGCTTGATTGTAGTCAGTAATTTGAACTTTAGGAGTGACACTGCCAAGGTATTGTTTGACGGGTACGACTGTCGGCTGCACATATGTTACAGCAGGCTGCGTGAATCCAAATATCTGCTTGACACTGGTTTTGGGTGCTTCTGGAACGAATGTAGTCTTGTAAGTTGTGACTGTGGGTATCGCTGTAGTGACAGCGTAGGGAGTAGCTGTTGTAGGGATTCCAGATGAAGTAGGGGTAGTTACAAAGCTGTATCCATCTAAGTTATGAGCATCGGTTCCAACGTGGTTAATAGAAACAGCTGGTTGCGAAACGTAAGACACCTGACCGGAGTTTATATTGTCATGGGCGACGTTGTGACTGAAAGATTGAGAGCTAACAGTATTGTAAGGCTGTTTAGTAACATCGTAGTTGAATTGGTCTGTGTATCCCGCGTCAATCAAAGTGGTTTTACCGACCAGGCCTACGTTGACAGAGCCAGCCGCTAAAGTATGAGAACCTCCAGTATAGGCTTTCGAGTCACTGATGTAATTGCCGCTGTTGGCAGTACTGTAGCTTCCATGATACACCTGATTGTTCACCTGGCCTGCTGATGCAGCTCCATTATAACCTCCAATATGGCCGTCAGCCCTATATACGCCAGCAACGTATTTACCAGAGTCATCATTTGCGTACGAACCGGAATAATCTGCGCTGTATGATCCGCTGTCACTTTTGTACCCGTTGGCACCAGCTTGGTATTTCCCTGAGTAATCGCTACCGCTAGAATACCCAGCGTTGTAGTCTGATTTGTATGCACCAGATGAGCCTTCAACGTAAGCCCCAGAGTTGTCCTGAACGTATTGTCCGTTGCTATTTCCAGAAGACGCTGAATACCTTCCGTAATCATAGTAGTCGCTGGATTGTTTGTATGCGTTATTGTCATGGACGTAAGGGACGACTGGTGACCCTACATGTTTGTAAAGCTCAGCGTAATCACCTGAGGGATCATGCACGTATGCTCCAGAGTTGTCGGAGTCGTAATCTGATCCAGATTGATATTGGTTTGACTTTTGTCCCGATGAATAAGAGCCGGAATAGCTGGCTCCGTTGTAACCGTTGTGTTGTAAAGTAGCCTGACCTTGAGTGACCTTTTTAGATGGTTGTCTATAATCATCTAAAATTAGCGAACCACTAGTGTATTTAGGTTCATTGTATTTGGTAGTCTGGACAAGTCCAAAGTTTCCATCTTGGTACGCCAGTTCACTGCCGCTAGCTCCGGAAATCCCTCCATGACCAGCGAATTCTTGAGAGGCTATGAAGTTTGTGTCCAAGGCATCGTTTTGCGAGAGGAAACCTCCTTGAACACCGACTAGGTTGTCTAGAGAAGCGCCGGAAACCAGGCTGTTGTGGGCTGCAACGTTAACAGCATCAGCAGTCTGACCATGGAAACCGCCAGCTCCTGAAACGTTATTTATATTTATTAGTATGATCGACGGATACACATAATTTTTTCAAACCAGTCGTTGCTACCTGTGTAGTGAAATTACAACTTGCAGTAAACAAGTCGTTAGATTTAACAACACGTTCCTCGAGTAACTTAAGTACTAAAGTTTGAACTATGTAGGTTTCCGCTACATACAGGTAAGCAAACTACGTATTAACAAAACCTATTTCTCCTAGTTTCAAAGCTAGCCTTCGTTTTCCCGATAAACCTCAGTATAGTATCTAATGGTCTGATGAAATTGGAGGACAATAAAACCTCATAATCCGAAGACATAAAACAGTTAAACAGGCAGGAACTAACCAGAGAGCACAGCGCCAGAATATCCGAAGGCCTCAGCTTCGTATCGGGCGATTTTGCCACAGGCGGGCACGAGCCAGGGCCAGTCGCACTTCAGCCGGGCAGCGTCGAAGCCCAGACCGAATGGGCAGCGGAACTCGTAGGCGGACAGCGGCGCCTTGCCGTGGTCCAGGCAGGCAAAGAACCAGCGACAGTTCTCCGGGTCAGCGTAGTAACCTGGGGGTTCAGATAAACATGAATGGGTACTGTACTGTATGATTGTGAAAGATAAGGTAATGTTTGGTGGTCCGCCTCTTCAATTAGAAATAAGTATTTTTATAGTCCTATTTGAACATCTATTGACCTTATTTTATGGTTCTAACTAGTCGGGCGGGACACACACATGTTTTGTTCTAGTTTTTATAAAAATGTAACCCCGAAAATCAGTAATTATCACAAAAACATAACATAATGTAGGAACGACTTCCTAGTAAATTAAAAAAACGATTCGGTAAATCAAATTACTTGTAGTGTTAAAAATAACATCCAGGGGCCTTACCATGGCGTCATGACTCAGTTCAGGTTTTACCTGTCATTTTCAGTATGGATCTGACAGCGAGCGAACGTAAACTGAATCGGAATTGAATAGCATCGCAGACGTCATGGTAAGACCTCTGAACGTGAAAATACGTCACTTTTACGTTATCGGCACCAAAAGTACGGAGTCTGTCCATGAGGAAGACAAGCCGAACTTTAAACTTGGGATCTTACGACTTGCGTCTTATCCACGTACCTTCATGTTCGGGGCAGATGAATCTAGTCTGGGGCACGGGCGCGATCTCAGAAGAACCAGGACAGGCTTGCGAGTGAGGCAGACTCCCGGGCCACACGCAGACCTCGTAACGCGCGTCGAACGCCAGGCCCGCGGGGCAGTCGAACTCAAATACCTGGGGTTGAGGAAGAATGTTAAAAAACGTGTCAATTCAAAACAAACAAAAATCATTTTTTAAAGTTGCAAACCAATCCTGGTGCCTAAACATGACGTCTTAATGCGATTCAGTTTAGGTTCTCTCGTTGTCAGATTCATACTAAAAGTGACAGCTAAAACTTGAACTCGAATTGACTTGAACTTGAACTCGAAGTCGGAATTCGGCACGTCATGGTAAGGCCCCAGCAATGCGCTCTTGTGTGGGATAGTTAGATGGTTGTGTCTAAAGGTGATATGCAATTGTTCCTACGAGTATTTATAGTGCAGCAAGGCTAAGTGATGTATGTACGTGTAGTTGTAGTTGGTATATCTGTGGAGGTTTCAAGCGAACTAGCGTCAGGCAGTTCTGCGTCGCATGCAAACTAGGATCTGTATAACATCAGCATCCCGTGACTCGATGAATGCCGACTGAATTCCTGTTTCGTGACACGATATCGTGTATGTATTTAGTTACGTGTTTTAGTGGTGAAATAAATTTTCTTACTCATATTCTAAAAAAATGTACTGGTCGGTGGGCATACCAGCGGCCTTACCATGACGTCTTAATGCGATTCAGTTTAGGTTCGCTTGCTGTCAGATCTATACTAAAAATGACAGCTAAAACCTGAACGGAGTCGGAATTAGGACGTCATAGTAAGGCCCCAGAACATAGTTGTACATAGGTATGTATACTTCAAAGTTAAAACGGGATTATATGACTTACAGTGTAGTCCGGTGACAGTTGGTCGAATTTGACGCAACGGTAGAATCGCGCACAAGATCGTGGATGCACGAAGTATCCCTGACGGGAGCAAGAGAACTCCGTACGCGTGTCCTGGAAACCATACAGACCTAGATATTATACCTATACGACTATACGTATTATTAGAGGGGGCAAGTAGGTAGAAATATACCCGCTTATTCATAAACGCTCTATAGGCCTCTGCTAACTTAGTAATCGTTTGTCCTTATCTGTGAAAGGTAAATGTCAAAGTGACAGATAAGGATAAACGATTACTAAGTTAGCAGAGGCCTATTGAGCGTTTATGAATAAGGGGGATAGAATCTATCGGTACGTTAAACAGTGTGGTGGCACTTGAATGTCAAAATTGTCAACATGTCTAAAAATAAAGACTACATTCCTCCTTTCTCTAGGGAGGGCCTCCAAAATTTATTCAAAGAACTGACCTCCCGAATAGAGTGGATGACTCCGTCCGAGTCGACAATCTGCGTGATTCTGTATGGAGAGACTTGCAGCGCGTCCAGTGCGCGTGCGTGAGCCGGAGCAGACAGGATCTCGTGTTCCAGAGACCTGGAAATATATAGAATAGGTTTTAGGAATGAGGACACCTGACATAAAATCACTAGCAATATTTTTGTTGGCTCAGCTGATTGTCTCATCCCAGAAAACAGTGCGCTCAGAACTCTTGGTTAGACTCGCCTTTAGCGTAAACGCTACACGCTGCCAGCTAAACTCTATCTTTCTCTTTCACGCAAGCGTCAATGTGTGATAGAGTTCTGCTCACGTTGTTTGTAGGAGTCTACGGACACTACGACTATTATTCTGCTTAGCATATAAGAACATGGAATGCTATTGGAGTGCGACAGTGCTACCTGTAATTTTACATGCCCCTTGAACTCAATGGTAGCGTAGGTAGTGTCATAATTGAAACGGCTATCCACCCTACAAAATGCAACAACGGGACAATGGCAGATGATATCCTTCATCACAATCTTGCTCACCTCAGAACAGCAGCTCTTGGCGCCCTGCTCTGTTGGTTCAGCACCTTGGCTAGTGCAGCCTTCAGTGTGGGTCCGCAGGGAGTCTCCACGTCCTTATCAGCCTTGTGAAGCGCCAGACCGGCCAAACCTCGCACGCGAGCGTATTTCCCCTTCACGTCGACTGAGGAAGAGTCTTCGAAGGACATCCAGGTTGTGTTTCTGGAAGGAGTTGATTTTAGATTAGATACTATTATGATGGTGTGCCGGTTAGCACGTAAAAAATAATTTAGGTACCTATTAATAAAATCGTTGTTAACAGCGACAATACAGATTACTAATGAACACAAAATATTTACCTTACTACTCCGCTTGCTATATTTTGTGTTCATTAAAATGGACCTCCGCAAAGTAGCGCCTGATTCAATAAAATAATACAGATTACCTACTATATGTAGTTAATTAAGGCGTTACTTAGCGGAGGTCCTTACTACTCCTTCATAGTACATAGCACTTTAAGTTAGTTGATGAATTATCTACTTGTTCTATTTTGCTAAATTATACGTACCCACATAATTCTCTGTATTTTTGTCTAAATTATTATAGCCCAGCTCCAGCTTCCTTTTTGATATTTCTTTATGTCCTAGTTTCGGTAGGTAGTTATAATTTAGAAAAAATAATTCTAACGGGAACCCCGTTAATCTTAAGAAAAAAACTGTCATAAATAATTAACTACTTATTAGTCCAATCCACTTCTAGGCAACATTCTTTGCCCCTGTCAGAATCAGCAAGCAATAACTCGTAGCTAACCCCACTTACTTGAAAGCGTAAGGCGCCGATAGATCCTGGTCTCTCTCCAAGGTCCACCGTCCCTTCTGGAGCCTACGACACAGTTCCGCTTGATCCACCTCCTTGGGCTCATCCTCCATGGTGGGACTGCCAGGAGTACTGAGGGTCTCATTCTTGAGGACGAACTGGCGAGCAGTGGCTGGAAGGCTGATGACGATCTTAGAAGGTGGGACACCCAGGCCGACCACCAAGTCTACTACTGAGTCCTGGAAAAATTGAAGACCATATTAGTTTTTAGATGCATTTTTGACGAAGTCAAAATTGTAATTTGGGAGATAGGTAGATTTACAAATGAACCAAGCAGTGTTGGCTGTTGTAGTGCCAGTGTTTAAACCACGGTTTGGGCAGACTTAGGACCTAAACCCACTAGGACGCCATGGCGAAACGATAGGTAGGTATAACTCGTCTGACGTAGTAGTTATGATAATTTCCAGTGTCAATGTTTATATCAACACTCGCCTGGTCTCGTCAACCTTACTGTAAACTGTATCAGCTTCCTACATAATAATGTGAGCAATAGAGTAATAATTATCTTTCATTATTGCAAAGTGTAAAGTAGTAGGCGTTTTCTTTTACTCTCGCTTCCGCTTCTAGATTTGAACCTAACATAAACTGACCCTAATTTTATTCAATTTTCTTTGGAAGAAAAATCGTTGCTGATATACGACTAAATTTTAACTGTCATTTCTAAGTGTGACAGATCAGTTCAATTCATTGTTAGGTAGTTAGCCCTGACATTGGCCTCAAAACAATGGCATCTCTAACAGTGTAAATTGAACTTTCAATACTTTTAAGGATACGTTATGTCATAAACTCGCAGATTGAGCAAAAAATGTGGCCAATCTCGCCATTTATGGCAAATTCTAGTGATTATAGTGAATCATGGTTGTACTGGCTCAAGTAAGGACATAGTCTGTCAAATAGAGATGCACCTGCCAATGTATGACCTACTTGCTCCGAATTGTAATTTTGTTCACGTCTGTGTTTTAGCAAATCTAAAATGAGCTTTAAGGTTTTAGAGTAAAGCATGAACATCTGATATATTAGAATGTTTTTTCTGCAGTAGTTTACCTTCAGAATGATTTAAGTCGATGCACCGTGAGAATTAACGGTATAAAATTTAATGGGCGGGTGAATTGATTCCTTGTCGTAGTTATACAGTTATTAATATTATTATTTAAATTAAATGAGATCATCGTATAAATCATAACAAATTATACAGTTACTAGCTAAAAGATATAATTAAGACCTGCATATGGCTCAATGACCTTATGGCGTTAGGTTCCGTATAAACAAAGTAAGTAAAAAAAAAACATATTTTTAGAAGTTTTTCACTGATTATACTACATGTTGACAAGACAATACTTGCTTTGTCAAGTATCCAACGTAAGTTAGTAGGTATACCAAAATTGAAATCAATCTGATAACTAGAAGTGGATCTGACTTATAAACATAAATACTAAAACGGCAAGTGTCATTGTATAAAAACTTGTAAAAATTAGACACAAACAAACAAACAGACAGAGATTAGACGTAAACAAATAACCAAAACATAAAAGAAAATAAGAAATGTTGGTTAATTATTTAACTATAGGTAAATCTAATGTAATAGAACAGCAAGGACGATACTTCAATTTCCACGAAAGCAAAGTATTTATAAGTACGTAATGAAATATTTAGAAGGAAAAACCAGTAGATAAAAAAACAGGGCCAACGTAAGGTAAGAACGCGACTCCACGCGTTTTAAATGCCAAAGAAAAACCTGCAACATCTGGCCGTATTTACCTGTTATTTTGCCTGTATATTTTTTCCAAGTCAATCGACATAGGTTTGGTAACGATACAAATACTGTCAAAAATACGGTATTAAGTAGGTATGAAATTTTCAATACCTATTGTATCTGGTAGGAAAAATCACCAGAAAACGACTGTTACCTTTTTGTCTATTCTCCATTCCAATCCATTTTGACGCCTTTGTAAACAAACCAATTTCATCTAAATTCCCACACAATCACTCGTTGTATGCAATTAGTATCATTCACCGGAATACTGAACGACAATTATTTTAGAATTATTGTACTTAGGTATTTAAATTTTACGTGAACTTGAGGGACTTGTTTGTTTACAAAAGCGTTAAAATGGATTGGATTGGAATTGACTATAATACTTATGTGACATAAGCTCTTATAAAAACTCACTGTCAATTACATAATATTATTTATGCCAACAATGCCAACATATCGTATGTCAGTTACGTGTTCTGCATTTCTCGAACTTGAGCTGATTCCGTGAGTTACAGTCGAGTTACTTGTACTCCAAACGTAAGGTCGACGACACTTTTTTGTGGGCACCGTGGTTAGGCCTCGGGACAAACAGGTTCGCGAAAAGTAGGTCAGATACGAAATAATCCTTTGAAATGCTTGCAAAAAATTGTAAATGTTTTATTTGGTTAGGCTTTGTTCCCATTATGAGCGGTAGATATGCCGAATTGATAAAACTGCTCGTAAGCTTTAATTTATATGAAATGTATATTTTACAAATTAATATTATGTATGCTGGTCTGGCATACTGAAGTTTCATATAAATTGTACAGCCTTTCTGGCAGTTTTTACTGCCAGACAGGAACAAGGCCTTACTGTTAAGACCTCTACATACCAAAGTCGCTAATCGGCCGTCTTTAAACAAGCTAACATAATATCGCGTGCACTAGCTGTTCAGAAAACAGTCATCCAATAATAACGATTAACAAACAAACAGAAAAAAACATAAACTAACTTTCAATATAATTTTAATACTTACTTAATAACGAAAACATTTTTTTCCTCGGTATTCAATGATACGATCTTTATGGACCTCTGCGACGTACATAAACTACCGAGCAAAAAAGTGTTCACATACCGCGATTATATCAATGAACAAATAATATAAAAAAATACATTGGAATGTTTGCAAGTCGGTTAAAATTACTGATTTTATTCTGTGCTAACTATGCCTTGTATAGTTACTTCCGGAAACAAAGTTCACGAACACTAATCTGTGTCCGAGACCTGTCATAAGTCATGAGTAAACTCATGCTTTAATTACACTTTTTGTGCGAGTAAATTGACGCCTCTACTTACAAAAAACTGTATGTCAAGCACAATTATGACTATCATTGTACAAATAGACACGGTAATTATAATATTTGTAGTCTTGTATGATACTCATGTCATAATTGAGGGAGAGAAGCCGTGATACCTTGATTATTGACCCTCAGTCTTTTATCATCAATTCAAACTCAGGTTCGTAACACATTTTTGGATAGTGCAGCCTCAGGCCAAATAACCTTTTAAAGGATTTCTGAGAGGAAGCCTATGGCCTGCACTCTGTGTCTAAAAATTACTTAATCCGGAATAATTCAGCAGATGGTTGGGTTTGGACGAATCATTCTTCAGGATTTTCAAATCGTGGTTGACAGTTTCCATACATATTGGTCGATGTTCAAAGTGTACAATCGTCAAATGCTGACTTAATTTTAAACTTCACAGGCGTGTTTAATCAAACCAACTCAACCACCTCCTGAAATATTCCGGAATAATTTGAAGACACCTAGGACGGAAAGAGAAAGAGAGAGAGAGAGAGAGAAATATATAATTTTCTTACCGTATTCATCATATCCCAGAGCCCGCTCAGCCTGCTCGGATGGTACGTCATCTTCTTCACCATCCCCAACTCGTGCGTCTGTACCATCATCAGGTCCACCTTTTTCACCAGTACTCTCAAATCGTAGTACTTCGCGAGCAACTCTGGGTGCGAGGGTAAGGCTAGGAAGAGGGGCCCGCCGCCGGCAGCGTTGATGGCTGCGCGGGCGGCTTCAACTGTCTCCAAGACGGAGGTCTTGTTGAGGGAGCGGTGGGCATCATGGATCTCCAAACCCTGCACGTTTTTGGACTTGAGCGCTGATTTGAGGTCCTGGAAAGAAAGATACTTATTAGAGTAGTTGTTGAAATGGTTTTTACGAGGACTAAGGGCTGGACTATGTTGGCTGAGTTTAGATGAATAAGAAATATTATAAACGGAGTCTAGCCGTGATCATGATGCACTGCGTCGAAATATCGGGAGCTCAATAAAGGTAATCGCGGTTCATATCCCGTTTATAATATTTCGAATGAACTTAACCGTGAATCATTGAAAACTCTTAGATGAATAAGAGCTTTTCTACAAGTTAAAAACATGTCAAAAAGGGGTCACCATTTATCTGTATCGATTCTTTTTTACCCATATTATTTGGGTCTAATCTTGCGAATCCATTTTTTTCTGCTCCCGTGGCAGTCATAAAATACAAACAAAATACAAAATACAGCCACCATAAGAGTTTTTAATGATTCACGGTTAAGTTCATTCGAAATATTATAAACGGGATGTGAACCGCGAAATGATTACCTTTATTGAGCACCCGATATTTCGATACAGTTGCATGCATCATGATCACGGGTAGAACCACCATGTCACATATTTATATGTATCACCGACATTATTGTTCGTGGCATAGAGATGTATGGATATTTTTGACGTCTTAGTAACGTACATTATATTTACACCCTTGACTGTACATACTATGCAAATTGGATGACAAATCGACAATGCAAGTAGACCAAACAAAATTAGAGTCAACCGAAAAGCTTGTGTCGAATATGAAGTTTACGATAACTTCGTGTACTTATATCTTCTCACGCGCTGCAGTTTCCTCCAACCGCATGGCGTAAGCTCTGTTTAAAATGTAACACATCGAGCGAGTACGTGTTTATACGCACAGAACCGGTCGTGTCAACCTTACATCAAGATTATATAGATTACGTCAGTGTTCAACGGATCTGGATCGGATTTCGTTGATTGTACAAGTCGATATCCTTGACCTAGAGTTGGTTGTCCTTCGTAAAATTGCACGTTTTAAGCCATACTTCTTGGCACCCCCACGCATTTTTATGTGCTTTCCTGTATGGTATGCCATTTGTTCGCATTTTCAATTTCGAAGACAAGAACTAACCTTATGAGAACTTCAAAATACGCTTATGAAGAACAAAGAGCCAATTGAGGCCATTCTCCACACCAGAAGGTAGTAAAAACCTTACAATATTTTTTCACCTCTCTACCTTGAAAAGGCTTTCTTGTTCTTCGAAATCTGCACAGAAAATTGTTGTTGAAATGTTTTCTTCCATCTCTCACATTTCTCACATTTTTCTCGCTGCAGTGATGTGAAAAATTATCCATTTCTCTCGTCATGTTATTTTGCGTCTCGTGCGTGCCAAAGAACGGCTTTTTCGCCTTGCACAACAAATCGCCACAATCTGTTTCGGGAAATTCATAGTTCGAATATTCATTAACTTATTTCGCATTTAAAGTTCCAGTGAATTTTAGAAACTTATCAACACTCAAAATCCGAACACAAGATGACAAATAATGGACAATATTATATAGGATGTTGTTAAGGACATAGCATGACTACAGAAAATAATTAATGTCTACTCTAGTCTAGATATTTATTGCCATACGGCGCACCTTAGTTAATCTGACTCTAGCGTTGAATGCACCAATTTAAATTCGTCGCGTATGCGTGCCAAATGCATTCATAGGCTCCTTACATAAATTGTGGTAAACGTTTTGTGGCTAAAGATAAACGCTGTAAGTGACTGGAATATTTTGAATTTATTGTATCATCATCATCATCTCCAGCCTATATACGTCCCACTGCTGGCCACAGGCCTCTCGCAATGAGAAACAATGAATTTATTGTATGTTTGCTCAGTATTACAGAGATAATATTTGGCTTAGTACCTAATGTGCTTTACTATATCCATAACAGTTGTTATTTAAAAAAAACCGGGCAAGTGCGAGTCGGACTCACGCACCGAGGGTTCCGTACTATTATCTAGAAAGATCTATAAACCAGTGTAAGCAGAGCCCTGCTCCAAAGCAAAATGTACGCAGTGAGGGGTCACTTTATATTGGTCACTGATATATACAGACATACATACATATTTACGGTTTTCGCAATTATTCCTTAATCTGTGCTATAAGACCTACCTTCATACCCAATTTAAAGATTCTGCGTTCACGGGAAGTACCCTGTAGGTTTTGATTCCCTTGAGAGTCGAAAATTTGCGGAAATTTGCGGCATAAACGGCTGTATCTTTTGATTGCATTAGCTTAAAAGTTTGTTTTTTTCACAGCTCCAAGGGGCAGTGGACCTGAGTATTTGATATAAATTTCAGCTTGATACCTCCACGTGTTCCTGAGAAAAAGGGTCTTGACAGACGGACGGACGGACGGACAACAAAGTGATCCTATAAGGGTTCCGTTTTTTTCCTTTTGAGGTACGGAACCCTAAAAATACATTTAGGCTGATTGTGATAACCTTAGAAAGGTAAAGACTTTCCTTTGATAGGCTATAACTTCGTTTCACCCCCTTTATTACGTGTTGCGATCATATATGTTAGTGAACTAACTATAGTTAATGGAGCGTACCGTACATACATATATTAAGTTACAGGTGTCGCAGCGACTTTGTTTTATACTTACTATCCAAAGATTGTCTGATGTCTACAGTTAAATACCTAGTTCTATGATAACTTTATATCCTGTAATGTGTCCACTATTCCATTCCGGCGAAGGACTCATACATATACATGATATTTATCCGTTACGTGTCTTAATCGGTTACAATACCCCTTATTTACGCCAAAGGGTGAATTAAACAGACAGGGACCAGTATTTCAAGAACTAGTTTAATTTCCACTTTCTAACGATACTAGGAAAGGCTTCCGTGATTGATCTCAAATGATCTAAATAATAGGGTTTGACAGGAAAACTTGCGGGCATTTGTATATCCGATATTGCTTTTAAACACAAGTCGTCTATGTATATTTAAGATTTAAGACTAGCTGTTGCCCGCTTTCGACTGCCAAGAATTCATTAATCGCTATGGAATTACGCAATTTTACCGGATAAACAGTAGCCTATAGTTATAGTATAGTAGTAGACTACATAATATTCTTTTTCTGTGCTAAATCTTCATTCATCTGTTGAACCGTTTCTGGGGTAATTGGATAACAAACATGAATGTATCAGATACAATAAAGTCCCCATAAATTACAAATTTAAATATTAAACTGTTCTTTACACAATGAAACACATATTTATTAAAACCATTAAAAGTAAATTGGTTAGAATGTATCGCGAATTTATCTGTTTCAATTAAGAACTTACTATTCTTGGATTCTTAGTTTAATAGTGCATAGACATCTTTCTTGTATACCAACCATTTCACTATCTTCTCAGAAAATTATATATCGTCCATGAAACGATACTGTGTCGGGTATGGCCTCTGACCAGTTAGTACTTAACCTTGTTTGTGTACCATCCTTCAAACTAAACAATGGTGTTAAAACTATATCTCAAAACAATACTTCCTACAACTTAAACCTCTTCAATCTTCCCGAAGGTAACGTTAATATTAATTACATAGTTCGTAAAAACAATGGTTCTATGCAAATGCGTGGAATACCAGAGCCGGTCCTTGGCGGTGGATCCGCCCTTTTTGTGTTTGGATGTTATTCAACGCGTTCGCAGATCCCTCACGTAATGAGCAGGTATTGTCACTAAAGGTTATGTCACCAACATAATAAGCAACTAGGACATGTTACTTTAGGCTCTGATTACCTCGTAAGGGATAAAGACGTGATTTATTTATGTGTGTATGTAGGAAGTACTTAGGATTAATGAAACATGACCACCATCAAACAAACAAATACGTTCGTTTCTCCAAACTTACGATTTCAAACAATCCCAAACCATCCCACACAAATTTTCGCTTTGTCGCCAATCAGTCCAAGGGTAAGTGTCGAGTGACATAATAATATTAATGGCTTTCCATTTTCCCGCCGGAGACAAAACAAACTCAATAGTCCCATAGTATTCTCCCGCGACATTGTTCAGAGCTGTTATATGAGCAGTTAGTATGCTTCACTGCTGTTAACGTTAGCGATCAGTCAAGCTACTGTTTTGGGACAAGGTAAATGTAGAAGAATGTGGGACCTTCGAAAGTCTCAAGTGAAAGATTAATGTACACACGTAAATCCCCGCTCTATCCGTCTCGGGTAGACCAAAGCGTGACTGTGAGCATATAGGGGGAATTAAAATAGTGATGGGTTGCTGGTCGCATCGCCTGTAACACGATTCTTAATTTCGCCCATTACCACGACGGACTTTTGCCATGAGCGCGGGAAGAGAAGCAGCTGGTACAGTGTATGATTCTTCTTTACTCCCAGACCAGCTTGGACGATTGACGTAAATTTATTTAAATATGCGAAGGATCCACCAGTTGCTCGCAATCCTCTTGTATCAATTGTGTCTTCGTTGTATTATACGTCAACGGTGTCTTCTGGTGATTATCCTACTAATATTATAAATGCGAAAGTTTGTGACGATGTGAGTGAGTGAGTGAGTGTGTAAGTTTGTTCCTTCTTCACGCTAAAACGACTGGACGGGGATAAAATTTGGAACGAAGATAGCTGGTACCCTAGATTAAAACATATGCTACTTTTATCCCGGAAAATAGCATAGTTCCCGGGGGATAGCCATAAACATGTCAATTGCTAATTCTACGCAGACGAAGTCGCGGGCAGAAGCTAGTGTATACTATGAACAACTTGATTTCAAACTCGCTGTAAAAGCCTTTCACGCTAACTATGCAAGTGGCATTATTCAATTGACAAGGCAGATCATTGCGGTGTTTATGTACTGTGAGAAAATTCTACGTGCATAATATTGTAGTCGTGTGACTGTAGGTACCTAAGATTTGTCAATAAGCCAATCCCAAACACAACTGTAACAAGGTGTTACTTTGATAGAAACATTGCATAATAAACAGCTTTAACTATATTTTACATGTGTAAGTGTAAACAAAAATACATAAATACAAATGCTGCATGACACTTTACAACGCAGAACTGGAACGTTTTTAAATTACGACTTATTTAACAAACACGATTACATGACCTTTAAACTGCTCCAAATACGACATGAACATTAATTACACATTTTACAACTAAGTTCCGATTTGACATTTCAGAGAGCCGTTCGCCTTAGCATTGACACACATTTCACTCGTTATTGTGATGTCAATTTACATGTAGGCAGCAAATCTAGAGTAATTTAAGCCTTTAGTACCTATGTCAATCGGTTTAATTTCTACGAATCTTATCAATTTCACGATTGGTTTACCTAGAGTATACCTAACTATGTATTTGTGTCGGATTGTATAGGTACAACCTAATTTACACAACATTTTGCAATATACTCGAATGAATGTTTACCATGTTTTTAAGCAAATAAATGATATTATTATTATTATTAATTAGCAGGCGACATGTAATTAGATCTTTACTCGTACTTTTGCAATTGTCGTTTTGTTGAACTGGCGGCGATTTTTGGATTATTTTTTGGCTCGGGTCACACCGTTACAAGCGTCACGCGTTAAAAGCGTCTCTCTTAACTTTTTAATGTGTCTGTGTTATCATCACGGGCCATGGGAATTCCCAGCCATATAATTTTATTTTGACTAACGAGTGAATCAGAAATCGGTAGGTAAATATGTCAGAAGAAATGAATGACAGAGCATCTAATTTAACAAAATGCTGATTAAGTAAAATAAAGTTAAGAATATAAATGCAAATTAAACGATAGAAGCGTATGTCAAACATTTCACTAAAAAAAAATATTTCAAGTTTCATGACTATGCCTACAGCTAAGTCATTTCCTACCAACAGTAGTAATACGCACTATACCTACTACATTCCGCACATATATCAACTTGAAATGCCCTAACATCTAATTATAACGACATTATTATCAACCATGCAGTTATGGCAATGCTACGCGAGATACGTTCACACCTAACGCGTTCAATGCGCATATATTAAAACGACACCTCTACCTTGATATATTAATGTTCTACGTTTAGCATGACAGTAATTTTCTATCTGTTTAACAATTAGCGGACATTTAATGCTCTATTTGATGTATGGTCTGAGCTCTAAGTAATAAGTATATACCATGTCGAATACAGACTATAATAGCCGGGCGGATCGATGATGGTGGCACATGATGGTAAATATGGTATCGATTAACGCAGTGGCTCTACCATTGATCACTCGAGATATAACATTCAGTCGCTCGAAAATGAGGCAGCAAATCAATTCAGAAATTCGCTTCGCAAGTTGTTACCGCAGTGCAGTCGCGCGTGGATGTTTCAAATATTTTAAATAAGTAACAAAGGAGGATGAACCCCCATCTGATGAATTTGCCACGGGCCTCAAACGTCATAGTTACGCCACTGGACCCAAAGTTGGATCGATCACTGCCAGATCCATACTAGAAATGTAAAAAATGATAGCTAAAGAATCGGAATTGAATAGCATTAACCCCTCGTATGTAAAAAAAAGTACCGCATTCTAGGCTCATCTGTTTTAATATGTACGAATTCTGCTGATCTAAATAAAAATACAAAAAGATAGTGTTAAATTTGGCACTTAAATCTGTGTCTTAGTCTTAAGCATTTAAGGGGTTAAGACGTCATGGTAAGGCCCCTGGTCGTGGTGGTAGATAGATTTGTCTTGTTGTTGGAAACAATGACATAGGAACAAATCAAGCATTGACTTCTTCCTAAGTTTACCAAATCGACACTATTAAAGATTGATCAACCTGCTAAATGCGTCCTACTTGGCGGCTGTAGGACGCCATCCATCACTGCGCCGGAGTGCCGCTCAAATTGCTATGCTAATTTAAATGAGTTGCGAAAACTTCGCCGATTGAATGTACAGTCAATGAATTTAATTCCCTATGGAAGCCCTTCACATTTTTTGAAGATTCTTAAGTTGTACCGGAAATACTGGTGGCGCCAACTGATTCCAGAGCTTGCAGTAAAAAGACGGATCTAATTTACCTTTCTTCTAAAGATATAAACAAAATATTATCATAAACGTGACATTGACTGAGTGCTGCATGCGTTGATGACTTTAATTAAGTAAATCTTAACATTTTTATGCAACAAACTGGTCAGGATAACTAGAATTAAGAGTGAACGTTACCATGTAGCTGCTTACGCCCAAGGTCGAGTTGCTGATTTTCATTACCATACTACAACGACGGCTTTCAATCTATGCAATGTTTTTTAAGTTTTGCAACATCTGACTTGGGCGTGCTTGAAGCTTAAGTTATACTTATGTCTAATCATTGCAAATTAAAATAGGTTGTCAAAATTATGGACTAACTAGCTGTTGCTCGCGAATTCGTCTGCGGTGAATGTGTTTCACGCGCGCCCGGATCTATCCAATTTTCCGGGATGAAAACTATCCTGTCCTTCCCGTTGTCTCAAATTATCTCTATCCCAAATTGTATCAAGGTCGGTTGCATAACAAGCGTACTAAAGAAACCTAGATTCTCATTTATCTTAGTTAGGAAATTAGGTTTGGTACATACGAGCCTTTTTCTTTTTCACGCGTGAACCATTAGATCTGGCGGTTCAACTTTCAAGATTTTACTGACTTCCCACGTTTGTTTACAAAAATTCAATGGAAATTTACTAGTTACGACTTTACTCGAGACTACAGCTGTCGTAATGTGGTCGGAACAGCAAAGTAATTTCAAAGAACTATTCCCGTGATAAAGTTCAGAGTTTTGTAGACAACAATTCAGTATTCTCTTAACAAAATGGCTCCCGTCTGTTGAATGTTGGCAGCGTAAAAAGGTAGTTAAAAATCGTAAGACTTTAAAACATGTGTCCATTGTTTCGTCGTTGAAAACAAAAGACGTCGCGACCCTATCGGCCACCACATAAAACGTTCCTCACGTCACTAGAGACTTTTATAGATTTCAAAAAAATTCAAGATTTAGGTTTTTTTTTTCCAAGAAAGTCTGAACATTGATTTTATTGAATCTTAGCGTATTGAGCCATTAACGAAGGTTAAACATTTTGAAGTTTGTTGAAAATGTGAACATTAACTCGGAAACAAATTGATAGTTTGAATATTTTAAAAGGGTAATTTCCAGTGGCCTGTTTCCCGACTTGTCTAAGCATTTGTCCAATCAACTAATCAATGGTTGAGTTTTTAATCAATGTTGCTAGTTTAAACTTGTATTTTAGCCTATAACTTCGAGAAACGAGCCACAGCTGATGAAAAAAATCATAAGCTATGTACCAATAGTTTATTAATGTAAGGTTTCTAACGACGCTTCCAACATAACAACAGATGTAGTAAAAAACTCAAAATAGAGTTCTTCGAACGGTGAAATGAGACCGGTAAACTACGCCTTTCCATGTGCGCGTGTGCGTGTCTCAAACAGTTTGTTTGGCGAAGTTTGGCAGGCTTGTTTGCGTGCGCGTGTACACGCTACGGCGTAGTATAAACCGGCCTCACTTCGCGGCTCACAAGACTCTATCTTGGGTCTTTACTTGGTCTGAGGCTAAATGGCGTACCGACTGCTGCGTGGCGGCAGGATTAGAGAGTAAGATGGAGATAGCGATCCGAACCAACCTTACACAAGGTCCTACAACTAAACACAACTTACCTTGCTTACTTAAATTTATCACTCTATCTCTGTCTGTTTGCGATAAACTCAAAACTACTGGACCGATTTTCATGCGGTTTTCATCAATAGATAGTGATTCATATCAGGAAGGTTTAGGTGTGTAACTTGCCAATATTTTTTGTAAATTGTTTGAAATATGACGATAACCGTGGCAGCGCCGTGTTATTCTACATTGAACCCGTGCGAAGTCGGGGCTGTTCGCTAGTTGACCTATAAAGTCTGTGATTTGTTTTTGAAATGGGCACGTTATCTAATAGACTTGGGAAAGTGACTACAAATGTGATTGGCGCAGATTCACACGCACACGTCCTGCTTTCGGCATAGAAGTAGTTTGGCAATATGCCTTAAATTAAGTTATATAGTTACATACGGAGTTTGTGTTCGTTTACATCGATGAAATAGTGATGCGTCAGTTGTAAGGTACTTAAAAATACTATGTATATTATGATTGAGAAATGTTTTTTAAAAAATATCTATATACAGGGTGTATCAGATAGCCCCTAACAATAATCAACTGGGGTATATAACCATAGCTACAGAAGCTAAAAGAATATTTTAAAAAAATTGGAGTAAAAAAAAAATTTTTTTTTCTATAGGAATGGTAGTATTAACTGCAATCATTCCTATACAAAACATAAAAAAAAATTTACTCCAACTTTTTTTTTCTATTTTTTTAGCTTCTATAGCTATGGACGGTTATATACCCCAGTTGATTATTGTTAGGGGCTATCTGATACACCCTGTATATACGAGTATAAATTGGAGATTTTTTATTCATTTTTCATTCGAAAATCTTGCATTTCGACATTTTAGGTGACGACAATACATTACTTAATTTATTTAGGTAGGTACTAAGATAAGTAACATAATCCGTATTTCTTAGAGTTTCGGATAGTTTACAATATATAGATATATAACTACCTCAGTGGCGTGGCGTCAAGTATATCAGAAGGCAAGCCGAAGGGAACTTAACTAGCCTTTTCCTCTAATTCTGCACAATAAATTGTCCAAATGCCTTAAAATAGGCAAGCCGGTGGGAATCGAGTTCTATGGACACTACGCCACTGATATACCCAGGCCCCTCTTCTCCACTGGGCACTATGGGCACGTGCCCAGGGCCCCGCGATCGAATGGGGCCCCCTAGTTCCTGCCAGATTACCAAATGATAACCGATATTTAGGTCATAGGGGCCCCATGATCCTAATGTGCCCAGGGCCTCAAATAGTTTAAAGACGGCCCATATACCTATACATCATGCTTACAAGAAACCTTAATTACCTATATTCTTAATCAAACTTTAGTACCTACCGAAACAGAATCCGGCGCAGCCACTTACTTGTTCACATGTAGGTACTTGTTCTAAAACCTACACAATAATTAAGTATCCGGGCACTCGTTTGATTCAACTTTCCTCTTAAGGTATCGACATGTTTCACCAGACCTCTAGTCGATAGATACAATATCGACAAGTCGAGGGTCATCTATAGCGTTGTACCTATTTAGAGTAAGTTGCCAATACTTGTTAACACGTCGAACGGCGGCGGTATGCGATTTTTTGCTTGGACTGTACCTACTCTTTTCGAGACTGTACAATCCTAATCAAAATATCACACACTAGTCTGTACCAATACCTACCTAAATGTAAATAATATTACGATCTGTTTCCATTATTTTTATGAAAAACCCATCATTGCTGCAAAATATTACTCACCGTATATACCTACATAATATACCCACATAATTAGCCGCTTAGGTAGGAATCAGAATTAAATTAATAGTTACGAAGTAGGTATATCTATCAAAAATCATTTGTTTATACCAGTTCGGTAGCAAACCAGCGTACGGTCCGACTGATGGTAAGCGGCTACCGTAGCCTATAGATGCTTACATTTATGAAGCTCATATCATATCAAATCAATCATCGATGCAAATGAGAAGGCTGAACATTCGTCAATATTTTAATTTAAACTGAAACAAATGACTTATTAAAATTTAATTAAGATAACAGACGAACAATCGACATTCCGAACTCAAACGTCAAACAACTGTCAAAGTGACAATAGATGGCATTGACCCGATCTGCCAAATCCAAGGTCAAAGAGTGAACCGTAGTCGGGAATGAGTCATGAACTAATGGAATGGATGAATGATTAAGAGTGCTTAGTCAAGGGTGATATTGATATGTCATTTTAAGTTGTTTGCTTTTCTTTGTAGGCGGTTCTCATGTCAAATATCGGTATGCTTGCATGCGTCTAATATTGTATGAATAGTAATTATGTATTATTTAGCACCTTGTATTTTTTGTTTAACGTAATGGTTCAATTATTTATGGCGCCAGCGCCAATAGTGTAGACTGGCCTTAACTATATTTATATGAATACTTCACTTAACTTAACGTTACTATTGACCATTGATTGATTAATTGTTGTTGACTTTGCCATTTTATCTTTTTTTTTGCTGTTATACGACTTTCATAGAATAAGTCGCGGGCACTAGCTTAGCTACATAGTCAAGAGTAAAACCTGAAACTAGGCAGAATATCTTACAATCTAATGTACAAATTCCTTTGATATAAACCCGCTTATAATAGGACTACGAAATAGTAAATCATAATAATCCAAGAGATGAGACTACGTATCGACACAATTACTTTCCACTTTCTAAGTTCTTTTGTAGCTTTTGTTCGGGAGATACAATTATTTCTTCTATTTTGTACAAGACAAAACTGATTTGGTAGTGGGTGGCAAGTGGAGCAATTAAACAACAGATCGCCTACAGATACTTAATTCAAACGAGATGACGGCCATTTTATAACATCCTTTTGACATGTGGGCTCCGCCATTTTTGTTTTACGGTCGTCTGATTAGAGTGACCAAATATGGAAGCAGTTATTAATTGAAATTGTAATATTCTAAACGTTCATAATTTTATTGATAGGCGTGTTTACGATCCACAAATAAACAAGGTGCGGCAATAATCCGTGACATGAAATAAATTACGATGAAAGGACTCCTGTATGTTTTTTTGTTCAAAATTTCTAGACATCAAGCGCCTTTATGATAAAAAAATTAAAAACTTTTAATTTAACTATATAAATAATCATCACTAGGTACATAGTATAAAACAAAGTCGCTGTCTCTGTCCTTATGTCCCTATGACCCTATGTATGCTTAAATCTTTAAAACTACGCAACTGATTTTGATGCGGTTTTTTAATAGATAGAGTGAATCAAGAGGAAGGTTTATATGTATAATACATGCATAATATACCGTGCGAAGTCGGGGCGGGTCGCTAGTGCATAATATAAAACAAACTCGCTTTCCGTTACCTGTCTGTCTGTCCCTCTATGTATGCTAATATCTTTAAAACTACGCAACGGATTTTGATACGGTTTTTTATAATTAGATAGAGTGATTCAAGAGGAAGGTTTATGTGTATAATTCTACGCAGACGAAGTCGCGGGCAAAAGCTAGTACCAAATACACAGCAAATACACCTACTGTAACAGACTGGCAGACTTCAACTACTGGAGACACTTGTTACAGTCATCAAATAGTGCACTCAGATAGTATATTCGGAAAATTTCCATGGAATAAAAACTAGTTTAATTTTTGTTCCTTCAAAGGGCTTTATCTTTCACATTGCTTAATCTAGAAGAACATACGACCTACAGGTCACTACTGAATAAAAAATAATTACAAGTGCAGTGATGTGATGATATAATTTTAATAACTGCATTGCTACAAGTTGCTCAATAAGCAGGTAGTATAAAATGAGTTCACCATTCGTCTAAAGAGTGCATAAGTATAGATAATTAGAAGCTATCTACTGAATAATTACAGTAGTTATCTACACCCTTTATACCAAATTGCTATTAAGAAACTACTTGTTAAAACGTACGTGTTAATTAAATGTTAATGTAACACATGTAATTAAAAGAACATACTTATTAATTAAATAAAGAGCTCTTTTTTTCATCCCAAAAAAAACAATCGACCACGATGATGCCGGCGGATTGTGAATTATTTACGTACAAAAATTGTATCTATTTCAAAAAATGAAAAATATATCATTTACTATGATTTTAAGCTGTACATATATTCTAGAGCTAATATATTTTAGTGTAGTATCACCCAGATATAAATCAATGAATGGTGCCAGTCCAAAACTCTCTTATCCCGTAGGAGTTCCCAAAAATCCGTTCTTATTAACCTACCAAAAATACCTGCAATCCAAATTTCAGCTTTCTGGTCCTAGTAGTTTTGTTTTGATCGTGGGACCAACGACTTGAATTGATCGTTTAAGTCAGTACTGTCCTGTGTCCATATGGACGTACAAAAATAATGGCGTATTGGTGTCCCTCTAAAATAAAAAAAGCCTATCTGGTAACTCGCATACCTTTCGCTTTAGATAACATCGACAAGCGAGTTTCTCTATGGAACTTACACTTAATCTATTTACGTCGGTCCACCGGTAATCCACTCTTGCGCAGGTGTTCCGTTATCTCACTATAGATTTCGTAATAGGTACCGTCAAAGTGAGTTTGCTGAGCCTTTATGACTAACTAAAAAACAGATAAACTGCGTGCGTTTGTTTAATTGTATGTAGGGGGTAATCTCTGAAACTATTCGACTAACTACTAACTTCCACTGAATAAAATAAGCTATTTTCTATATCGGAAAACAAAAAAGTTCCACCGTGTCCGCGGGATGTAAAATTTGCGAGCAACAGTTACCTAGCGATTATATGTATTCAGAAAATAAAAATTGACCTATTAAACCTATTTTAAAGCCTATCAGTAAAAAAACTCTGCAAAAACTCTACCTTTTAGTGTTATTACTGCTTTTTGATACCTACTTTGCTCCTATTACTAGTGTGAGAAAACTTTGTTCCTACCGATCACCTCCAGACTTCAGCTACCGTTAATCTAATAGGTCAAAAAAACAGATCACTCTCAACTCCTTAACGAGTAACGTGCATTCAATTAAGTGCTAATGCATTCATTAAATCAGTTTCGGTCTCAAAATTCCAACATTAAATCGTGTTTCCGGCATATGTCTAATTTTAGCTGCAAAAAAGATGACCTTATAAAGGAGAGCACGGTTGATTCGTGTAAAAAATGAAGGTCAATGAATTGCAATTTGCAAAATATTTTTATAGCCAATTGTAAAGGTAATGTTAAAGTCATGTGGGATGTTGGATTGAAAATGGCTTCGGATCCGGTAAAAATATTAATAAAATGAATATAAAAATGTATAACAAGTTGCCTGATAGCATGACATTTTTTTTTCAGTTGAATTTAATTTTGACTTTGAAATTTTTAATTTGCCTTCACAAATCTTAAAATTATTTTTAGAATTTCTTTAAGTTTTTACGTTTTGAGATAAGCAATGGCATTCAGACTCGGACGAATAAGCCATGTGTAATATTGTAATTTTATCGAAGTTTTCCAAATTATGCAACTTTTTCTTTCTATTTCTATCTCTCCTTAATCATAATATCCACTCACGGTGAAAAAGCAGCTGGTGCATCATCACTACATAATATAAAACAAAGTCGCTTTCCGCTGTCTGTCCCTATGTCGGCATGCTTAGATTAGAACTATATTTTAATAGATAGAGTGATTCATGAGGAAGGTTTAAATATTACTAGCGACCCTCCCCGGCTTCGCACGGCATATTATGCATGTATTATACATTCATTCATGTATTAAACCTTCCTCTTGAATCACTCTATCTATTAAAAAAACCGCATCAAAATACCTTGCGTAGTTTTAAAGATTTTTCCTACTCCTGTACTATTATCTGTGATTTATGTTATCACGAGCACCACTATAAGAACACTCATAATAAGACTTTGGCTAAGTCTATATTGTCTATTCCCTCTAAAAGCACTTGTTGGCTTATGGCTCTAAAAGTGCTCCATCGTTAACTCTGCCAGCCATAGACTTCCAGATCTAGGTAAAACTTTTACAGGATCAACATTAAATTTACGATGAAAATGCATGGCTACCAACTTAACAAATTATTTCATTCGTATGGTTTTTTATTGAACTAGAACTTTCTGAACGAAATGCGTAGCTGCCAACATAACAAACAAGATTTTTTAATAACGTCACTGGCTATTTGGTAAACGTTTTGCCTAAATGCGCCAAGAATGCAAGGCTATAAAAAAAAAGTTAACGTTAATTAAAAACAAAGTTTACTATAAACAAACTTCCAATTTTTTCGTTAGTCGTTTTCATGTTTCCCGCTCTTGTCTTGTTTGTTATTTGTTATTTGATTGCAATAGTTTTAACAAAGTTTTGAAACATTAACATAATCATAAAAAAGTATCAATGAAAACGAAATTAACTCAACACCGGAAGAAATATCCGCAGCGGCCCAGGAAGTGATGGAAAATTTGTTGTCTAGAAAATCTCGGCAATGATAAAACCTAGGTACGAGAATTTCTGCGTGGAGACTGGAACACTGGACTTCTTCATTTTTGGAGAACGTATTACTCTAATTTAGTAAGTACCTACCTACTTAGTCGTAGAAAAAATATTGTATGCAACGTTGTATTAGCAAGTCAAAAAAAGCTCGTGGTTTATTTCTTACGATGTTCGCTACGCTCACATCGTAACCCACACCACTCGCCTTTTTTGACCCCTCTAATACAACTGTTGCATAAAATACTATAAGCATACATAGGGACATAGGGACATAGGGACAGAGAAAGCGACTTTGTTTCATACTATGTAGCGATTATGTATAATTCTACGCAAACGAAGTCGCGGGCAAAATCTAGTTTTACTATATTTACTTTAAAAGGAAAAATGGGAGAACACATATGTTACGAAAATATAAATAAGCTTTTGTTAGTGCAAGTTCTCGCTACCGCCTTAATTGACCGGGCAGAGTAATAATTATCAAGTGTGTACTATTTCTTAGTAAGTACCTACTTTTACTTTTCGGTCTAGTTTCGTAAGTTTTTGTTAATATTTTATGTAGGCCTTAGCCATTCTTAGTACAGTTCCAAACTGACGAAAATACAAAAATTCAAGACACTCTAGGTAGTGACACGCCACACTTACCTACCTTAATTAACTTATACCAACTTAAATCTAATCAACCGATTCAAGTATCAAATTATAATCAATCCATTCTAAGGTTCTTTCAAGATCGATATCTGAGGATCCGAGTGCTTTCTGAACACGTATCCGTTATCAAAAATGGAAAAAGTGACCGCCATATTGAAATCTTTAGTTTTTGGACCGATTGTTTTCAAAATCGATATCTGAGTGTTTTGTACTAGCGATTGAGCGAAACTATCAATGACGTGCTTGGGTAACATAAATACAAACATTTGCATTTATAATATTTAGTAGTGAGGTGTGCCTAAATTTAAAACCAATTGTTTGTAAGTACCTCGTACGATTTTAAGGAAATCCTTCACTTAATCTGTGAATGACCCAGTCCACAAGTTGTTTGCACCATTTCTGTCTCAGGGCGCGCCTACACCGTGCACCGAGGCCGCTGCGTGAGAAACCTGATAGCATGACGTCATATGACATATCTAGAGAACACATATGCTGGCAGCTGCGGAAAAAGGGATTACCAAACCGGAAGGCGGAGACATGTCCTCTCCTCGCATCTTCCGGAGGTCTTAGCTCGGTAGCGTTTTTTTTTTTTAAAAACCCATTGTCCATTAACAAGAATTATTGTGTTAGTTTTGTAAGGAGCTTTTTAAATTGTACGGGAGAAATAACACGAAATTGACAAAAAAAAAACAAAAGACTGGTGATTCAAATTCCAAACATATCAATTTTTATGGAAAGCAGTAAAGGGTGTGTGCCATTATAATGGTTTTTTTAGAGAAATAGCTTTCCTATGAATTTTAAATGAAAAAGGAGGTACTAAGTAGCCTCCATACCTTATTAATTACATCTAACACTGTATACCTACTTCGGTAAAGACCGTCGTGACTTTTAAATTAGGCACGCATTTTCGCGAGATTGAAACTATATCAGATTGCATATATTAGATTGTATTTCTAACTCACGATTCAATTAGCAACCAGAAAAAGCTCGCAGAAGCACAAAAAGGTCAAAAGAAGCCTAAATTTGAACGAAACAAATCTATAGGATTCTTTTGCGGACCTATCTATCGTAGGCTCGTTAGGAAAATCGAATAAACGAATCGCTCTGTTAGAATCTGGAAATATTAGTATGAATATTTAATTGATTGGTGGGTACTCAGAATTAAACCCTAAGATTCTTTGGAAACAGCGGGTGCCCTCCGGCTACTTTTCTCACTCTTACCTCTGTATTACGTCACAAATAAAGGCCCAAATTACTTTACGGTGTTCTGTCCCACATAACTTTTCATTCATTAACTCTTACGTAAGTGTGTAACATGTCGTGTAATGCCATATGTCCAAGGATATCCCTTCGTACTGATTTTGAGTGGTTTTTTTCGCAATTAGTTAGCGTGTAGATGTTAAATCAAGAAGCAGTTTAAATTCCTTTAGACCATGGTTTCTTAAAGTGAGGTCCATGGATCCTTTAGGGGTCCGCAACAACAGACACATAACACACACACACATACATATTTAGGTACTAAAGTTTTTTTAATAATAGGATTCGCTTTCTTTTGCTATAATAATCTCAGTCCATAGACTTTTTGAAATTCTGAAAGTGGTCTGTGACAGCAAAAAGTTTAAGAAACACTGCTTTAGACCCAGCTCGTATTCTGGGAACTAGCTTCGAAATGGAAAATGTGATTTACTTATGGATGCGAGGTTTATGTTGCTGCAAGAATACTGTTTAAGTTATCATTTAGCTATAGACTGCATACTAGGTTCTTACTTGCAATGCCATCTCTCATCATCTCATCTCGTTTGAGCCATGGGGTGCGTTACTATTCATCCAAGATTTGTGCTGCTGCTGCTCTGAACTTTATCCCACATCAGTATCATCATTATTTTATACTATGAAAACTGGACAGCTACTATTAAGTAATTTAATTGCTCGTTAGCGATATAAGATTATGAATTGTAAGATAATAAAATTCCAGCTATTTCCATAAAAAGCATGTTGGCAAGGTCAGAAATTAGATCACGAAAATTATAATCGATCGATCATACATACGAGTTAAGTAAGTTGTGGTCACACCCACATTCATATAATTATTATATGACACATAATATATGAAACATGTCTTTGTAGGTTAGAAACTCAACGTGATTGTGGTTAAAACGAATGTCAATATAGTCGGGACAGATTGATTTGTATTCTCTATTAATCTCTATTAATCTACAATCCATATTACAGATTTATATGGGGAGTGTGAATGGGTGCGGTGCGAGTAGAAAGCCTAGACGGACGTTCTGTGGCCAAATTGGGGACGTTTTGAAAAAAGGTCAGGTCTAGAGTACCCGAAATCGACGAGCATGTATGAAGAGGTTGATGAATGTGGATGAAGCGAAAGAGGTGTGTCAGGATCGTAGCAAGTGGAAAAACCCCTGTGGGAAAGAGGCGTGATGGTATGTATGTAATGTATGTATGTATGTAATCCATATTGACGCCTTTGTAAACAAACTAATTTCATCTAAAGTCCCACAGAATCACTCATTGTATGCAATTAGCATCACATTCACCGAATGTTGAAGGATCATACTTGTTGCCTCACGATATTTTAAAACAATTAGGTACACTATTTTAAAGTTTATTTAGTTATTTTAATTTAATAGTAGTTTTAGTTTTGTATTTACATTTTAAGTATCTGTTTTTTCATACTTACATGAAATAAAGTTTCCTTGTTCATTAGTATAGGTACACTATGATTATTATATGAACTTGGAAGGGGGACTTGTTTGTTTATAAAAGCGTTAAAATGGATGGGAACGGACTATAGATCATGTAATTCGATCAAGTGTGACGATCTGGTTTCTTAGCTTCCTCACAATTGCATCACGAACGTGTAATACACTGCCGAGAAAAAACGGGTCACTTTTCCATAGTAGACTCAATTAGAGGCAAGGTGACCATATTGAGAATATCTAGCTTATGTAGGTATATTATGATACGAGTATACTAGGTCTTATAAATTTACTAGCGACCCGCCCCGGCTTCACACGGTATATTATGCATGTATACCTTCCTCATATAAACCTTCCTCTTGATTCACTCTATCTATTAAAAAACCGCATCAAAATCCGTTGCGTAGTTTTAAAGATTTAAGCATACATAGGGACATAGCCATAAGGACATAGGGACATAGGGACAGAGAAAGTTACTTTGTTTTATACTATGTAGTGAAGCCGGACTATTTCTACTAGGAGTTAAAAAAATCCGAATCAGCTCCTTACAAACAAAACATCAACAAAATGTCAACATTTGACATTGGTCAACCTCAATTCAAAAAATCACAAGGGTGTTACAAATCGTCGATGTACGTGTGTGTTTTTGCGCGTGTGTGTGTGTGTGTGTGTGTGTGTGTGTGTGTGTGTGTGTGTGTGTGTGTGTGTGTGTGTGTGTGTGGTATCTTAGCTCTCAAGTGGATGGACTGATGCGGACTTTTTCATTCGAAAGCCAGTTTCCTTGCGGTGGTTCTTAGGTATGATTAGTTGTGCTAGAGCTACACATTAAAAAATCAGAGAACACAAGTGCAGTGATATATACACGTAAATTCAGCTCGAAGAGCTGCTAGTGTAGTGTATTATCCTACTAATATTATAAATGCGAAAGTTTGTGAGTGACGATGTGACGATGTGAGTGAGTGTGTATGTTTGTTCTTTCTTCACGCTGAAACGACTGGACGGATACGGATAAAATTTGGAACGGAGATAGCTGGTACCCTAGATTGAAACATAGGCTACTTTTTATCCCAGAAAATTGCGTAATTCCCGCGGGATAGCGATAAACATGTCAATTGCTAATTTTACGCGGATGAAGTCGCGGGTAGAAGCTAGTTTTAAATAATAAAAATAATAATGTTTGGAGAAATCAGTTCAGCAGTTTCCGCGTGAGGGGTTTTTTAATTTTTTTTTATTTTATTACGAAATAAATAATAATATTTTCAACAATCTGAATATTTTATATGAATTACCTAGTGATACTTTTATAAAAAATAATAACATTTTTTACGCTAGCATTGGTAAAACAAGATGCGATCTATTATTGGTACATTATTATGTAGGTACCTTACAACATCATTCATGTTACGCTTGTTTTCTGCAATAAACTATAATTCATTCATTCATTCATTCATGAACGGATCACAGTGGTTTTATCATCCCGAAGCATCGACCATCTCTAACTAAAGGATTTCTTCTAATTCCAAAATACCAACTTGAATGCTCACGCTACATACCAATTTGTAACATCCAACCATACACGTCAAAATGGAAATACATACACTTTTGCTTTCAGATTCTGAAGCACTTCCGACGCTACTCCTTACTTAGCCCTCATTAGCATGTAAAGAGCCAGCACAAAGAGCGCAATGAGACGTCTGACCGTAACAGCATGGCAACCGTTTACTTTCTTCACTAGGATATTGCGTGTTCCAAATTCAAAACACACAACACTCATTACTATGGGTGGCCAGTTTAAGGTTTAGTTCAAATGTTATGTAAGTAATTACTTCGTCTGCGTAGTTTGGTTTTCGCTGTCCTAAGAACTGTGACAAAATTTGCCGGATAGAAAGCTCTATCAAAATTTTGTCAGCGGTTTACGCATGAAAATGTAACAGACAAATGGAGTTAGGTACTAACGCAATTATGCAGTTAAGTTGGTATTAAAATAGCATTAGATTTCGGAAGTGATTTATTGAAGAGTGACAGAGTGACACGAATAGGATGACAATCGATCAAAAAGTAGAATTAAAAGCAAACAAATGAAACCTTCTTAATAAAAGGATGGGTGAGGGAGCATAAAATGGTAGTTTTCTCTCATTGCGAGTATCTGGCCACCTATATACAAAACAACACCGGTATAGTGAAAAAAAAACCGTCGTCGCCCCCAGAAAATGTTGCTTACTTTTTTATACTGCTTATTTTGATGCATTTAACGCGTATATTTAATCTTTCGTAAATAATAAATTAAAAAAACGAACACTAACAATTGCAATAGATGCCAATCAGCTTTTAATACAGTTTTATTATAGTATGTCATTCATATTGGTAATACGTTTTAGATCCGCGTACGAAACAAGTTCATGCAATCCGCGACTTATAAAACAGTGATCGAGCATATCCTACAAGTATGACAACGACAAGCTAATACAATTATTATGTCATATAATGGATCGGTGTTGCTAAATATTCTTAATCTATTAAGTAAGTACCAAGTACGTTGACGTGCATTGGACCCCAATAAACGTCGTAACAACGAATCATGAGATCCTATTATGTCTACCAGACCTGGGGCCTTACCATGACGTCCTCATTCCGACTCAGTTCAAGTTTTACCTGTCACTTTTAGTATGAATCTGACAGCGAGCGAACCTAAACTGAATCGCATTAAGACGTCATGGTAAAGTCCCAGCTCGCCATCAACATAGCAAGTCCCATGATCCATCGAGAATAGCAAAGGACTACATTAATAAGAGACAAGTTACGAAGCGCTATTCGCCTCTTTGAAGATATTTCGAAGATTACTATCGCTGTCTGTGGTACTAGGACTAGGTATGCCACGGGGGCCTCTCCTTTTTTAATTATTTTATTTTAAGATTAGTTTTAGTTCCGTTTTTAATTTAACCATAGTTTGATTTGTTTTTATTCTCTATTTGTAATGTTATGTTTATTCCAATAAAAGTACGTATTTCATAAGTTACGAAGTACTTTTGTCATATTGATATTGCTTTTATCTATTCACAGTGGCGTGTGTGAAGTTCCCAATCCGCGCTAAGCCCGCGTGGGAAATTTAGCCCAAGCCCTCTCATTATCAGAAGAGGCCTGAACCCAGCAGTGAGACATATATTTATAGGCTGAAGATGGCCTTAAATAATTTTCAGAAAGCTTTACAGAAAACTTGCGTGGAGTGGTTAATTACAATTTCTACAAACTAAAAAATTTGCTTAATAGTATAGCACTGTAGCGGAATCTTTAGGTGCGTATTTTCATGGTACTTTACTTTACGTGGTATATTGCCTTTCTATGTTATTTAACTGGAAAATTCCTCTACTTTTTGTGTCCCTGACATTCTTTGCTTCCTTATTTACTTTCTTCTGATACTTTGGAAATGTATTTTTTTATTTTAAACTGCGATCGATTATGATTCACGATCACAATTTTTAAGCAGTAATTACCTCTATAATCCCAGGATGTAAATCTTTAGCTTATGCCCATAAGATTAAACTTGTAATCCTGAATCGTATCGCGAGCGATACGACTATTTTCTGTAAAACAAAACTTAACAATAAATACTCACTTTGTCGACTTCAGCGACCCTCAAAACGATTTTCAACCTCGGATTGTGTTTCTTGTACTCCTTCAACAACCCCTCTAGTTTCTCTCCTCTCGCGTCGCCAGAATATACAAGGTGAGTGCACTCGGAAAATCCGTCGCGCGCGCCGCTATCGACGTAGCAGACGAGGCGGGCGGCGCCGGCGCCGGCTCCCGCAACCACCGAGAGTACCGCGCAAACTGTCAAGCTTAACAACCACATTGTAACTTTTTTAATTCTAGAACATTTCAAATTTCGATTTTGTTTTTCGATTCGTTTTTGTTTTCGAAGCGCGTCGTTCGTAGCGTGTGCGCGCTAAGAGTGGCGCGGGCGCAGCGGCTGAGAGCAGTCATAGGCGCCCCCGCCCTGAGCGCGCAAGGTCGCCGGCAAGTGGAGTGCACTTCGAATGTCAAAAGCGCGTGCGCATGTCACGCGTGCTTTTTCGAGTTTTCAAGTACGCTTTGGGTTTGCGGGTGCATAGTGAAGTAGTTGGAGCGCTGACACTGTTTGGATATAAGGACGGCCAGTTTAAACAATTGTTATTGCATTAAATGTCATCTTACTTTGAGGGTCATACACATCTTTTTGTTCGCGTCTCTCCTGTGGACATGGCACAAGTTAAGGTCTATAGTCAATATTTTTAAGTCAAGTCTACATCGGCGTGTGGGACGCCTGACCAACTTTCGGCCCAATTTAAATAAACCTTAAGTTTGCCGACTCTGAGTCGCTAATTTTATGCCCACAGGAGAGACAACTTTTGTTTCTTACGGTGTGTAGGTATGACTCTAGACTAGAAGAAGAAAGTGCTTTTTTCGCTTTTGTCAATATTAATTTCGTATTTATCCCTTACGGGGTAGACAGGGTAGCAAGATCTAAAGGCCACGTTTAGCGTGATTGTGGTCGTGTAGATTGAAAGAGGAATAATGATAGTGATGGGTTGCTAGCCGCATTGCGTATAACATTATTCCTAAGATTAAGTAGGACGACGGATTAGTCCAGGAAATGTCGAACTCGAACAGCCTTGACTTTGATACGTGAACCTTTCATTTCACTATATTGTAAATACTTAAACGTGAAAAGTACTTATTTAGTTACCATTGTGGAACAGTTTCCGTGAGCGAGTCATCGCGACCCTGGCATTACTCAGACTGCGAATATGAGTACAGTATTATGACTATGACAGCTAGTGCATTTTTTGTATGTATCCGGTTTGTTAGTTTTTATTGTTATTTTTTTCTCGGCCACGGGTCGCAGAATTTGAGGTTCAGGGTTGTCTAAGAGAGAAGACACTGGGAGAACGCAAAAACTTGTTATGAGGTTTTTTAGGCGGAGACAAATGTGGATTCTTAAGCAATGCTTGAAATTTCTCTGAATTTTTAGAGCAGCAAGTACCTAGCGCAATGATTTTTGGACGTAGTTACCTACTCATAGTACAGTCAGGTGGGTAATGCATCCTGATTGCATGTTTTCATGGTTATTTGCATGTTTGCTTGCATACAGTAGTGGAGATGACCAAGACGCTCCTTTTTGGATAAAATCTTTACCCTATGTGGATTTCATCACCATGTGTTTTGTAAACATAGGTAGCGTAGTATTACAAAATTAAGCTTAATTTAAAGTGACTGGATGACTCATTAACGCTCACTCCTAATTATTCTACCTGAAACTTTGCACAAATATAACGTTCCCCTTATGTTGTAGACAAGGAATAAGGACAGATTTTCTGAAATTCATTCGAGATAGGGAATCCAGGTGTGTTTGACCCCCGGTCGTTGACCTGGATCCACCACTGCAGGTAAGCAAGGGTAGGTATTAAAGGTCCTTGACTACCTGTATCTATCCTTAGCTGGAGCTGGGTTAGGGTAGACCAAGTCGCAAGTAGGCACGCGTCGCGGTGACACTAAATGCTTCTGTAACGCCCACAGGTAAACCAGGACTCTAGGAGGGAACGTGTCGGTTTTTAGAGGGTGTGCTTCTCCCCTCCTTCCGTTTAGGAAGGCAGCGGTGAGCTGGGAAGCCCGTAATACTCGTACCCCTGTTAAGTGTTAACTAACATGGAGCACTAGTGGTAATCGCAATTAGTTGGTCCCTCTATTAATTCAAACAAAATAAGAATATCAATCCTTATCATCATCGTCAGCTCATACTCGGCCCAGACCATGTGACTGGTTTGCATTTTTGCCGCGGATGTTATGACGTGTAACCAGTCTGAAAACCAACGCCGGGCAACCAAACCCTGCCACACGCTGAGACTGGGACCCATTGTCCCAACTTTTTGCTGTTAGATCCTATGTTTAAGTCTAGTTTAAAGAGGCACCAGCACAGATACTGTTGTTGTAATTTAAGTTACTGAATAAATATTTTTTCATTTTCATTTTTTCATTTTCAGTTTAAAGTTTTTTTTTTAATCTTTATTTACAAGCTTAGATCATTTAAATGAACATGCCAGCTCCAAAGGCCTATTACAAAAAAACAACAACAACCACAAAATAACAATTTTAGCGTAAAAAAAAAAACAGAACTATAATTATTTATAAAAAAAACCCGTATACGAATTTAGCCGGCTCAGAGAAAGGTTTCGCTAATATTGTCTGAAAAATACCCACATCCAAAAGAGAAAAACCCCAAACTCTCCACAGCTCATCCCTCTTGGCTCGTGTCGTAACACATTCCATTAAAAAGTGATGCACATCCTTGACTATTCCGCACTCATCACAATTAGGCGACTCTACCTTCTTCATCAAATGTGCAAATCTATTCAAAGGAACGTGACCAGAACGTAGCCTAATAAGCGCGCTAACAATTTTGTGGCAATAAAGATTTTTATTATTTATTATTATTTAACTAATTGTCATTGTCAATGATATTTACCATTATCCAGCCAGTAGTATGAAGAAGGTTTAATTAATTAATAAGTTAACATTTCAATTAAACGTAGGGTGACCGAAAGTTATACGACAAATTATAAAATTTAACAAATTTTAATTTTGATATTTTGAAAAATTAAAGTCAACAGATTCACAAAGTATTATGTGCAAGTATTTATATAGAGGGTTTAGAATTTATAAAGTTATTTCTGTTCACGACCTAGAAGTCACACAGTTATAGATATTTACACGTCGGCTCCACGAGAGGCTAGAGTTAGGTCGCACGGCAGTTGGGGCAATTTCGGCTGTTCTAAAAATTGCCCCTGCTTGCCTATACAAATCACAATTAAAGAGGCAAACAAAACATAGCAACAATACGTCAAACTTGATATTAGGTACCTATCAACATAGCGTCTGAATCATTCAAGCATAAATTAAATGTGATATTATGGAAATAGAATAGAAGAATAAATAATTAAGTAGGCGTTCATTCAGTTTGTTAATTCGGTTCAGCATGAATACTACGTTTTAAACAGGCTGAGAATTAATGCGGTTATCTAAATAGCTCTTTGTACTCATATCTCTCGCGTATCATATCTCGTCAGCGAGTGATAGCGTGTGGCACATTGGCTTCCATACCAAGGGTCAGAGTGACATTTAAAAACAAAAAAAATTGCCATTTCAAGTTTTCACCGTGTTTTGTTTTTAATCTGCTTTTAATGGAAACTGTGTTTACGTGGTAGAGTATATAAAAGAAGCATGTGGCCCGAAGGCCGTTTCGTATCATTATCTGTTATATACCGAGTGAACATGACGAAGCGTTTTACGCAAATCTTATCAAACACATGACTAAGTGAAATAATACCGGTTATCACGGTATTCTGCACTGTTTTTGGCTTAAAATGTAGTCATATAATAAAGGAGAAACAAATATGTCGTTCTCTGGCAAAAGGTTTAGGAGAACGGGCGGGAGTAATTTAGAAGATTTTTTAAAAGCCTCAAGTGAGTCTGTTTTTTATTGATTTTTTTTTCGTGCAAATGGAAATGTGCGTCCAATTTAAACAACCAGTTTGCAAGTGTTTGTGCGTTTGAAGTGTTAGTTATAATGATGTGTCAATCGGACACATATAAGTGATTGTGAGGTTATGTATAAATGAGGTTTGTAAATAAATATGACAGTACGCATAAGGATGTAAAAAAGGCCGAAAAGTGGCTTCTGTTTATTAAAACTGAGCAAAAAAGGCAAAGAGCTATTGTTAGAACAGTAAATAAATTATTGTAACAAAGTTTCTTTGTTTTTGGTAAATAATATTAGTTAATTTGGTAGGGAGTACGTCCCAATCTGCATTTTATAATCAAAATTGCGTAATGTTACGCGGGTTTGCACTTTTACGGGTTTGGTACGTCGAAATTATTACCATAATAACATAATGAACTAATTTTCATTTGGCGTTGTTATGGCAAAGTCCATTACTTATTGTCGTAGTAAGAAGTAGGAAACATAATTTTGGCTACTTATTAGACGCGATGAACATGATTATTTATATCAATTAGATATTGAAGGATTTTAAAACTAATACTCACTAATGTTTTGTAATCTTTGTACCTACGCTTTTGAATGTGAATAGACGCGATCTCCTCAGACGCGAACTCTTTGCTTATGTATACCTATTATTGTTTATGTTTTTGTACTCTTTTTTAATATGATTTTACGTTTCATTGTCAGTTGTTGAAGATCAGTAAAGGAAGAAGTACTTAGTATCTTTATGTTTTTCTTATTTCTCTTGTCCAAAACTCACTAAGTACACATAATACAGTCTATTCGTAGGCTTCACCTCTTTTCAAAAAATATACTTACTATAGGTACATACTAGTTTAAAAAAAAAACTACCCATGTCATTGTATTTCGAATAATTGGGAATTAATCTCATACGATTAAAAGAGCTATATTGTGTGTGCACACGGCAATCTAAAAAACCGGCCAATTGCGAGTCGGACTCGCGCACTGAGGGTTCCGTACAAATTCGCTAAGTTATTATAAAATCCAGTGTCAGCAGAGCCCTGCTTTTAAGCAAAATGTAGGCAGTGTGAGGTCACTTTATATTGGTTACTTATATAGACAGAAAAATATTAAATAAAAAAAAACTACTTACTAGATCTCGTTCAAACCAATTTTGGGTGGAATTTTGTATGGTCATATTTTTTTTTTTAGTTTTATCATTCTCTTATTTTAGAAGTTACAGCTACAGGGGGGGGACACATTTTATCACTTTGGAAGTGACTCTCGCGCAAACTATTCAGTTTAGAAAAAAATGATATTAGGAACTTCAATATCATTTTAAAGACCTATCCATAAATACCCCACACGCATGGGTTTGATGAAAAAAAATTTTAGTTTCAGTTCTAAGTATGGAGAACCCCCAAAATTAATTGTTTATTTTTTATTTTTGTGTGAAAATCTTAATGCGTTTCACAGAATACATCTACTTACCAAGTTTCAACAGTATAGCTCTTATAGTTTCGGAGAAAAGTGGCTGTGACATACGGACGGACAGACAGACCGACAGACAGACATGACGAATCTATAAGGGTTCCGTTTTTTGCCATTTGGCTACGGAACCCTAAAAATTAGATAGAATACAGAAACTTCATAAAGTACCTAGTACAAAGCCGTAGTTATTCCTATTAAGGCCCACTTGCACTGTCCAGAGTTAAAAAATTAAGTAAGTAAGTATGTAAATGCTTTATTGTACAAATATAAAGAAACAGACACAAATCACAAATAAGACAAAATTAAATCACTAACTCGGGGTTAGGTTTGACAGTTCCATACATTTTGACACTACTTAGCCCCGGGTTAGCATCTAACACGGGATTAAGTCGCTAAACCTGGTCCATGCAAGTGGCTCTTAATGGATTTCTTCCAGCTAACCTGGTTATGAGAGGACCAATTTCACAAAACATTTTTATTATATATTTATAATTCGTATAAATAGCATAATTCGACAAATGGATACAGAAAATCACAAATCAAGCTCCAGAGAATTAATTCACTTGAGAGTTTCTTCGTTTAAGTTGATCGATAGTTAATTGATAAATTTATAATTTTTTGTACGAAAAATTTAGCCATATTATTTATTTGACGACGCGGTTGGCCTAGTTGGTCACTGACCCTGCCTGCGAAGCAAGCGTCCTGGGTTCGAATCCTGGTAAGGGCATATATTCGTGTGATGAGCACGAATATTTGTTCCTGAGTTATGGATGTTTTCTATCTATATAAGTATATATTTCTCTATATGTATATCGTTGTCTAGTACCCATAACACAAGCCTTACCTGCGCTTACTTTGGGACTAGGTCAATTTGTGTGAATTGTTCCCAAATATTTATTTATTTATTTATTTATTTTAAATTCAAACTTGCAGATGCCAGATATATAATATATTAATTTACAGAAATGAAATTTTCAGATGCGACGGAGCAAGTGAAAAGACTGCTAGAAACAAATGCTCCCGTATGGTGTTTCACCAAAATAAACGAGGATACCTGGTCGTTCCACCTGGAGGCGCCTGAAGTAAATGTACACAAAGTATTCAAGATGAACGAAGAAAACGAACTGGAAAAGAGAGACGGGACCAAGGTAGGGATAATCTCATTAAAAATGCGAAAGTATATAACGTATTTTTCATTCTTACTTGTCCTATTTGGTAAACAAAATTCTAACCTCTAATTTTTGTTATTTTTTAACTATTTCATCGTAAATAAAGGAACTGGAGATAAAATATCAGCAAAATTATGTACAAAATATTGCCTCAGGTTTATTTGAAAACATCTTATTCTTTACAAAAATTTGCACATTGAGGTTAAAATTTTGTTTACCAAATAGGACAGGTAAGAATGAAAATGCCTTAAGGACGTATGGATTTCTTGCTACTCACTCTTTCACGCCAGAGCGGCTGAACAGATCTGAAAAAAGTTAACACAGAGATAGCTTTGCGGGCTGGAATAACACATAAGCTACTTTTTATCACGTAAAATTGCGTAGTTCTCGCGGGATAGCGATAAATAAATTCTTCGCCGACCCAATCGCGGGTACAACTATACTTCATTTAATTTAGGATGAGAAACCACAAAAACATTATATTGCGGCTCGTGAACTGTAATCTCTTTACGATTTGTACTAGAGTAACAATTGACGCCACGCAAATAAAGTGGCATTAAAACAATTTATTTTGCGGCTGCCAAACTATTGCACTGTACTGTTTGCTAGGTAAGAAATAGTTGACCAGCCGCAATATAATGTTATTGTGGTTTCTCATTCTAAACTAAATGAAGTATAGTGGCTACACCTTGTAGTTTGGACAAAAGTTGCGTCCTAAGAAATGAGAATGAATAACAAAAGAGTATTCCGTCAATTTTCAACATTTTTCGATTTGGTTGAAAAATGCGACCAGAAATATTAACAAACGAAAATACTAAAGCATATTTGCCCAAGCTGAAAATGAGACGCTCCGCTCGGTCAACCAGCTTCTAGCGCGTGAATACAAACATACTTATACGTGCCGGCACGTAAGTCTAGCGATGACGAGTCTCGTGGAGGGGATATCTGCGCACCCACGGATACCGTATTTTATACTTCTGCGCATACAAGGTCGTCGCTACACTTACGTGCCGGCACTTATACAAGCGGTAGTGGGTACTGCCATAACTACGAAAAAACTATAATTTCCAAGAAAAATTTGCCGCAAGAAGCTTGGTAACTTATCTAGGACTGACTGTACCATATATCTTTTAACATAAATTTAAATGGATCATTATTATGTATACTTATTAGTGATGTAACGAATATTCGCATTTTTCTGCATATTAGCATTCGCATTCGCATTCGTGAAATTAACTGCGAATTTTTTGCGAATGTGGAATGACACGTCAATCAGATGCATTCGTATCAACCAACTCCGAACAAAAAACAAACAGAACGCATTTCGTTCGAACGGGACTGCCACCAAGGTCACCAAGCCATAGACAAATGGCGCCAAATTTTACGACATTCGTTACATCACTAATACATATAATCTATTTTGTGTTCTTGTTTCAGGTTTTCGTGACATTTTCGGTGGAAGGCGACAACGTACTCAAACAAAGAATAAGACACATGGACGGAAAAATCGCGCACTTCCGAAGAGAATTTGGACCTAGAACCGCCACGATGGTAAATACTTCGATAATTTTGTCGTTGAAATAATAATTATTTTCCTAATTATAGACCGACCGCTTGAGTCCTCGCCCACGCGGTGCAGGGGCGCGGGGTGCGACGATCGCGGGGGCCGAGAGAGGTGCGGGCGGCAGGCGCTACCCGCCCGCACTGGCAGAGCTCCCCGCAGTCGACCTACCCCGCGCCCCGCAGCCGCGCGGGCAAGGAGTCATCATAATTTTATGAACAATCATTAGACACGGAAATGGACATTAGATGGTTGCCTTTCATCGCGATAATAAAAACACCCATTTTAAAATTTGCAAGTTGTTCATTTTCAAATGATCCAGACTTATGATAAATCATCATCATCATCATATTAGCCATAGGACGTCCACTGTTGGACATAGGCCTCTCACATAGACCTTCAGTTGCCTCGGTTGGAAGCGGTTTGCATCGACCGTGAACCCGAATTATAATTATGTATTTAGCAGTAGTGTTTAGAAAGTCATATGTATGTATGTATAACTCTTTATTACAGTAACATAATATATTAATATTATTGTAATAAGTTATTGTTATTAATTTTTACTCTGTTATTAAAATTACAGTCTTTATCACCTGACAAGATTCATGATCGTCGATTGTTATAGTTACAGTGACAGAAAGTGAATCGCGTACCTACCACTATTTAACTGTTATATTTAATGACTTACTACCATACACCTGCCAAAAAATTATTGCAAAAGTGTATTAGAAAAGGTTCCACATAGAGGTACGCGATTCAGTTTCTTCGACATCTAAAAAGATACGATGAGGATGCAGTAATAAAGTGCTACATCGCCAAAAATCTCATATTCAAAATGATTTTGTAAATGAAAGACGTTATTCGCTTTTCTGTTTACTTTTTCTCTTACATCTTAACTTTTGTTAACAGACGATCACAATGGAAGGAGCAGACGTCCGGAAGGCACACATATTTTACGAAATGATCGAGTGATCAATTATTGTGAAAGCAAAAATACGACATTAAACAAAATTAAACTAGGCGCTATCGAACCAATTGAATCGGGACCCATTGGGGAACCTTTTCATTGTAAACGTCACACTGACATCACACAGCCTGATAAGGAAAATTATGACACTTACTGTAAGTCAATCGACTGTGAGTACATTTTAAAAAGGCTGAAATCTCAGGCTGAAATGCTGAGCTAAGTGTGACTGATCTGTTTACACGTGCTTAGTACTTGTCATTAGAATGCATGATTAGAGGATTTAGAAGTAAGAGTTGCTTATCGATTAGGAAACGTAACCCTGATAAATAAAATACTCCTACTATTGTTTCCTTAGCATTAATTCATCAAGTTGACCCAAGCTATTGATGTAAGTAGTTATAATTAAAAAATAGGTTATAACATAGCAGACAATAATAATGTATAATTGTTAGTATTGTTAGTTTGTAAAAATTTCAAATTATATTTATAGTATAAGTTGGTTTAAATTAGAAACTTCAATATTGCATCTGGACTCTTAATGCTAGAAGTTCTAGCGCCGTGGTCGTCAAATTGCGGCCCGTGGCCGTTATTTGTGCGGCCCGCGGCACAGTAAATGGTTTCAAATAACGAAATAAGCTGAATACATAATGTATAAGTATGCAAAGGCTCTTGGAGCACCTTCACATACCTACTCTGCGGCCCGGTCCTGGAACTCACTCTGTCATAATGTGGCCCTTGGCCAGTAAAGTGTGACGACCGCTGTTCTAGTGTCTTAACATTAAGTTGGTACAGTTGTCTATCATTTTAGCCAGGATTTTTTCAGGCTATAGAGACATATTATCATACCTACGAAATTTGAAATGTGGAATTTGTATCGTGCTGTACCGCTCCCACTTAAAGTGTTTAATTGGAAAGTGAAACGGGCGGTATGATACGAATTTCGAATTGGAAGTAGCCCCCAGGATGCTCTCAGGGCGCTCTGCGTTTTCGCATGCGTTTAATCTACAGACTGCACGTGTAAGAGGTTTGCCAGTACGCTCTGAGCAAGCAAGTGACAAGTACTAAGCAGTGACTACGCTCGTGTAAACAGAGCTACGGCTCAACGCTGTAGAAAAACGGCGCTATATTATTTTTATACTTACTATATCAGTATTTAGATTTTAATTGACTATTAAACTTAAGTTTGTAAAATTGCCTTTTATTGCCCTTCTTTTGACGGTGGTATTGGTATGCGGTCAGAGCGGAGACAAGTAGAATTAACCAGTTAATTTAAATACGTAGTTTTGTAGAAAATCCGCAACAGTCTTTGTCAAAAGGCTTTTTTTTTTGTGAAATACACAGTATAATTATTTTTTTTCCTTTTTTTATCACATTAGCGTGAATTTTACTCGATTATACGATTTATTTTGTAAATAATTACAAAAGTACTTACTAAAAAACTAAAGGTACCTTAAAAGCAGTAAAATAAGTAAGTAAAATAAAATTTAGTACGCTAAAAAATAAAAAAAATTAGGACCCAGGTCTCCATCGCGCAGGCAGCATTCACGCTTTTTTATTTAGTTCAAGTCCATATCAAGATTTGAGTGATCCTCGCTCACTTTATAACGCGTAGAATCCCAAAGTGGTATAGTTAATTTTAAAAAGAAATGTACCAACAGTTTTCAATAATAATTAAGTACCTCCTAAGACCTAACCCACATTCATGGGTGTAAAACAGTTGCGACCTTTATGCTAAGGCAAGTGTCGCACCGAAAGCTAATTAGTAGCACGTCTTGACATCTCACGCCCCATACTTCAGTTTCTTTACCAAAAGAAATGAGGTACCTATGGGGTGCGAGTCGGGTTACCTTCGCGTGTGGTCAAGAGCTGCGGTTCGTTTTTGGATCCGTCCGAGGGGAAGAGCAGTGCTTGGTCCGGTGCACCCTGGGCTTCGGTTAATAATTTCCTGGCGGTCTCCGTGGGATATCATTGTCCGTTGGCTAAGAGCCCGACAGGGGGGAGGGGGTCGTTTGACAGTGTTCTACCGTACAACGTTGCCGACATTTTTGTCACAAGATTTTGGAATACTGTATTTTTTACTTTGACATTGGCGAAATCATCGCATTGATCGATGGGGCCATATTAATAAAAGAAGAAGAAGAGGTACCTATGTAAACAATTTTGACGTCTTCTTATTGAAGAAAATAAGTTTTATAAAATAAATAACAGCAAGTTACAATTTAAAATGCCTGGAATATTGTGATTTGTTCTGTTATCTAACTAATATTATAAATGCGAAAGTATGGATGGATGGATGGATGTTTGTTTGTTACTCAATCACGCCAGAACGGCCCAACGGATCTGGATGAAATTCGCCACATAGATAGAGAAAACTCTGGAATAGCACATTTTATCCCGGAAAATTGCGTAGTTCCCGCGGGATAGCGATAAACGAATTCTTTGCAGACGAAGTCGCTGGCAGCAGCTAGGGGTTTTATATTTTCCAGTTAGGTACCGATTTTTGACGTGACAACGTCTTATAAATTGGTTTGCCGGGTGACACTTCAAGTGTCATGGTAGTCCCGCGAGCGGGCTAAATAAAACAAATTAAATTTTAATATCTCGTATATTCTCACTTAGCTACTTCCAGGCACACTCAATTGCCAAAACACAAAAATTTAAGTACTAAGGATTAACCGTGACAATTATGGAACCTTTAGACTAGTAACCAAAACTGTAACAACAAAATTTCTAAACGGTAAAACCGTAAAAGTAAACAAAAATCAAGAAGTAAAATTCTTGATTACGTTGAAAGTATCTCAACAAAAAAAATAAGTTGGGACGGAACGCCGGTCGACAACCCTTATTTATTAACGCTTAATTATATCTATTACGCTTATTACTAACGTAAACCGGTGGGGAAGCCGGGTGCTAATGCACCCCAAAGAAGGCGCCCTGTGGTGTGGTAATCCCCGCTCCTGGAATGGAACGGAAGGAAGGCTCAAGCCAAGCAAAAGGCACTTCGTGCAAAACAGGTTTCTTAGGATCCAGGAAAAATTATAGATTTACTTCCCCCAATAAAAAAACCATGGGGCAAAATGCATAAATGCTTAATTTAAGTAGCCGCACTAATGCAAGGTAAGTATCACACTGGAGGTGGTAGATATAAGCTAAAAAAGGTTTCCCCATAACGAGTTGTACATGGGGCAAAATTCATAACTACTGAATTTAAGCATCCACACTAACGCAAGGTAAGTATCACACTCAAGGAGGTAGATATAAGCTTAAAAAGGTTTCCCCATGCTATTTACACAAGGGGCAAAATGACCCCTATAACATTAATCAACTAAAAATACACTGGGAGTGTAAAGTGGGTCTAGACGGATCATGGAATCGTCCTGAAACACTTTCCCAAGTTAACTATACATGGGGCAAACGTGCCAAGATATAAACAAAATTATTAGTTCGGTTCAAATACAACTTTGCAGTATAACAAACATAAACAATGTACGGTAGGGTTCCGGGGCAATAACTAAATTAAGCAACCGCCTCGGATGGCTCGTCTATTATGAATATTTACATTTATCCCCGGGTCGAGAAATACATCAATAATTGAAATTGATAATGTGCATCTTGTGCTACCCCCAAGTTCCAACAAACAAATAAATCAAAAATACACGCTAAATTAAGGAACAACTTTTCTAGTTTCGGTATCACTCATTGCATGGGAACAATATAGTTTGATAGTGTGATTTAATACGGCTTTAACAAACAAAATTACTCTGCCGAACATAACTAGGAGCTCAATTTTGTATAGCGAAACCGTGACACTTAAAGGTTAAAATTTAAGGCAAAATGCTGGCTTTAACACCTTTGCAATGGTTAGAAATCGCGAGAAAAACGCAAGGCCGATGAGTGAAGCTCGCTAGGGCACAGTGATTTAGCCATAATAGCGTGAAAAAAAACATTTTAAAACTGCGGAACACATTATTCACTCCGAGATAGCAATTAGAAAGAATATTTACCTTATTTCAAATTACGGGCAGTTCAGGGGAGAACCTCGCCTTCCTCATGCACAAGTTCACGTGATGAGCTATGTATTAGTCTGTTAACAAAGAACGCAGAGGTTAGCCGAGGCATCCACGTGTAATGGCGTCCCATTGCGACCAATTCCATTGTATTTTCGATATTTACCTTCACAAATCCGATGATTTGGCCTAGATTAGAAGGCTTTACGCCTTGAAATAAACAGGGGAGGTCTAGTAGCTGTAACAAAGAAACCATCGTTAACACGAAACTGCCAACAAATATGATATCAACACGGCCGGCAGCCATTACGGCGAGGCCGTTCAAGATGAAAATTGAGATATTCACCTGAGCTGGAAGACGAATCACTCGCCGATTCGGCGGCAGAAGCCCTCAAGCAACACAAGAAAACAATAAACCTTTGTAAAACGTGTAAACGTGTAAAAAAAATCTAAAAATCGTCGGGACGCAGCGCGCCCGGTCGCAACGTAAGAAATACAAATGTCATCCCACGACAGCGCCATAGACTCGCCCGGCTGCCGCGCGCGCGCCCGCGATACCAACCAACTCGATCGGTCGGATGCACAACCGCGTCGGACACGCACTCGGGAGTGAAAAAAAATAAAACGTCACACAAGAAACTGCGTTACGCTCCGCTCACGTTATGCGCTCACAATGAGAGCGAGTGAGAGGCACGCGTCCCTTCCACTCGGGCATGGTTAGCCCGCCTAAGAGCGAGAGAGACAGACATAAAAAGTGAAAGGCACGCGTCCCTTCCACTCGAGCACAGTTAGTGTTAAATATAATTCTTTGTATAAATAAATGTTTTAAATTGTTACTATTATTTCATCCTTCTTCCTACTATACGAATGAATATTCACATTAAAATTATTTTACCACTCAAAGTCGTTGTCACGTAAAACTTTCGCCCGTATACCGACTTTACAGGCAACCAATTTTTTTAAAGTGTTTTTCGATAAAAAGACATGTCAAGATGTTTACCTGAGGGTTGATTTTTTCATAGCGCATGGGACCACAGACCCAAGTATTTGGTATTCCTTTTAACTTTATACCTTTACGCGTTCCGGAGTAAAAGGGCCTTGACAGACGTACGGACAAACGGACAACAAAGTGATCCTAGCAAGGTTCCGTTTTTTCTTTTGTGGTACGGAACCCTAAAAAGAACCGTTACACTGTTTAAGTACTGTCATGTTGGACACCGGCGTGCAGTAGTGACAGGTGTCTGACAGTAGGAGACATGCCTTAGGCTCCAGATATAGACCATAGATAATGCCGAATCAGAGACAATAGCGTGGGGAGGGGCCTATGCTAAGCGCACGCGCATACGCATTATGCTAATCTATGGATTAATGGTGCAGTTGCGAAGTTTATTTATGGGTGCGCTTGATAATAGTTCTAGTTTTTATCTATGCGATGTTCGTGAATGATTCCTGCTACTATGCTATACTAAACTTGACCAGTAGAGACTTTATAAGTCTCTACTATAGACTAATGTAATTTAAGGTACGTACTTAACTTGGGGACCTTATACATCCCTTTTATAAAATGTATTAATTGTATTACAGGCAAGTTAAGTTGAATTTAAGTACTGTTTTAAATGTATTTTATTCTGAAAAAAAATACTTTCTGCCAAGTTTCTTGCGGCGCATTCTTCTTGGCAATGATGGTCTTTCCGAATGCGCTGGTAGATTAAAAAAAATACATGTAAAAGAGCCCTTGGCGGCCTATTTGCAAAATATACTTTTGACTTTTGTACTAAAAGCGGAACAACGAAAAATCTTCATTTTAAATTGAAGTTGGCACTCACTCGTTGGCAATTGACTTTGGATAGTTTTATTTAGTGCCGTAACAATGATTAGTTAAGTACCTGTGATATGTCCTATAATATATGCCCTCTAAGCTTCACGTCAAAACGTATTCGAATTAAGATTTTCCCGGGGACCTTACCATGACGTCTTAATGCGATTCAAGTCCGATTCAGCTTAGGTTCGCTCGCTTTCAGATCCATACTAAAAATGAAAGCTAAAACCTGAACTGAGTCTCAATTGAAGACGTCATAGTAAACCACTGGCCCCTATTTCACTAATTCGACAATCATCGGTGACGAGTTACAATTCGAAATGCAATACTTTTTTTTTTTTTATGAGAAATGGAAGGCAAACGAGCAAGTGGGTCACGTGATGGTAAGCGATCACCACTGCCCATAGACACCCGCAACCCCGGAGGGATTGCAGATGCGTTGCCAAACTAGAGGACTTAGATGAAATGCCTCTTGTGCCCGTAATTTCTCCGGCTGTCTTACTCTCCACACCGGAACACAGCAGTGCAAGCACTGCTGCTTAGCGGCAGGATTAGCGAGCAAGATGGTGGTAGCGATCCGGACGGACCTTGCACAAGGCCCTACCACCCTTAGTCAACACGAAGGCAACCCGCGTAGATTCTTGACGAGTTTGCAATGTAAACAGAATGGTCACTTCATCATCTTCCTAGCGTTTTCCCGGCATTTGCCACGGCTCAGTGAGCCTGGGGTCCGCTTTGGCAACCTAATCCCAAGATTTGGCATATGCACTAGTTTTTACAGAAGCGACTGCCATCTGACCTTCCAACCCAGAAGGGTAACTGACTAAGCCTCGTTGGGTTTGGTTCGGTTTCCTCGCGATGTTTTCGTGAGCGAAAAGCTCATGGTAAATTTCATATGTAATTTCGCACATAAAATCCGAAATACTCAGAGGGGCGAGCCCGGGATTCGAACAGAAGAGGCCACAGGTCAAACCACTAGGCTACCACGGCTTTTTTAAACAGAGTTGTTAGTTGTCACCGACTATTTTCGCGCTGGTGAAATAGGAGCCTGGAAACCGACATGTGATAAATAAGAAGCCACAGGATCCTCATCATCTCGCTTCCTAAACTCTTCTTCTTGTCCTTGCCCATATTCCCAGTTCATCTGGGGTCGGGCCTCCTTGTGCAACGGCGCCAGGACCCTCTGTCCCGGGTTGTCATTGGTGAAATGTCTTGGGCCTTTAGATCCCTCTCAACAGTTGACCACCACGTAGCAGGCGGCCTGCCTCTTCCTTTGGGCTGTGTTTTGATGTTGAGCACAGTTTTCACAGAGTAGCTCTCCTCCCTTCTCATTACGTGGCCATACCAGCGGAGTCTCCCCTCCTTCACCTTGTCGGTTATTGGAGCTACCTTGAAGGATCCTCGGACATATTCATTTCTGATTTTATCCAGGCGTGTGACACCACCTGCCCACCTCAGCATTTTCATCTCTGCCGTATGCATTCGCTTCCTAAACTCCTACAAACTTAACTAACATGCCAGTAAACTAGTAACCTTTTTCGCGACGAAGAATTTTGTTTGAATACTAAATAGGCTTTGTTAAGAATTTGTGTCTCGTATTTGAATATTAACGCTAATCCATTGCCATCTCGATGTTATCTTGGACCGTATCGCTAAATCAATGCGGTCCGCATGCCGCTACCCGTTTATTGTTCGTGGCACGATGGATGTAGGTCACTTGCCCCTAAGGCCGGCCTTTGGGCCAACCTACAACCTGCGTGGCACGAACCTTGTGCGAATAATTGCTACTTAAAACTGCCACACTTAGAGAAAGCAACATGCAACGAAATACTTAGCGGCATCATTGAACAGCTTGACCACGATCGGGATGTGAGCTTTCATAATATAACTCTGTGTTCAATGTAAACCTGATAAATAAAAACTTCCAAAATTCAGAAGTGACTTTTTATTTAAGGTACTCTCTTATTTATTTACACTACAATTCACAAATATGATTTCACAAGACATCTTAGACGTCAATCTTAATCTCAGTATTTGTCATCAAGCTATTCATGTTTATAATATCGTTTAAATTCTGACTGACTGATCTGTGGCGTCTGTACATATTAGCTACTTGCTATTTTATTAGCTAGACTTTATTGTAGAAAACTATTTCGTAGTGTGCGCGTGCTGTTAAAAAAAGAACTGTCGAATACGCCTGTCTGAATGTCTGTCATCTTTACCACACGCTGGTCTCCTAGTTTTCTTTTTCCCTGTGTATATAGTCATTTCCATTTGTTGGTGTTCTTAATATAGTGATATACCTTAAAGTGTGGAGTGCTTGTTTATTTGTAGCGTTAGTAGCACCCCATAGATCCATCAAATTGCAATCAAAACTACTAGGAGTAAGTCAGTAAGTATTCAGACTTTTTTAAAGACGGTTTAAGTGGTAGTCTCTGGATTAGTAGTAATAATTGTCAGTCTTGACGGTTTTTTACCTGAATAACAATTAAATATCAAATTACTGTTGTCATCATGACAATTCTCCGTATGTATGTATGTATGTATGTAAACTCTTTATTGTGCAAAATAACCAAGACAAATACAATTGACAAACCAGTGTTTGCATGTATCTCAGTAGATACATGCACAAAGGCGGATTTATCCTTTTAAGGGATCTCTTCCAGTCAATCTTTGAGTGGATGAAAGGAGTTAGGTTAGGTTATTACATTAGGGATGGACGAGTGAGAGTTTTTAATGATTCGCGGTTAAGTTCATTCGAAATATTATAAACGGGATGTGAACCGCGATTACCTTTATTGAGCTCCCGATATTTCGATACAGTTGCATGCATCATGATCACGGGTAGACTCTACTCAGTCGCGGTTCACATCCCGTTTATAATATTTCGAATGGACGAGTGAGTTTAAAATTGCAAACACTGAGACCCACAATACAGAACTTTACCGAATATAATACATAAACTCATAAAACCTAAACGTCAATAAACTACTTTATACTACCTATAATATATATCAATAAAATATGCATACATACATACATACATATCGTCACGCCTCTTTCCCACAGGGGTAAGCAGAAACTACTTTGTTCCACTTACTACGATCCTGACATACCTCTTTCGCTTCATCCACATTCATCAATCTCTTCATACATGCTCGTCGGTTTCGGGTACTCTTGACCTGGCCTTTTTCCAAAACGTTCCCAATTTGATCACGGAACGTCCGCCTAGGCTTTCCCCTCCCAACGCACCCATTCACACTCCCCATTGAAATCTGTTTAGTTAAAGTCGTCGCAAAATAAAAGGCCCGTTTTGACATTTGTCTTCCCGACGTAACTAGTGATGTCACCGTACGACTCGGTACTCGATACTCACGATAAATCGATTCAAGTTTGCATGAGTATTTGATCGATTTGAATATGTATTGTTACTTAACTTAAATTGATATTGTAGGTATTTTGAAATGATGCAATGTTACGAAAGGTCAATTTTCTTTCATTTAATATTTTTGTTACAAAAACTTTCACTTAATCACAAAAAAAATCGAGAAAACGTGAATCTTCAGTCAATCATTTTCTTCAGATGATGAAGACGAGTCATTCTATTGAAATCAGTGTTGCCATTGTTTACGGCTTTGAGCTCCAAGGTCATAATTTTCAGTAAAGATCACTACACAGCTGGTGAAATTCAGTAATTAATTGGTCTAAATAAAATAAATATAACCGGCCAAGTGCGAGTTGGCCTTAAAAAAATATGTAGATCGATTTATTTTTTCCTTAACCGATTATTAATAGTCTGTGGACAATATGAAAAAATCGTTATGCACAGCACTTAGCTGAGTGAGCGATACCCATCAATGAAAAATGCAATTACCTTCAGAACATTTCGATCGGTAAAAAATAGAGAACTTCATGGGCGTGAACTGTCAAAACGGGCCTTTTAAATTGTGACGACTTTAAGAGGGTGCATCCGTGCTGAGCTCGCAACGTCGCATTTTTGGTGATTTTATGCGATTATTTCACAGAAATTGACTGAAAGTATCAAATATCCGTCTGTAGTGCACTTCGTTTTTAGTGTATTAATGTGTCTGATGCAATAATTCATCGTGATGGACTTTTATTTTCTTATTAAACGAGATATAGTATTTTATCGCTTTAATACGAAAATAAAAGTTCATCACCATTAATCATTGCATTGGACACATGAATACACTAAAAACGAAGTGCACTACAGACGGATATTTGATACTTTCATTTAATTTCTGTGAAATAATCGCAAAAAATCACCAAAAATGCGACGTTGCGAGCTCAGCACGGATGCACCCTCTTAATCTTCTTTCATCCATCCTCTCTACGTGACCAAACCAACTAAGCATACTTTTCTATCCTAGTCACTATATCTTCTTTCACACCAGCACGTTCCCTTATCACACTATTCCGTATTCTATCTTTCAGTGATACACCTCCCATACTTCTTAACGCTCTCATTTCTACTGCATTTACTCTACTTTCATGCTTCTTTTGCCATACCCAACTTTCGCTACCGTACATTAGTGTTGGAACGAGCACCCCTCTGTGAACAGCCAGACGCGCCTTCTTTGAAACCTTCTCACTGCTCACAAATAAAATATAATACATAAAATAAATAAAGAGCACAATAAACAAAGGAATATTTACCATTAATTTAAGAAGATGGTGCGAGTCACATCTTCTTCAAACCTTCCTTGAACGACACTATGGAGGGAGATATACCCTAATCCATAGAGTAACTTTTACATACTAGCCCTGACGACTGCATTTCGTCTAAAACTGTTCGTCATTTATAATTTATTATAAGCATACATATATACTACATACATAAATCACGTCTTTATCCCTTACGGGGTAGACAGAGCCTAAGGTAACAAAACCTAAAGGCCACGTTATTAGCATAATTGTGGGCGTTGCCCTTTCCACCTTCTTATAAGTTTTTCCTTTAATTAGGTACAGTCTTTTTTAAATGATTTAATTCACACCTTATCGGATGACGTAAATGTCATCACGACAAGGTTCTGTGGTAGTTTAAGAAACAAATTGATTGAATGCACCTTATGAATATCCAGGGATCGTAATATGCGAAAAAAATTCATTGAAGTTCTAGAGTTGTCACTTATACATACCTACTCGTATGTATGGAGGAATGAGTTTATTTATCATTATAGTACTAAATTGCCCTTATCAGTGTCCTTAGTTTATCTATGATGTTACGTCATACCTACGTCATTTCAATGGATTTTGCTCGCATTTTACGATCCCTGCTTATAACTGACCCAGTTGAAACTTGAAACAGTTTCATAACAACCCAAATAACTCTACAAGCTACAGGTGACGACACAAACGACATAAAAATAATCCCGAAATCCGATGCACGCAATTCCAAGTATTGAATTAAGTACTAAGGTTGCATGTTTAAGAATTGTAAGGTTTAAGGTGTGTAAGTACATTAAGCTGTAGGTGGTAATCATGTGAACCTTCAAAGTGGGGAGACGGTATCGATGAAAAAAATATCGATATTTCGAAACGTGCGACACACACATACTCACACACATACATACATAAATCACGTCTTTATCCCTTACAGGGTAGACAGAGCCTAAGGTAACAGACCTAAAGGCCACGTCTAGCATGATTGTGGGCGTATTGCATAGATAGGTGGATAGGGGAATGGAAATAGTAATAGGGTAAAGTTAACTCTGATTAAAAACAGTTAAACTAAGATTATTGTTTAATTTACACCAAAAAAGTCATTCGAGTGTGTCGGATCTAACATTAAAAATATACTATATCCGAATATAAATGTCATATCGCTCCTTTGCCGGAACAACGTGACATATCGAAAATGGACAATTTTTTTTTATTCCATATTCGAAACCGCCATATTTTAATCTATTTTCTGCAAAAACGTGGCATTTTTTAACGTATAATTAAAAGAGTTATGCAAGAACAAGACCACAATACGGCGCTATCTTATGATGTAGCGTTGTCTCTTTCGGTTATCCCGCTTACTTCGAAACTGTATTACGTCAGTTGTCCCGCGCCGCTCGGAAGGTGAAGTGCTGCCGGCTATCGGCAAAAACGTGACATCACGAATGTACCACGTTTTTGCTGTAAAGGTGAGTTTCAAACGAATTATTTTCTTTTCTTCGATACTGCGATAAGTGCATTTAACCCGACTTTACCGAAAAAACACATAACAAATTTTTGTAGTCTAGTTATGATATCACGTTTTTGTTGTAATAAGCCGGGGAAATTACGGGCACAAGAGGCATTTCATCTAAGTCCTCTAGGTTTTTTTTTTTTTTTTATATAAGAGGGGGCAAACGAGCAAACGGGTCACCTGATGGAAAGTAATCACCATCGCCCATGGACACCTGCAAGACTTGGGGAATCACAGGTGCGTTGCCGACCCTTTCAAGAACAGGAAGGCTCGCTTGGCAACGCCTCTGCAATCCCTCCGGGGTTGCGAGTGTCTATGGGCAGTGGTGATCGCTTACCATCAGGTGACCCACTTGCTCGTTTGCCTTCCTATTCATATAAAAAAAAAATATATATATATATTTTTCAACTGTGATATTTCATAATACAACATTGTAGGTGTTAATGTGTTTTCTCATGTAAAGTTCATGTTCCGAATATTTACTGATATACAGTTTTTCTAGCAAAACAATTTTAGTTGGATGTATTAATTATCGTAATATCACGTTATATCTGCTAAAACGGACCAATTAAAACGCTCGTTTTTTTTATGTAGATGGGATCACGGAGTAAACGGCTGGGTGAATTGGCTACAAAATCGCAATTTCAAGAAGAATCTTCCATTGCCGAAAAACAAAATAATCTAGTTTCTAATGAACAGAAGCATACACTGAGAAACCTGGCATATCAGAGAGGTAAAACGCTGATCGATGGATCTAGTGAAGAAAAATTCAATTCCAAGGTGCCATAGGCCTTTTTATGAAACTTTATAGTTATGACAGAATGTGAAATTATGATTGCGGGTGAGAAAGTACAAGAGTTTGTATATCTGGACTCGGCGTTTACGAAAGATGGAAAGTGTGAAAGTGATATTGAAAGAAGAGTGAAACAGGAAACATTGTTAATGGAGCGCTGCGCGCTTTGTGAGCAGTGAGAAGGTGTCAAAGAAGGGCGCGTCTTGCTGTTCTCAGAGGGGTGCTCGTTCCAATACTAATGTACGGTAGCGAAAGTTTGGATATGGCAAAAGAAGCATGAAAGTAGAATAAATGCAGTAGAAATGAGAGCGTTAAGAAGTATGGAAGGTGTATCACTGAAAGATAGAATAAGAAATAGTGTGATAAGGGAACGTGCTGGTGCAGGATAGAAAAGAGTATGTTTAGTTGGTTTGGTCACGTAAAAAGCTAGAGAGCATGGATAAAAGAAGATTAACTAAACAGATTTATATGGGGAGTGTGAATGGGTGCGTTGGGAGGGGAAGGCCTAGACGGTCGTTCCGTGATCAAATTGGGGACGTTTTGGAGAAAGGTCAGGTCAAGAGTACCCGAAACCTACGAGCATGTATGAAGAGATTCATGAATGTGGGTGAAGCGAAAGAGGTTTGTCAGGATCGTAGCAAGTGTACCTAACATAACAAGGTAGTATCTGCCTGCCCCTGAGGGAAAGAGGTGTGACTGTGACGGTATGTATGTATGAATTATAGTTTATTTTATTTTATTAGAATAATGAATAGTGCCTTAAGAAAAGTAATTACAAGGCTGAGTAATTTAAGCGAAACTTTTTTACTTAGTATTTGTAGTCCTTTGTTAATAAATATTTTTAAGAAAAATGTGTTTTTATTAAATAACCCATAACATAATATAACCATAAGAGATATAAATATCAACAACAAAGTGATAAAGCATTATAACACAGTCTATGGTTTCCATTCTTTCAAGAAAAACGTGTCATATGTTCCGTTTTTTTTTTGATTATATGTTATGACTATGAATACTTAATTGAATTAGTTTTTGACTATATCAAAGCGAAGTTAATTAGTGTTAGTTTATTTTAAAGTTAATTATAATATCAAAGACTATTATTCAGATTTTTATGATTTTTTTAAAGTTTAAAACATGTCTCCTGTAAAATCACGTTTTTTGAGATATCACGTTATTCTGGCAAAGGAGCGATATGTTACTGTTACGACAAAAATTCTCTACAATGTTCATTTAATAATGTCGGTAGTGACACATCCGACAAATTGTAGTTTACAAAGTCCGATCAAAATTTTTGTAGGTATGTGACACTTCTGACAAATCTCGTTGATATAGTTCCAGTTAAAATAGTGTCAAGTCGCTTTTTGGCATGTTCTAATAGGAAATTGATAAATGTTTACATACATACCTCACAGTACAATTAAAATAATAACTCATGCCAAATTTCGTAACAAAATTCCAAGAATTGTCAATTTTATACACAAAAATGTCTTTGATTGCTTCTCCTGAAAAGTAGCTGTTTTGCAGATCCGACTCTTTTAATAGGGACCGTCGATATCATCTAGTCTTGAAGAGTTCTAAAAGATTTATTTACAATTTACCTACATGTTATCTACAAATGATATAATTACCTACCCGACTCTCGTATGGCCTCTTGAAACGACTGTGTGTTGTGCCGCCTTAGGGTGCGACCAAACCGCCACGTATACGCAGTGACGTGTCGTATGCTTCACGTTTTCTCACCGTTTCTTCATACATTTTGTTGCAATTCCGTAACGTCACCGTTTTTTAAGCGGCGGTGTGGTCGCACCCTTAATGTAACATGCAAACGTTCGATAGTGTTAGTGTCATCTAACTAATATTATAAATGCGAAAGTATGGATGGATGGATGGATGGATGTATGTTTGTTTGTTACTCAATCACGCCAGAACGGCCCAACGGATCTGGATGAAATTTGGCACATAGATAGAGAAGTCTGGAATAGCACATAGGCTACTTTTTATCCCGGAAAATTGAGTACTTCCCGCGGGATAGCCATAAACGAATTCTTTGCAGACGAAGTCGCTGGCAACAGCTAGTTCTTTATATTTCACACAAAGCGAGTGAATTCTGAGTTATCTATTACAAAGTTAATTCAAAAAGTCAAATACACAAAAAATAGCAAAAAATATCACCTGTTTTTGAAATCGAGGGGTCCGAAGGGGATTTATGGGAGACACATAATAATTAAATCCACATAGGTAAAATCACGAATGAAAATATTGTAAAATTAAAAGAAAATTATACCCAAGACACGTAAACGAAAATACAAAAAAGTGTCGATAGGTACTTCACCACCTTATTTCTCTCGATTTTTATTATTTATCTCTCCGCCAGAGCTATTTCGACCTGCATTCGATTTCAGGTCGCACGAACATGCAAATGTTTGCGTAACATACCTGATACCTACAGTACGAGTATGAACCACATATTGTTGATTACAGCCACATGCCTAAATGCAGTAACTTGTCTAAAACACTAGTTAATATTGTGCAAACGTAGACCAGTTAGATATACACATATAATATGTTACTATTGCAAGGTAAATTGCGCTTATCTATTCATGTGTACAAAATAGAAAGGTGCAGAAAAAACGCCGTATAATTTTAAAAACATTATAAATATAATATAATGGTAACCCCTAGCCTATGGTAATAACCTAAAAAGCCATTGTTTAGCGTGATTGTGGGCATACTTGTAGGTGGACAGGACAATTAAAAATAGGGATGGGTTGATTCCTAAGATTTTCGCTTTCCATGTGCTTCTACGATCTGCACGGGAAGAGTAGGTAGGTAGTAACTAGTTACATTCTACGCTTTTTTAATAAAATATTACGTACAGAGTTTTGGGCGTCTGCTTCCTTAGGTTTTTGGATCTAGATTTAGATACCAAGATATCATTTAACATTTATTTCATGTAATTATGAAAATACAGATACTTTCAGATTTACTACGTACTACGTACGAAACAATTTGCAATGTAAGTAAACAAAAACCATCAATATCTAATGGATAATTGAATTGATGAATGACTGACCGTCAATACGCTTGCACGACATTATAGGACGATTACTTATTTATAATGTTACTTTTAAGTATTAAAAAATGATGAAATAAAGTGTTGATGCTGGAATCCATACACATGCATAATCGCATACGTAGGTACCTAACCGATAAATCGATTTCAAAGTCGAATTTATTTCAGAAATGTCAACTATTTCTTCAACCTTATCATTTCAATTGAAGTTAGGGAAATTCCCGACTGTATCAACGGTTATCTATACTCAATATCTAATATAAAAAAGGTAAACTTCGTAAATTTGTGTGTTCGCATGTGCTCTGAAATTATGGGACAGATTTCTTAAATCTTTCACTGATAGATCACTACACTATCCTGTTAATCCTTGATTAAAAGCTCCTTGTATATCCAAGAGAGCACTAAGTTCCTACAGAACAGAAAGCTACCGACAACAGCTGGTTAGTAATATAACGGATGTACCAAAAGAAACGCGATTAGAATTTTCTACCATTTTTGCATTTTAGTACTGGCAACCCTAAAAAAACTATTTGACATCTGAATGTTTTACGGTTTGTAGAAATGGCAGGTTATACGAAAGAAAAACGCGTTTCTACTATTGAACAATATTTCTAAAGGTACCTATGAAAGTTTAGGGGCCACTGTTCGAAAATTTCGTGCAAAATATGGCCGGAATATTGATTTACGGGCATTCTGATTCTGACGCACTGATTCGATATAAATAAATAAACAAACAATATTCCGACCATATGATGTCATTCTAGTATAGTAACGACACGTCAGCATATAAAATTATTCAAAACAGTGACACCACACTATCCTTAGGGCAACGGACTTGTGGAACTGGAACGCAGTGTAACTTAAAACAAGACCGAATCAAAATCAATCAAGTCCAAACGGCTTAAATCATAAATGATAAAACACTGGGTGATATAAGACGCTTTATTTTCGAATAAGCTACGTCTATATAGCCTTAATAACCGTTAAGGTATTAAAATAGTAGGTAATTATGGGGTTACTGATAAAATGCATATATAAAGATAGCCATTAGCTATAAATGAGCTCATATTACTTAATGATCTTTCTATTGACGTATTTTCGCAATCATGTCGACAGTTGCTGACCAAGCCTTCATGAATTGAAAGCATTTTTTTACCATTTTTGCCCATTCATGCATATCATGATATTTTGTCTACGTGTGTCAAGACATGTAACCAGGAAGCTAATCACTATGTTGTACGGTAGATTCCATCAATAGAGTAAATTTAAATTGTCGGATTGCTCTATCGTTAAAACTGGTAAAGAAAATTAGAGAAAAAGATTGATTGATTGATTGCTTGACTGATTTGATTTGATTGATTGTTAAAACTAGTCATAAATTAGCAATGAGTAACCTATCAACAATAACAATAAACCAGATTGAGTACACAAACCCGCACAAAAATATTGACGTACAGTCACGGAATTTAATTCCTGACCCATCGAGGAACCTCTTCATATAAAACGTCATAGTGTAATCGCATTACTTAACAAAGAAAATCGTTACGACGCTTACTATAAAAAAGTTCCATGCTATGGCTGATAAAGAATTCAATGCCTTGACTATACAACATAACATACCATTCCTTAACTGGTGTTTTGAAGCCTTACTTCTAGAGATAATTAACGACTAGGTAAAAATGACAAAACAAACGCTAATACTACAAATGTACGTCTAAGTTTTGCCGCCACCGCCACAGGCATCGACCCCAAGACTCGCAGCCTTTCCTCTCTGAACTGATATTCATAGTTTGAGAGAGACTAGCCCCAGTCCCAGCTGTGAAGCAGCAAGATGCGTGATTTTATAAAATGTCATTTCTGTTGAGTAAATAAATAAATCTAAATCTTACATTTTCACAAGCCGTTTAGGCTTTAGTAACGGGAAGAAGAAAAATGTCTTGGCTAAGGAACATCAGAACAATTGCGCTGGCCATGCATAGGGAAAAGTTTAAAGGTGGAAACACATTATTAACACGCGACGCGACCCGATGCAACGCGACGCGTGTTGAGTCAAATCAAATTGTATTATTTTCTATGACCAGAACCACACTATGAACATCCGACGCGACGCCATGCGCATACATTCGTTGCATCGAGTCGCGTCGCGTGTTAAAAATGTGTTTCCACCTTAAGAGTCTGACTGCAAACCTTCAATGATGAAGAGGCATATAAATATAGATGGAATCTAGCAGCATTGGCCCAATCAACCAATCAGTGATTGGGTTACCAATGTTGCCAGTTTAAACTCGTAAAATTGTAATTTACAGCTTCGAGAACCGGGCTACAGGGGCCTTACCATGACGTCTTATTGCTATTCAATCCCGATTCTTTAGCTGTCATTTTTGACACTTCTAGTATCGATCTGACAGCGATCGATCCAACTTTGATTCGGAATTGAATCGCTTTAAGTCCTCATGGTAAGGCCCCAGAACTAGATGTGCGAATACTATCTATTACTATTTTTAGTACCTATTTAAGGAAAATTGTTACGTCAACTGGGGTGACTTTGGTAATTTTGGGGCTACTTTGATCGTTTTAAAATTGCTATAAAATCAATATCAAAATCAATATTATCAAGGCGATTGACGAAGACATTGATTGGAAACAGCAAACGCAAATAAAAAATAAAGGTTTTGTCATTAACACTACTTTTTAAAGTAACCCCGTAAATCAAAGTTACCCCAGTTGACTGTAGTCGAATTGAGGACTACATACATACATAACATACATACATACCGTCACGCCTCTTTCCCACAGGGGTAGGCAGAGACTACTTTGTTCCACTTGCTACGATCCTGACATACCTCTTTCGCTTCATCCACATTCATCAATCTCAATTGAGGACTGCCTCATTTTTTTGAGGTCGGTGAAATAAAAGAATTACGTCATTAACATTTGGCAAAGGCCAAGCCCTAGCCTGACACCCTGGGTCGAAGCACGGCCTTCAGCTTACGGAATCTGGATGAACTACTTTCGAAAACCAAGACAACTTTAAAAGTTTAAAAATGTATCAGTCGATACGTAACTTTGGTTATTTATTAGACGTTGTGTCAGACAAAAGAGGTTTTAACTATATAAAAGCCTATAAGCTGTGATCGTCTATATGATAATGTGTTTGTAGGTAATAGATCAGGGAATTTATTAAAGGCATATTCGTATAAAAACCGAACAAATAATAATTGACGAATAACGGTCAGTTTTACGAGTATGTTGAACAATTGATTACTTACTTCTCATGTTCACAAACGATTGAATACCTGTGTCCTAAGAGTACAGTCAACCAATTTGCAATTTGATACCTCAGGCTTAGGCCACCACAGAACCTTGTCATAATGACATTTACGTTCTTCGACAGTCATTGTCACAAAAAATATAATGATTTAATATTATAAGGTTTCTGGCATAACAAGCCCAAATGAACGCTTGTTTTTAATTTATGACCTTACAATGTCATGTAATACTGTAAGGGTGCGACCAAACCGCCGCGTATATGTGACGTGTCGTAGGCGTCACGTTTTCTCACCGTTTGTTCATACATTTTGTTGCGATTCCGTAACGTCACCGTTTTTTAAGCGGCGGTGTGGTCGCACCTTAAAACAGTTATTTCAGAAAAAACTACTCTGAGGGAAATTAGAAACGTTTGATAGAATAAATTTCACCGGTTTTGTCTGTTTGTTCATGCTAACCGTAGAAACTGTGGAACTGATGGACTTTTAAAACTAAGAAAAAACTTAAAATTCGTCACTGTCCTAAATGATCCACGTGAACAAAGTCACGGGCACCAGATAGTGACTTCGTATGTCTCATAAAATAATGAAGCTTAAGTGATGAACATTTTTTCACAAGAATTCAAAAAGTTGGGCTTACTCTGCATTTCTCACATTTATATCCAAGAGCAGTTCATTCAAAAGCAAGATAACATTATCTGAATTATGGCAAAGCTATCTGCCGATTTCCAGAATTATTTACGTCATAAAATTAATTTTCGTCCATAAAGCGGTACTTACCTATCACAAAAATCTTTAATTACCTAGTGGAGATTAGATTAGGTTGACAAGCAAAACCACATGCAAAAAATATAGATACAGGGTCAAAATTGCTGATCAATACCTACATCGATAAAAAACCGGCCAAGTGCGAGTCGGAGGGTTCCGTACAAATTGCGAGAGTGAGTATAAAATCCAGTGTTAGCAGAGCCCGCTGCTGCAAAGTGTGGGCAGTGTGATTTTAGTTTTTAGTCAGGTTATATTTTAGGCTTAAGGTTTGCCAAAGAGCGATGGAGCGCATCATATTAGGGGTGAAAAGGACAGATAGAATCCGAAACACCGCTGCGCTCAATAACACGCATAGCTGACGTCGGGGTAAAGACTGCTAGGCTCAAATGGGACTGGGCTGGACTTGTCTGCCGCATGCATCCACAGAGGTGGGCCCACTCAGTCACTTGGTGGGTGCCAGAGAATGGCCATCGACGACGAGGCAGACCAAGAAGGCGATGGCGGGACGATTTGGACGCGTATATGGAGGAATGGCCTGATATTGCGCCGGACCGAGAGTTGTGGAGGTCGAGAGGAGAGGCCTACACACTGACAGGGACACTGACACTGCAATAGGCTATTAAAAAAAATTAAAAAAATATTGGGTTGGAAAAGAAAGAGACATGCATATTGAATTCACATTTTTTTAATTTTTTGATCGATTGACTGAGCATCTGAAAATGGTACAAAGGACAAAGCCTTATTGTTTAACGCACTCAGAAATTTTAGTTCTTTTTTTAGTTTTGGGCTATTTTTGGTAGTCTGATGTTAAGTATGTATTGTTTTATAGAGACCATTAATTACTTACCTACTTAGGTGCTAAGACTGCCAGAAGAAAGGTCATCTAAGTGCATCGATCGAAAATGATTGAATACCAATTAAAAGAGGTTCATTCATTCAATACCGATTACCGTGTCAAGCGATTACTCGAATGATTGAGTGCGAAAACTGGTTCAGATATTATAATGCTTAAAATAAATGTTTGCTTCGTTATTTTAGTTACGATAATTCGCGAAGTAATTGCTTGAAACAATTCATTAATATCTACTTGCTTTTTGCAGGCTCTCAGGTGTTGAAAGATTTCAATCATGATTATAATAGTCATAAATCATTTATTTATTCGCTTCACGATATGTAAATTGGTGATGCATGGAAGAAAGGAAGTTTCACATGTTTTTAGTCATAATACGACACGCAAATTTTTGATGTATTTTAAATCATTTGTTAAAATTAATGAATTTATGTGAATAAGAAAATATTGTAGACGGTAAAAATTATATTATAATGGCTAATCGAGTCTCGAGTCAAGTCTACGTATGTATGTAAACTCTTAATTGCGCAAAATAAACATAAAACCGATACAAACACTGACTGAGATACGTGCACAAAGGCGAACTGAAATGGTAACGTGCGAGTAAATTTATTATGCAGTAGGTAGGTATGCAATAGAGTTTGAATACAATTTTGACAATAATATTAGATCTTAATTATATTACATCTAATAGGTACTTGATTGAGTGTTTCAGGCAAAACCAGGACTGGATTAGATTTAGAGGCAATTATAGACAACTGCCTATGGACCCAGCTTTGTATGAAGTTTTTACCTACCTAGATTATGTTTTATGTGAATAGGAAGGCAATTTTTTTAATGTTTTGATTAGTTACTCTTTTGTCTCATTCCGATCAATGCAACGAAATAAAGCTGTAGAAAGCAGAAAAAAAGCAAATACCGCTCTACTAACTACGAGGGATTCCAAGAATTGCCTTTGTAGTAGGTATTGAATAAGTACCAAATAATTACACAGTTTTACAGAGTTATCGATTTTACTGATTGCGGCGTCAACAACACGATGTTATTGATAACAATTTCAGATCTAACCTAGTAAGTATGACTTCGCAACTTCGTTACCTCACCTATAATCCAGACCTGCGATACCTACTTAAGGTGCGTTCTGAGGAGCCAAAATGATAAAGAATAATAAAAGGTTAGTTTAAGGTTGCAGAGTAAGGGTGCGACCACACCGCCGCTTAAAAAACGGTGACGTTATGGAATCGCAACAAAATGTATGAAGAAACGGTGAGAAAACGTCACGCATACGACACATCACTGCGTATACGCGGCGGTTTGGTCGCACCCTAAAACCACAGATATCATATAGACCATAGATTACGCAAACATCACGATTTGTAGTGAAACCAAAGTGTGCCGACTATTTACCACTTGGGTACTGTAGCTGACATTTACTGACGGGAAATCCTATACAGAAATTGGAAAATGACACTCCCTTTCCCCACCACGCCACCCCACACAACGCTATTTCGCAAACCCCAGTCCTTCCGATCTTCAATACGTGCCAGGATTCAGCCGACTGTAGGCAGTTCGCACCGAGATAAAAAAGTCCTACCTACTATTACAAATTAATATTACATTGTAGTACCGACTCTAATGGAGTCCATTGATAGGATCCTTTCAAATTTCCCAAGGAAATAAGTGATTCACGCGTTCACAAACGGCCAAGCAATGCTTTTGTTGCTGAATCACGTTGAGAAATATTTAGCAGGATGTCTGAAATACCAGAGAATGGGAGCACCGCGGACGTGGCGGCTGTGAGTCAGGTTTTAGGCTCATTTCTTTGTTCTACCGAATCAAGAGAATAAGGAGTTTGTCAAGAAAGCTTCGCGGAAGTCAAAATCTATATATCTATCTATATACATATAATAAAATCGTTGAGACCAAAAAATCTGTACATTGAATATTTAAAAAAAAAAACCGACCAGGGTGACTTAAAATAAGTAACTGAACATATTAAAACCATTTTTAAAATTTTTGTTTGTTTGTTTGTTTGTTTGACTGAGCATCACGTAAAAACTACTGAACGGATATTGTTGAAATGTTCACAAATCTATTTAAATACATTCAGAATAGGCTATAGAAATTTTGGAAAATATTAGAAAAAGGGGGTGAAAAGGGGGGTTAAAGTTTGTATGAAAAAAAAAATTTAGATTGTTCTAGAATCATAAAACTAAGAATATATACTCAGTAATAAAAATAAAGAAATACCTGTTTCAGCATTTTTTTTTAATCTCACCCAGAGACGCAAAAAAGAGGGTTTTGTGTTAAAAAATAATGAACTTCATACACCTATAAAATAAAAACCAATGAAGTTTAACCTTTTAAATTTGCTACATATACTTCCAATCTAATACAGGTAAATATATTTTTTCGGTTTTCTTGAAATTTGATTTTTGAGGTGATTACGCACAAAATAGCGGAACTCAAAAAAATCTGCTTTCCTCGGTATAATTAGTTGGTAATAATTACAAATACAATAATACTATGAAGAAAATGTATATAGGACATAAAGCCGGAAAAGTGTGTCAATTGTGAAAAAACATTAATAAAATAATTACTTTCTGCACAGGTATTTTTTCAACGAAGACATTTTTGTCCAACCTAAATTGGCGTCCGAAATTGTGTTCTTTACCTAACACCTAAAGTTCAATATGCAATACCGTTACTTTGTTCTTATTTATTGCGCTATTATTCACAACGCGTTCGGTTTTCAAACGCACTCTTATAAATGATATAAATAATAAATAAATAAATAATAAATAATAAGCTGACATTATTATGAGGGCGGCGTGAATGAACCGCTTGGCTGTATGCTCTCAGTACCTTTGCCTAAAAAAAGCAAAATCAAAAGGCGCGTTTACGCCTGCGCTACGAACATGTCAGAATTTTATTGTGAAAAAGTTGGTTACTGAAATTGTAAAAGTTTCTGTCCTCAGACTTTTTATAAGATTTTTATTGTTGTGGTTAAGTACCACACTGCCAAAGACTATATAACGCTGCGCTGCTGGGCCTTAGCGCAATATGTAGGTATCTTAAACACTTCAAGGTAAGCTAGCTTACAAAATTTTCACAAATACCTACTTAAGAGGGTGCATCCGTGCTGAGCTCGCAAAGTCGCATTTTTGGCGATTTTTTGCGATTATTTCACAGAAATTGAATGAAAGTATCAAATATCCGTCTGTAGTGCACTTCGTTTTTAGTGTATTAATGTGTCCAATGCAATAATTCATCGTGATGGACTTTTATTTTCTTATTAAACGAAATATAATATTTTATCCCTTTAATACGAAAATAAAAGTCCATCACCATTAATGATTGCATTGGACACATTAATACACTAAAAACGAAGTGCACTACAGACGGACATTTGATACTTTCATTCAATTTCTGTGAAATAATCGCAAAAAATCGCCAAAAATGCGACGTTGCGAGCTCAGCACGGATGCACCCTCTTAAAATCTGAATGTACATAGTACCTACCTATTCGAGAAAACTATTTGAATGTGCCTGTTTAAGGATTAGTACATATTATTGTAAGGGTATAATAATAACAATTTTGATATCGAGAATAGCTCTAAACTATCACAAAAAACACACGCGGACGAAGTCGCGGGCAACAGCTAGTTATCAAATAATCGTAATTTCACAAAAATAAATTCGCTAACTCGTTACCTCCCTTTCATTAAACCTTCCGCGAATAGGTAGAAGGTTTTTTATTCTAAAAAAACTAGCCTAGGCAATCTAGTTTAAGCAACGCATTTAGGTTTTGAGTTTAATCTTGACAAGGGATAAGTTTATAATGATGCATTAGCCATAATGTTGGTAGATGAAATGATTGAGTCTCAGCACAGCAGTTGCAATCGTAAATAGGTTTTACTTTATAATGCGATTAAACCTAGATACTAAGTAAGCCCCCGAATTGAAACAAACGATTAACTGAACTAAAGATGTGTAAGTAGCTACGTTAGGTGGCATTTGTAACTAGACCAACGACAAGATGTCTACAGCCTGTCTCCGTATAATCTTTGTTTAAGCTCTGGTATATTCCCATCGAGAATAAATACCTTTCCTTTTGGGCGACGAGCCTGACACTTTTGCAATACGCTGGATACCTCGCATAGTGGCCGTATGTGGAACGTTGCGTACATAGCAGGTGTACCCGGTTAGAGCGGCGCGGCAAGTGATAAAAGGAGAACGACTGCTATAATTTCATTTCTGAGCCTCTAAAATTTGGGTGTGTAATGATCGGTATAACAACAATTGATATATTTTCATTCAATATAAAAACATTTGATATAATTTCAAATGATATAATCACTCATTTCATATAATAAACGTTTGGTATAATATCAAAATATCTATTTTTATTTCATATAACGATCATTTGGTATAACATTGATTTCATATAATAAACTTTTGGTATAATCGTGATTTCATATAAAACTCATATTGTATAACTATCATGTGGTATATTTTTTAAAAGTAGCACGTAATATTCTAACCTAACCTAACCTACATATCTGGTAGCACTTAGTTTTATGCACGTGCAAGAGGTTCAAGTGCGAGTCGACGAAGCCCCGCTCACGCGGGGCTTCTATTTCTGCTCTGAGGGTCACAAGATAACTAACGAACCTACCCAAGTGGTTGTACGAGTTGGTGTAAGCAGTTTTTTCAATGCGGGGGGCTCCGCCCCCCGAGCCCCCCTTGCGGGGGGCTTCGCCCCCCCGTCCCCCCTTTACCCTTCTGCCTAAGTAAATTTTGCGGGGTATTAAATTTGGGATTACATCTCCAATACATTATATCAAAAATTGTTATTCTAACTGTACTTTATATGAAATCAACTTTATATCATAAGTTTATTATAGAAAATATGCATTATACTAAATGTATGTTATATGAAATATTTTTAGATTAAATGATCGTTATAGAAAATCATAATTATATTATATTTAAATATATTAAATGTTGTTATATGATTTAATAATTATATCAAATGAGCGTTATAGCGACTAATATTATAGCAAATGTTGTTATACCCATCGTTACGCACCCCTAAAATTTACCGCAATAGGCCTCACGTTAGGTACTAGTCACCTGTTGCGACATCGGAGTTTCGATCAAACTAAGTATGTATCATATTCGATACCTTGTCTTTCATTTTATTACGACACTCTGTCACTCTCACGTCCAACATTGCCAGCATTAAGACCACTTGCAGCAAAATTTAGTTTTACTTACTTACCTTTATTTTATAATGAAGCCTTATCGTACTAATACTTGAGTAATTACTGGTTTATTTAATGGTTAACAGAGAAAGAATGGCTGTTAGAAATTCCCAAAACAAGCACCCATCAATGCATCAATAAGCTTCACTAATAAAAGCACAGACAAACATACCTTTCTTTTCTTAACATTTATCGCATCTTATGTAGGTATTTGTGACTATTTTTGGTAGATTTCACTTTTACTGAAATGTGACGCGGTGGGCAAAGCTATATGAAAAGGCAAAGTTGTAAGCTTCTACGGTAAGATATAAATTGTGTTGACAAATGAAATGTAAATAATGAAAATTATGAAACTCTTATCTCTTGTGACTTGGCCTATGTGATCATGATCATAGTCACCCAGTACTAGCAAATCTATGGTATCCGTTCCAATAAGAACTGAGTGAAGCTTCAAGGCTACCTATGACATGTCACTACGACTTTCGTATTTACCTGACTATCCCGTCATTTCTGAAATCACTTAATGTCAATCAAGTTTTTAATGCATAGTCATTGTGAAATATATTTTCAGGCAGCTCCTAAAACTTTCTTTCTTTCTTTTGTTTCTTTTCTTTTTCTTTTTGGCGGAATTGTCCTAAAGCTAGGTACTTATCTACAACACAATACAAATAATACAATACAATAACTCTTTATTGAACACCACATATAATAATAAAAAAGGTATACAGAAATAATAAGGTAACAATAGGCGGCCTTATCGCTACAGAGCGATCTCTACCAGGCAACCATAACGGACCTACTACTCTACTACTACTCGGGGTCTACAAACTTGAGTTTTTCACCTTAATAATTTTCGCAACCTTTGTCAACAAAATGCGATGCCCAATGGCTTCAACATTCGTGACATGTTACAAAATAGACCCAGTTCTGTCTCTACATGGCCTATTAATCTTGGTGTTCTTGAATGACATTTTGCTATTTTATCTTAATCTAAGCGAAATCAAATTCATCAACGCTTTATAACTTGTTTATAACTTTTTAAAAGGTTTAAAAGGCATAAATTTGACTTCACGTCAAATAAAAGACGATTGCAACAACAGTTTGTTTTATGTCATTCGATTTGATTTTAAACTTTTATTTTTTTATTTACATTGGAAGTGGCCAGTACGAAATATCTCTGTTTTAATATTCTGGTGTAGGATTTTCAACTCTCTGTGATAGATTAAAAAGCTCAATAAGAATTACGTATTTGTCTTTTTGACTGTTTTGTTTTTTAAAGTAAAACGTTTAAACTGGAAATGCCTTCGAATTAATTTAAAATTTACGAGCGCGTGAAAGTATCGAAGGCCGAACTCCGAATGAATAAATGGAAACAATAATAATTACTGTGTTTAACTTAATTTGATTACTGTTATCAGGCTTTTAACACGCTCTTGATTTACCTGTGAACATTTCCCACTGTGGTTGACCAAAATAAAATGAGTAAATGTGAAACATTCTTCAATTTAATTAATTTAAACACCTAAAGTATCTATAAAGAGGTTATACTTAGTATATTCAAGTGAGTAGTGAGTTTAGGTATATCAAGTATTCTTCGAAACCTTTTTTTTAAATTATTTATTCTAGACTGGGCTTCGTACATTTTGTCTCATTAGCTCATACTCAGGGCAAAAACAAATAAACACGTTTTGTTATTGTTGGTCACATCAGCCTATCTGAATAGCATCAACGCGGCATCTGAGACCGGTTATCTTCGAAACTTTTCATCCAATTTTAGATATGCTTTCACCATTGTATAAAGGCTACTTTTTATCGTATAAGTTACACAGTTCCCGTAGGAGGTAGACAAAGTCGCAGGCAATAGCTAGTGCAGGTACAGCGTCAGAAGTTGATTAACAGTCGAAGAGCTCAAAATGACCTATCTACACACGGCATGGTAATAAGAATGCGTAGATCATTTTCAGCTCTTCGATCGTGTATTTTGAACTTTCAGAAAACGTCGCCTAGTAAGTATGTACTTAGCTCATATAGGTTTTACGCAACCACCCATGAAAATCATGACCGACGTAGAAATGCAAACTGAAAGATTACGTCAAGTTGGAGATCGCGTACCTACATAGGCAAAATAGAGGAAGTTCTAATGCTGGCTACATTTAATTATTCTAAAGACAGCACTGAATCTAAACATTGCACGCGCGGTTTTGTTTTATTGTTTCCGTCTTAATAATCTATTGATTTAGATTAAATGACGCTTACGAAACCCAAGGTTAACATAAACTATTAGTTAATGTTACCGTCTCGAGGCTCTCACGTTGAGTCCATTCTGTTAGTTCATTACCGCGATACACATAAGAGTATTACGCGTTGTTATGGTCCAATACAATACACATACTTTGTTTAGCCATACGTATCGGGTCCCACGGTGTAGGTACAGTCGCACGCGTAAATAGTGCTAAATATGCTGTTCTGCTCTAATTATTCGTTTTTTTATACGACATGGAAGGCCAACGAGCCAGTAGTCACCCATTGACACCCGCAACACTAGAGGATTGCAGATGCGCTGCCAGCCTAGAGGGCTAGGATAGAATACCTCTTGTGCCAGTAATTTTACCGGCTGTCTTACTCTCCACGCCGGAACACAGCAGTGCAAGTACTGCTGAGTGGCGGCAGGATTAGCGGGTAAGACGGTGGTGTACCTACCTAGCGGTTGCCCGATAGTTCTGCTGCAAAGAATTCATTTATCGCTATCGCGCGGGAACTACGCATTTTTCCGAGGTAAAAAGTAGCCTATTTGTTATTCCAAACTATAGTCTATCTTTCTGCCAAATTTTATCTAGATCTGTCCTGCTGTTCTTGCGTGAAAGAGTAACAAATATATAATAACAAATCCTCACAAGCTTTCGCATATAATTTAAAATAGTAATAAGATGAGACTAGTGAGATTAAACTTGCAGTGTTAGTCAGACCGACTTACCTGACGAGTTTGTGAACTATCGTTATTATTTTTTATGACACTCTGTTTACCTCTGTTACTGTTTGTTGTGTGTAACGTTAGCTATTATTTTGACGCTGAGTGTACATATTTACCGCTGACAGTACAAAGACGGATGTGGGCGGGACCTTGGGAAAAAATCCTTAAGCAGAATTCGTTCGGTAAAATACAATGCTTTGGCCCAAACTATTAACTGTGACTAACAAGACCCAGTTCGTGAGGTTAATGCAATTAAAATTGAACGCAAAAGGTCGCTGTTGACATAATTATATCCTGGCGTTAACGCGTTTACTTGAAAGTAGTTAAGAGAAATTGGATTATGAAATATATGTGTCATTTCATAGGACCATGTTATAGGTATAGGTGGAAAGTAGGGGAATCAAAATTAAATAGTGATGGGTTGCTAGCCGCATAGCCTATAACATGATTCCTAAGACAAGTTCTTAGGTAGGTATTATAAATATCATAATTCATGCTGAAATTCGTAACTATACTGCCTGGCACTGTACCACTCCATTTACAAAATTGCTCAAGTTTTCAGCAGGTACCATAGAGAAAACTATAGTGTAAATGTATTGTAAAAAAAAACTGAGCACTACGTTCCAGACCCACAAAAGTTCAATTGGACATTAGGTAAGTGTGAATTGCACCAAGTTCCTTTAACGATGACATTTAACCAAAACCGACGATTTAACACACGTCAAAATCGTCGATTATGGTTAAAATAGGTAGTAAGTAACTACATTTCACGCTTCATAAAATTCTTACTCATCATGTCTATTACAAAGAGCTGGCCTATAAGTAAATCATTAATCGATTGGCCGACTCGAGCATAACCGTGGGCGCCTTGCAAGGCCGCTAGCGCCAAACCCGCCACCTGCATTTGTCAAAATCGACGCAGGCGCCGGTCTGCATACGAGTTAGATCAAGCGATAGTGCAGAAAGTACATTCCTCTGTTTAGCTCTCACGAAGGCATTGGATTCTCTTAGAGGTGCACATACAACGCAATAATGACGTCGCAGTTTTATTTATGAAGTTGTTTTAAATTGTATCACTCTTTATTAAGCTTCTATGTTCTCTAATATTTCCCTATAAATACTTCGTAAGTATAAAACACGGGTTATTGAGTCAAGTAATGCCAATACGGTTCGTGGCTATGTGTGTGACCCAAAAGTGCGATAAAATCCTATTTTTTAGTTACAAGGTAATTAAAGTACCCGGCCATAAAGATTGGACTTCGGTCTTTGGAAAGAGACATTGCATGGCGTCGCGTAAGTTAGAGAGAGACAACGCTCTACGAAGTCGAAATTAGCCCAGAAGACCGATGTGCAATTTTTATGGCTACGCTAAGAAGGGCCAGAATTTCACACAAAAAAAATGGACCTCCGCAATGTAACGCCTGATTCAATAAAATATTTTTCATCTCTCATACTCGGAAAGTGAGGCAAATCATATCTGACATACGGGAGGATAACTATTATTTTCTTCCCAACGGTAGATATGAATTAAAAAAAATAAAGGCATTGGCAGTCAATGAAACACATACGCATTCAGCCAAGCATTACGGCATATCCATGTTTTTTTCTAAATTAAGTAGGTAATAATGATTATAAATTTTATAACGCTATTTAGTCAAATATTATTTTTATTAATTTATTTACATTACTTTATTTTTATACAGACATTATGTAGATTTAATGTTGTTTTAGAAAAAAAAAGGAAAAAATACATTGTAAATGACAATGGTATATAATTATGTCCACACAGCCATCTTTATTCCGCTTAACTCGTGGTTCAACTGACTAAAATACCTACTTTATCTACAGTTTCTCTCTAATCATTATATAAAACATTTTAAATGTTGTTTATGGGTAATCCTACTATCCTACTACTATTATAAAGGCGAAAGTTTGTAAGTATGGATGTATGGATGTATGGATGTTTGTTACTCTTTCACGCCAGTACGGCTTAACGGATCTGGATAAAATTTGGAACAGACATAGTTTATGATTTGGAATAACACATAAGCTACTTTTTATCCCGGAAAATTGCGTAGTTCCCGCGGGATAGCGATAAACGAATTCTTTGCAGACGAAGTCGCGGGCAACAGCTAGTATTGAAATAATTGACAATAACCACATTAACCTGTTTTAAAAAAAACTTGATTTGCTGCCAATGCAACTAGTTTAGAAAAACCGAGCTCGAATTTGGCGCGAAAGCATTCTTCATTTGGTAAAACTTTACACAAAAATATAAATAAAAAAATGATTAAATATTCCTGGAAAAACGTGACGTTTTCCTTTATGAACTGTACAAAATGTCTGAATAAATTTTAGTATTTTTTTTATTTAATACATTTTTTCTCATATACAATACAATACAATACAATACAATAACTCTTTATTGAACACCACATATAACAATCAAAACAGAAAAAGGTATACAGAAGTAATAAGGTAACAATAGGCGGCCTTATCGGGGGCTTATATACTTACTTATGTATATTTTTTTACTTTCCTTGTAGTCGAAATGAAAAGTAGAGTGTTTAACTCGGGAAAAACACCAATATCACACTCGAAATATTGGCACCCTCGCATGCTCGGGTGCCAAACTACCTCGTGTGATATTGGTTCTTTTCCTCCTTTGTTGAACAATCTACTATAGAATTTCTTACATTTAACTATTTTACTTAATCACAGGGTTGTAGGTAGTAAAGGAAGGTAGGTAGCTATAGTTAAATTATTGACTTGTCCCATCTATTAAATTTTATCACCGAAAGTCCTATCTATGCCGAATTGTCACAGAGCCTATTAACGCGAATTAAAACCCATTACCAATTAGATAAGACACAGTAGGTACCTAAGTTACGAAAGTTAACACCGGTTAGCACACGTGGGACAGAATAGTACTTATTGCAACTGATTGAAGCAGATTATGCACTCAGTTTGATGCTAAGATATTCATTTAAGAGGGTGCATCCGAGCTGAGCTCGTAACGTCGCATTTTTGGCGATTTTTTGCTATTATTTCACAGAAATTGAATGAAAGTATCAAATGTCCGTCTGTAGTGCACTTCGTTTTTAGTGTATTAATGTGTCCAATGCAATGATTAATGGTGATGGACTTTTATTTTCGTATTAAAGGGATAAAATACTATATTTCGTTTAATAAGAAAATAAAAGTCCATCACGATGAATTATTGCATTAGACACATTAATACACTAAAAACGAAGTGCACTACAGACGGATATTTGATACTTTCATTCAATTTCTGTGAAATAATCGCAAAAAATCACCAAAAATGCGACGTTGCGAGCTCAGCACGGCACCCTCTTAATAAAGTATTTCGAATGAACTAAGTAGCAGTGGCGTGGCGTCCATACAACTCGATTCCCACTGGCTTGCCTATTTTAAGGCAGTTGGGCAATTTACTGTGCAGAATTAGAGGAAAAGGCTAGTTAAGTTCCCTTCGGCTTGCCTTCTGATATATTTGACACCACGCCACTGCTAAGTAGATACTTTTATACGATCAATGTATCCGAGCGTTCTGTAACCATTAGGTACCACGCAAAGAGACACAGCTTGAAAGATGCTAAGGTGAACATATACATACATACAGACATAAATCACGTCTTTATCCCTTCGGGGTAGACAGAGCCTAAGGTGCCAAGACCTAAAGGCCACGTTTAGCATGATTGTGGGCGTGATGGAAAAGGGAACCAAAATAAGAGTTTTTAATGATTCACGGTTAAGTTCATTCGAAATATTATAAACGGGATGTGAACCGCGATTACCTTTATTGAGCACCCGATATTTCGATACAGTTGAGAGTTGTTGTACAGACTGACAGTCTACCCGTGATCATGATGCATGCAACTGTATCGAAATATCGGGTGCTCAATAAAAATCGCGTTTCACATCCCATTTATAGTATTTCGAGGGAATCAAAATAGTGATGGGGTGCTAGCCGCATCGCCTGTAACATGACTCCTAGGACTTTCGCCAATTCCCTCGATGGACTTTTGCCATCTGCGCGGGAAGGGCGGCTGGTACAATCTATGGTTTTTCTTTGCTCCCAGACTACTAGTAGGATATCAATCCAGATATCGGCATTGTTTCATATCGATATTAGCAATTAGATATCGCAAGGATTTGAGACAAGACAGATTTAAGTAGATAATCCTATGACTCATGCGTCACATTCACATAGGTATGTTACGAGTAATAATTTACCGCAGCAGAGGTCAACCGGCTATGATATTGACCTGGTCGATTATTGCATTGATCATTTTTGGTCGGCTTAATTAAATGCACTAAGGTTAGTGTGCACAATGTGTAGTTAACAAGGACAACGCGACGGTACAAGTGGCGGCACGTAAGTAAAACGTGGAGGGGGTATGTGCATATGAAAATGATGTTGCTTTTCATACTGCGCATATCCCCTCCACGTTTACTTACGTGCCGCCACCTGTAGGTATAAATACGTTAAATGGGAAAGGGCTAGCGAAAGTAAAAGAATGCCTGCCCTTTATTTTGTGTTGAAGTCATGAAAACGTAACAACTTAAAAGACAAACTATCACGGCATATCATCTCCATAAGTCAACTAGTAAGTACTCTCCCAGTGAGCGGGTGGTAGGGCCTTGTGCAAAGTCCGTCCGGATCGCTACCACCATCTTACTCGCTAATCCTGCCGCTAAGCAGCAGTGCTTGCACTGCTGTGTTCCGGTGTGGAGAGTAAGACAGCCGGGGAAATTACGGGCACAAGAGGCATTTCATCTAAGTCCTCTATGTTGGCAACGCATCTGCAATCCCTCCGGGGTTCCGGGTGTCTATGAGCAGTGGTGATAGCTTACCATCAGGTGACCCACTTGCTCGTTTTTCTTCCTATTCACATAAAAAAAAAAAAAAAGTGACCCAGTACTGGTATTCGACCAGCTTATAGACAGATAGACACATTGTGATGTGCACTTGATCGGTTATTACTACCTACGAGTTTAGCAGTCACGGGCAAAAACTAGTCCTACTCCTACTAATATTATAAATGCGAAAGTTAGTGACGATTTGAGTGAGTGTGTATTGTACCTTCTTCACGCTGAAACGACTGGATGGATTTGGAACATATCTGGAACAGAGATAGCTGGTGCCTTAGATTAAAACAGGCTAAGAAAGAAAGAAAGAAAGAAAGAAGACATTTATTCATTTTGCAAGACACACAAATATAAGAGCATGTACACACAGCAAAACTATTCGGTATGCACCCTAGTTGTCCATGTGTGTCATTCTATACACACATCCGCACCTATCCGCTGCCTTAATTACACACACAACAAAATGGTTTTGTATCCACACGAGTATTCACACTAACATGGCCTATGTGTGCTGATTGTGTTCTCTGACTACCTTCACATATCTCTTATTGTATAGGTTATTGTTATTCAAACGATTTTGCTCAATGGAACAATAATTTCGTCATTAATAATATGAGCGCGGTGGCTCAGTCGTACTGATTAGGACTATGAATGTTAAAGACCTCGGTTCGAATCTTGCTCAAATGTGTCTATTTTGTATTTTTTTTTCAATTTATAACTATCTCAAAACCAAATCATGACTACTTCAAACAAGAAAAAAAGAAAGTAAAAGAACAAAATAAGAAAATAAAATCATTGTTTCAAATTGTTTATTACAACATTTAAGTAATTATTATTACCATAAGACTATAACTAATTAAATTAGCAAATTAAAACTGCATGCTATTCCTTATAATATAACAGAAGAAGGACAACATTTATTCGTAAAACAACACACACTATAGTGACCAGTATGATTTTAGGTTAATTAAAAATTTCTGTTACAAACATAATTTAAAATTACAATACATATGGTAAATTGAATGCACACCACAAAAGGGCTATTTTTAAGATGTAATTTATTCGAATTAACAAGGGTTTTGAAAAGAGTATCATTTATAAGAATTTCCGATTTATTAAGTTTACTTAAGTCTGAGAAAGATGAACGAAACGTTTTATTTGTCGAGAAATAAAGTCAGTGTTGAAATGAATCGACATGTTAAATGACAGCCATTAACTATAACATCATTGCACACTGGATTAAATCTCCACTTTCAAGTGACTAAGCTACCTAAATTTGCTTTGGATTTTATATCAGATGGATCCCAGTTAATAACAGTTAAGGAATCTTGTTGGGTGCTCAGCCAGTCTTTGACTATGACATAATAACATTGTTATGCACGAAATAGGTTACACATCACTTTTTTTTAGCACTGTTATTACGACCCCCAACCCACTAACTCACAAATCCCATGGATGACATCCAAGCTCTTTTCGCCACAAAATTTTTCGTCCATCTTTTTCAGACGTAAATGGTTTTTCATCACTAAAAATCACTACATTATTACCTATTCGAATCAAAATTATAAATATTCACGATCAAAGTTCATTCTGTTTCTTCTATGCTGGCTGATCCGTTGAAGTATTTTTTTTTTGCTGGGTTACGAGTTACGACAATGCTATCCTGCAACATGCAGATGAAGTCGCACACAACGTAGGTAACATTGTCTCTCGTTGATGTGAAATAGGTCCCTTTAGCGTGTGCGGCAACTACTTATGTCAAATGGCGTGAAGATGAGACTTCTTGTTTTGACACAGAAGGAATATTCTTATCGTGCCCGAAGTCTGCATAACGGTGAATCCATAATTGAAGTCTTCCGCTGCAAAATAAATGAAGTTTAATAAAAAACATTCTTCGTCAAAGAAAGTTATTTGAATACATTACGGATACAATAATAAATCATTGTTTTTAACACCATGAAGAAATTTGATGTAAAATAAGAAGTAATTATTTTATCAGACATTTTGTCTACTTACCGATATCAATAAACGAGTTGCGATTCCTTATAGAAATATTTTGTTCGTAAAGAACAATAATTTCTGCTCTTTTCAAAAAAGATGATGACTATCCATATTTTGCAAATCACAAGGTATTTCAAAGGCAAAATTAAACAGTTCGTTGTGTAAAACCACTTGTAAAACAAGGCGTAACGAATGGCGGCTAGCGTTGACAAATTCATATTACTAATAATTTGAGGGTAGAATATACTTTATATTGTTAGACGGCAATTAATAAAATGTGCATCGTCTAGCAAATTTCAACCTTATTTCAAAGCTCTTTAAACAACTATTTACACATTGCAAATGCAGTAGTCACAGTTTGGACGTAGCAATTCATAAATTCACCAACTATATTAAATGTCTCGGTGGCTCAGCGGTCACAAAGGCAAGTCGGATACTTGATTTGTGCACTCGCTCTCTAGTAAACCGAGTTCGAATCCTAGAAGAAATGACATTTTTGGATGTTATTTAAATGGCGATGCTGGTTGTAAGGAATATTGGTTGGAAATGTTGGAATTGAATCTCAGACAAGACTTGATGAGAAATAAAAATATAACAAGTTGAATCAGTGAGATGGTAGCTACTACGCTGGTAATAATAGTTCAATGCGTCAGATTGCATAAATTTAAAGATTCAAGGTCAAAGTAAGACTCGATCCAGGGTGCCTTCTCTTGCCTTACACTTGCGATGACAATATCCAATGTAAGATAATAATGTAAAATGTTTTTAGGAAAATGCAAAAATAAAAACAATACATTTACATTATTTCTGTAGAATTAACTTAAACCGGAGATATTGAATTTTTAAACCTTTGAGCCAGGCACGATACCAAGGGGATTTTTTAGTTTAATTTGTAATTATTTTTAACTTAGTTTATTATAAACTACCTAACTAAAATAATTGCAACTTTCTTCATTGTTATTTTATAGTTATTGTTGTTGTTTATATAATAAATAGGTAATTTACAGCGACATTACTTATTTATCTTATTACTAAAAAAAACTGTACTGAGAGGGTAGATATACGATCGAACTCACTCACACATTCACATGTGGATTCTACGTAATGTTCATGTCGGTACTCAACACATAGACGACGTTAGTGTGCGTGCCTATGCTTACCGAATTATTTTGCCGTGTGTACACACAATTTTATAAAAAAAAAACAACAATAAAAAAACCAGACATGAAAATTTGAACATCAGCGTTGCATTACATTACATTTTATCCCGGAAAATTGCTCGTGGGGTAGCTATAAACATGTCACGGGTCATAGCTGCCTAGTCGCAACGTAAATAATTATTACAGAGTATACCATAAACATCAGTCATTAAGCCTAATTCTTCGCGGACGAAGTCGCGAGCAGAAGCTAGTGTTTAATAAATTGCTCAAGCCTTTCAAATCTTTACTCTGCGTACAACAGTTATCTTACCACGCTTCGCGTGCAATATTAACCAGAGATTAGTTATCTGGACTGATTTATCTGGCAGATAGCTGAACTATTAATTGATTAGATTTACGTCTAGATTCTAGACCAAATCCGTGTCACTCTACTCGCAAATCAATATAGCCTGGAGGCCAAGCACTAGATTTTGTCCTCCACATGCAATCCGTTTAACATGTATGGAAAACAGACAGATATACTGGCACTCCACTTGGCGTTGCGTGTTCGCGTTGCGCTATTGACATATCTTCGTCGCATACGCCAGAAACAATATAGTGCATCCCCTTCACTCACGCAAATATTTGGATAAATACGCCAAGTGGAGTGCCAGTAATAGACGGATGTGTGGGACAGACAGACGTTTTATGTCGCGACGAATGCTACTGTGCTAGGGCCACTACGGTTGGTCAAATTGTACGCCGATTAGTCGATTTATCATATTTAATTGGACATGTGGTAGCGACGTATTGCGTGTACGACATGCTAGTTACGAGTACTGATAAAGTTAAAAGCGTTGGGAAATGCATGACAGAGGTCTAAAACTGTTAATTGCATTCGCACACCTGTATGCTATGAAATGAATGTGCAATTCCCACTTGTCAGCCCTTTTTTCGTAGTGTAAGCTAGGGTACTAGCAATTCCTATTAGTTCGCAAAGCCGGGTAGGTACTCATCTGCGAAGGTACAGAGCTAACCACGTTACAGTAAAGAAACACGGATTAGTTCACGTGGTCACTGTGATTACGTCCCCACCACAGAATATATAATAGTACTAACGTACAGAATGGCCACGCTCCGCCCCGCACCTATTCGAGTTACCCCACCCCTCAAGCGCAGTCTGCCGGAAAGCTGCTGGCAACTAGTAGGGCTCGCAACGCGAAGTACTCGTATGTCGGCCGCACGTCACAAGTTCGGGAACCTATCCTACCTACTTCATTTTATAAAACATTACAAAATTAATGCTTTCTGAAATTATCGCGATTAATACTACAGAATATACGAAATAACTACAGAATCATTCGCTTAAGTTTGTTGTCGTACATCTATTGTAATTGAAAATAATAATGCTTAAATAAACATACAGACACATTTTAAGTAAGTTTAAATAAATAGATAACGATTAAGTACATTTATTTGCACACATCTAAGCCATATCTTTAGTATATTTATGTCATTGGTAGTACTTATAGTACAAGGTTTTTGCAATAGACAGCCCTGTGTATCTTACGCACACATTGACGCGTGTACAGACGACGTCGTGCCTGTGTTCATTTCAGAACGCGGATTTTGTACGTCGTGGCCGCCGTGTGTCCCCACTGTTATAAAAAAAAGTCGAATTACACTCCACCATAAGATCGACGGAACCCCAATAGCGGGGCTCCTATTTCTATTCTGTTTGCCCTCGGGTATTAGAAGATACAAACCTAACCTAATTTTATTATCTCTAATGAGAATTTTATAACAGTGGAGAGTGGAGCATGACAGCGGGACCACAAGAACTAACCTCGAAAAACGTCGTGAGTCTGCCACGAGCCACACTAGGATTTTTGGTTACTGTAACAAACTGTGACGTGCGTTACGGGGGCTACTCCGAAATTTGATTTTCGAAGTTCGTACCACACCGTCCCTCTCACTCTCAAATTAATAACTATTAGTGAGAGCGGAGCGGCATGAAACGAACTTCGAAAATCGAATTTCGGAGTAAAGGCCAGCTCGCAGATGAGTACACGGCCTAATGCGATCAAAAGGGTGTCGCCAAAGTCATCATTCGCTCCTCCTTAACACTGAGGACTGCTTTAGACTGCCACATTTTAAAGGCAGAAAACAAAATATTTTGTGTGTAAAAGTGGCACTAAATACACTCATCAAAAATGTCTAGGATATCCCTAGACAGTTTTGAACATTTCAGTATAGGCATATTACTACAGAGTCAAAAGATCAAATTTGTTTAGGGATAATGACTATCCCAAGCCTTTTTGGTGTGTGTATTTTGTGAGTAGCAAAATTGTTCCCATGTATAAAAATATTTTAAGTCAAAACACATGTGCGAGAACAGGTAAGAAAAAAAACTGTAACTATCATTAAATAATTTATTTAATTATAATTTTGCTTTAAAATATTCTGTTACAAACACAATTCTAAAAATATGTGTGTATATACCAAACCAAACTGACGCAATTTATACCTACATTACGTTAAAAACAAGAGGGTATTTATTATTGCTAAATAAACTATAAATGCTCTCTATCACTAGATTAGTAAACGTTATAAATTAAATTGTTTGTTACTTTACAGTGGGATTTTCGACAACTAAGTATAAGATATAACACTAGTACAAATGTACGATTAAAATTATTGTTATGAAGTTTATGAAACCTCATGGTCACTGACATTTGGAAATAACGTTTCAAATTACTGGACATGATCTTCGTAACTCCTTATCCTTTAATATGAAAATTCATTGACAATTCGAGAGTATACACTTTCCGAGTATACCCGATGTCAAAAAATTATTTACTGCCAGTGGCGTAACTACGTCAGGGGCCCGCGGCAAATTCATCAGATGGGGCCCTTCCTCGCTATAAAGAAGTGCATCGTCTTCCCTTCTGTGCTCAAGGCCAAGCCAGTTCGGGGCCCCGTAGAGCTGGGCTGGGATTTTGCCAGCCCTGCCACCCTATAGTTAAGCCCACTGTTTACTGCATCTGGTACCTTACTTGTGATTTTATAAGTGTTTTTTTCAGTGCACGAAAAATAATATAAAAAAAATACATAGTCATCATCTACTTTGACGATGAGTTTTTTTTGTATGTGTGTATAATAAGAGCCAAACAAACTAGGAAATAATCGGTTTTAACTTAGCAACAAAAAACACACATCTCTCACCACTCTTTAACCCCCTTATTCATAAACGCACTATAGGCCTCTGCTAAGTTAGTAATCGTTTGTCCTTATCTGTGAAAGCTAAATGTCAAAGTGACAGATAAGGACAAACGATTACTAAGTTAACAGAGGCCTATAGTGCGTTTATGAATAAGGGGGTAAGTGTTTAAGTGCATTTTCATTGCTCAGCTTGTCTAGTCAAACTGCTCTGCACAAAACGCACCCGTGCTCTTAACAAATTGCTCATAAATAGGCTCCGGCCTAAAGGCAAACATTAAATATCACTTTTCATACAAAGTTCTATAAAAAGCGACCCGTTATTTTTGCTCTTGAGTATATTTTCCCATAAAAAGGAACTAAAACATACAAACAATACATTCATCTCATAACAAACCGGCTACTGAATAAGAAAGTTTTCAAACATGCTTGTAAACTGCTCATCTAAAACTCTACTTGGCGTTGCATGTTCGCGTTGCGCTATTGGCATCTTCGTCGCATAGGTATGCTACAAAACAATATAGTGCATCCCCTTCACTCACGCAAATATTTGGATAAATACGCCAAGTGGAGTGCCAGTATAATAAAATGAGCCAATACCAACTATCAAGACGTTTCCTCGTCCAAATTTTCGTTACTTCTAGTTTAGGTATGTTTTACAACATAAGGGTGAACACTACTAGAATATAGTAGGTGAACGCAAAGAAGAACTTTCCAGGGTAGCTATCAACTGCATACTATTTTTAATATGCATTCGTGGAGAAAATTAGACGGGGCGCACTTTGTAGAATGACCGCCGAAAGAATGAAACGAATATAGTGAAATGAATGCGTGCAAAAACAAAAGTAGGAAAGGCTTACTCCCATTGAAGTCCTATTCTCACCATCTCACTATTCTATTTTAACAAACCCTCAACCGGACCCATCTTGATTCTGCAACGCTTTCAACTGTTTCAGCACGGTATCCAACAACTTTCTCCTGTCTCGCTCGTTCTTCTTCAAGACAGAGAAGACGGACGACTTCTGTTCAGCTTCTTTGAGCTTCTCGAGCAGCGTGGCGGCGTCGCGTGGCGTCACCAAGTTGTACTTTCGACCGTCCATGTTGATGTCGTGGAGGTAGGAAGACCAGTCCCAGCCCGTTATGAGGTCCAGCAGTTGTCTGAAAGAGATGGCAATTTTTGAATTTGGAAAAGAGTTTTTTTTTCAACTCGCGTTTCATCCTGACGTGACAACGAAACCTTTAACTGCAGTGTCTGCAGTCGAGATCGCGGAGCTCCTATTTCTGCGTGGTTTTAGCCCTTCGGGCCGATGAAAACTTAACATAACCTAGGTTCTTTTCATTCTTAACTGTCATATTTGGTAAACAAAATTCTAGCCTCAATGTACAAATTTTTGTAAAGTATTCTTTACAAAAATTTGTACATTGAGGCTAGAATTTTGTTTAGGCGTATTATGTTATCAAATAAAACTGAAGCAATATTTTGTTCATAATTTTGCTGATATTTTATCTCCAGTTCCTTTATTTACGATGAAATAGTTAAAAAATAACAAAAATGAGACGTTTTGAGGTTAGAATTTTGTTTACCAAATAGGACAGTTAAGAATGAAAAGACCTTAAACCTATCTATCCATGACGAGTCGAGTGTGGATTCTTTGCGATTGTACGTGCAAAAACAAAACACAAAAGTAGGCAAAATGCGTCTTCGCCATTTTATATTTAGGGTGTTAGGGTGCGACCAAACCGCCGCGTATACGCAGTGACTTGTCGTATGCGTCACGTTTTCTCACCGTTTCTTCATAAGTTTGGGTGCGACCAAACCGCCGCGTATACGCAGTGACGTGTCGTAGGCGTCACGTTTTCTCACCGTTTCTTCATACATTTTATTGCGATTCCGTAACGTCACCGTTTTTTAAGCGGCGGTGTGGTCGTACCCTTATGCGTTTTAGTCGGTTTTAGTTTTTAGACGTATTACGCGGTAGTCATATTGAGATGTAGGCAAAACTACAACCAGTCAAATTGCGTTGTAGACCGTCTGAGACCAACCCGAAATTTCGTTGTACCTACCTGGGGGTCGTCGAATCCAAACAAAATTACCAGGGCACCCATTTTACCTAAAAGAACCATAACTTTCACTAAATTGACTGAGCAAGCGCGGCGTTTTGAAACCAGGTTTGTACACAACCTCGCACCGAATACAGATTCCAAACTAAAATTACACCGCACGAGCCCCAACGCGATGGCAATAAAAATTTACAACAAATTAAACGACAACATTAAAAGCGAAAAAACCGAAAAGCGTTTCAATAATATTTTAAGAGATCTCTTAGCCAGTAAGAGTTATTATACTCTGCAAGAATACTTTGATGACAACAATACATAAATTAAACAAATTCTGGTCTGCCTTTGTTCCATCTAATGTAATGCTAATTAATTAAAAATAAATACCTAATGCAATGCTATTAAATTTTATTGTAATTAAATTAAAATATATTTATATCTATATAGAATTAAACTTAAAATAAATAAATTAATTAGATTTTAAATTGTAACCAAATGATCTTAACATAAATTATAGTGACATGAGAATCTAAGAATAATTAAATTACGTGTAAATTGTGTATAAATTCGTTATAATATTATTATGTGTACCTATGTTGTGTTATATAATGTTATAATTTAGGTTTAAGTTTTAATTTTTTGCAATGCCCTTCCAGGGCTATTCATAATGTATTTTTGATGATGCAAATAAAGGAAATTGAAATTGAGAGGCTCCAACAGAAAACTCATCATAACCCAGTTACAATCTCGAGTAGCACTCCTAAAAGTACACACAGCAAAGCTATTCGGTAAGCAGGTTTAAAGCGGCGCGTGCATGCAAAGGTGCTTACCGAATAGCTTTGCTGTGTGTACCAGGGGCCTTACCATGACGTCTTCATGCGATTCAGTTTAGGTTCGCTCGCTGTCAGATTCATACTAAAAGTGGCAGCTAAAACTTGAACTGAGTCGGAATTAGGACGTCATGGTAAGGCCCCAGAGCACCATAAGTCACAAAGCGGCTGACCCCGGCTCTCGCGAGCCTGTAGAGCGCGTCCGAAGTGGCCAGGAAACTAACCATAACCCAATTACAATCTCGCGTAGCACTCCTAAAAGTACCAGGGCACAATAAGTCACAAAGCGGCTGACCTGAGGCTCGCGAAGTGCTCCAGCAGCTCGCCCTCGCGCAGCCCGGGCACGGGCTCGCCAGCCGCGAACTGCTCGCATTGGATCACGTCTAAATCCAGCTGATAGAGCGCGCCCGAGGATATCTGCTTCACGGCCGGGTCCAGTAGCAGGTTGCGGAGACGGGTGGCTATGCGGTTGGTGGCCGCACGCACTGCTGCTACCCTAGTAGGTGCAGGAGATATTAAGCGTTTAGTGATGAAGAAGCATCTTCTATTGTGATAAGTCCGCTTAAATCTTGAAAATTACTTTGATATATCCCTGTGGAACACATTCAGATTATTTAGATGAAATTTCATTTGAGGAGGGTGCATTCCTACTGAGCTGGCAACGTCGCATTTTTTACGAGATACGTCACGAGATATAGTATTTTATCCCTTTAATACGAAAATAAAAGTCCATCGCGATTAATCATTGCATTGGACACATTAATACACTAAAAACGAAGTGCACTACAGACGCACATTTGAAACTTTCATTAAATTTCTGTGAAATAATCGCAAAAAATCACCAAAAATGCGACGTTGCCAGCTCAGTAGGGATAAACGCTGTTAAAAAAAAAACATTTAGATTTTTTATCTCTATTTAATCTCTACCTGGCCCTCTCCGGGAGTTGTTCTAGTGACGTCAGCACTCCGGACAAATAGCTGAGCATGTCCGTCACAAACGCCGACGCTTGTCCGGTCGGCTCCACTAGAAAAAAAAACCTTTAGTTAGTTTTCATTTTATTTAATTTAAACACTGGTATTTTTAAATATACAAGGTTGAGGTCTCTTAATAGGTACTTTCATACCTGTAACAGGAGGACTCGCTCTTCCAGAACAAGAAATGAAGGCTTATATTCATACCCCCTTATTCATAAACGCTTTACAGGCTTCTGCTAACTTGACAATCGTTTGTCCTTATCTGTGAAAGGTAAATGTCAAAGTGACAGATAAGGACAAACGATTACTAAGTTATCAGAATCCTAAAGAGCGTTTCTGAATAAGGGGGTGAGACAACCCTCCTCGCGTTCCTTTCCTCCACCCCGTATACCTAGTAGCCAGTCATAGTTCTCCAGATCAAGAAACTCGTCGACTTTCTTCTCCAAATTGTCGCAGATTTGTTTCTCCGCGTCGTCGCGCGCCGCTTGGAACATACTGCCGGCCGCCTGCAAGCATTATCAATATTATCACCATCATCACCAGACAAAAGACGTCCACTGCTCAAAATATTCCCCCAAATTAATTAATTAATTGATAGTACCCGGATGACCGGTTTTTTTTTGGTACGTTTTCTAAAAATGAAACCTAGCTAGATCGATTTATCGCCCCCGCAACCCCCAGCATAACAAATTTCATGAGAATCGTTGGAGCCGTCTCAAAGATTCAGATTATATATACATATAGAGGTATACACAAGAATTGCTCTTTTAGAGGGTATTATACAATGATATTACATATAAACAGGGAGTAGATATGTTACTACCGCGCCCGAGCTATAGACTCATAAATGACCCAATCGACACATGTCGCAATCAGTTTACCTCAAACAAGCCATAGTATGAGTAGTCAATGTGACAGTTGAACAAATCAATGTAAAATGCCGTCGTGTGTATTTAGAAAGTGCACAAATTATGTTGCTAAAGCTAATAAAGCTCAAGGAATCACATATCACATGTAAGTATAAAAAATATTTTTTTTTACTACGTATTTTTAGTCTTTCGTAAAAAATACAAGTGCTAAGACGGCAACATAGATAAAAAAATCAGATGCGACAACGTAGGTATCAATATGGCCGGGTGAATCATATCATAGCACACATAGTGTTATTAATATTATTACTATTGAACAAAATAAAGTCCTAAAGTCGTCTAAAAATATTATTATTTTATTACTATTGACACAAAGTGTGGGCCTAACTTTAGGCATTCTCCTTTGGTACAGAGATGGTTTGTACCGTGATGTTGAAGGTCTGAGTAGTTAATGTGGAACGTTAGTACCCCGTCAGTGTTAAAATTTAACTAAGTATTCACAACTTTTTTTATAGATCCCCTTCTAATGAAGTAAGAAAAAAAGAGTGGATCGCAATAGTGCCTAGGCAACGAAGTGAATTAGACTGGATAGCAGCCGTTTTACCAAATTTCAAAAAATCGAGGTTTGGGAAATGAAACATTTGACCAAAATAAATTTGGTAAAACGGCAGGATCCGGAATTCGGAAGCTATAGATAGGTAACTTCCAAAGTTGTTTAATATACTTTTGTGAAAAATGTACATAAATATTTCTGCTCGAAATTGTGACTTGTGTAAGTCACTCAATTCAAATGTATATACAAAATTAAAACATTGTTTCATTTAAACACAAACAACCTGTTTTATTTCGGTCTGTTTTCTACCTACTTTATAATATCCGTGCTATCTGATGTCGGTTATTATTATTAATCTATGTCCCTGTCATCAATGTCATCCTACTCAAAGCGCAATGGCTTAGAGATAGCTATCTCTTTTACTCTCGCGTTCACCGTATCTTTGTTCGTCATTCATTAGTGAATCACGAGACCATAAAGTTTTATTGATATCTATAATATATGTATGTATTTTATTTAGGTACCTGAGTAGTCACCAGGTCCGATCCGGTGATATTGCTGATAAACTCGTAGAGGCATATCGTAGCGTCTTCCAAGTAATGAGTGTCCACGATTATCTAAAAAAAAAAACTTTCATAAGTACAATTTATTATCATGACGTTTGATTTCCTAGCAGATTTTAGGAGACTATCAAGGTCATCAAACAGGGAAAATAAAATTTATAAATAATAAGCCGGCATAAAAAGCCGTGGCAGCCTAGTGGTTTGACCTGTGGCCTCTCAAGCAGAGGGTCGCGGGTTCGAAACCCGGGCTAGCACATCTGAAGTTTTCGAAATTTATGTGCGAAATTACATTTGAAATTTACCATGAGCTTTTCGGTGAAGGAAAACATCGTGAGGAAACCGGACCAATCCCAATAAAGCTATATACCCATCTGGGTTGGAAGGTCAGATGGCAGTCGCTTCTGTAAAAACTAGTGTCTACGCCAAATGCCGTAAAACGCTAGGAAGATATCGACATGGCATCTAAAAATATGGCAAATCATTTATTACTGAATATAAAATAATTGCAAATGAAATTCGGGCATATGAGATTAGTACAGTTGAGGGCATAAATATCGATACAGCCATCATGACAAATATATGTCACCAGCCTTATTGTTTACAGCATAAAGGTGTTTTTGACGCTTGGCAACGTACATTATATTTTATGCCCTTGACTACAGTCGGTTTCCTAAAGCATCCAGTTTTGTATAAAAGTATGAAAAAGTGGATAATTTTCTCAGCAGGCAGGCCGAGTGGCGCGAGGGTGTACCTGCACGAGCTGCATCAACGGCAGCGGGTGCCGGAACAGCGCCGACAGGCAGCCAGTGAAGGAGCGGCTCAGCAGCAGCGACGCCGAGTGTCGCGCCGCGGCCGCGCGCCGCCCGCCCCCCAGGCCCAGACCCGCTGAATACTTCAGCCACGCGTATATAAATTCCTTCACTTGCACATACACGGCTGGCACTATTGAAGAGAACGGGAACCTGCCAACAGTCAAATAAATACACATATCACGTCTATTCTATATCCCTTACGGGGTAGACACCCAAGGCAACAAGACCTAAAGGCCACGGTTAGCATAATTGTGGGCATATAGGTGGAAAGGGGAATCATAATATAAATAAATAAATAAATATAAATATCAGGAAACAATTCACACAAATTGTCCTAGTCCCAAAGTAAGCGCTAGTAAGGCTTGTGTTATGGGTACTAGACAATGATATACATACTTATTTAGAGAAATACATACTTAAATAGATAGAAACATCCATGACACAGGAACAAATATTCGTGCTCATCACACAAATGTATGCCCATACCATACCAGGATTCCAACCCGGGGACGCTTGCTTCGCAGGCAGGGTCACTACCAACTAGGTCAACCGCATCGTCAAATAATAATAGCAATGGGTTGCTAGCCGCATCGCCTATAACATGATTCATAAGATTTTCGCTCATTCCCTCGATGGACTTTTACCATTTGCGCGGGCAGAGAAGCAACTGGTACATTCTATGTTATTTCTTTACTCCAAGACCAGTATGGAAGTAATATGGAATGGAAGTAATAAATACACTATAGGTAAAAAACTTAAGTAAATGACCTGTTATATGTAGTAGTGAACAGAACTGATATGGGACTTAAGTAGGGTTGCCATACGTCCCGTATATACGGGACTGGTACCGTATTTGAGTATCACGTCCCGTATTGTTACGTGTCCCGTTTTTGTCCCGTATTTGTCCCGTTTTATCAATCTAACTATATATAATATTATAAATACGAAAGTATGGATGGATGGATGGATGGATGGATGTTTGTTTGTTACTCAATCACGCCAGAACGGCCCAACGGATCTGGATGAAATTCGGCACATAGAGAAAAGTCTGGAATAGCACATAGGCTACTTTTTATCCCGGAAAATTGCGTAGTTCCCGCGGGATAGCGATAGACGAATTCTTTGCAGACGAAGTCGCTGGTAACAGCTAGTACTACTATATATATAGCTTTTCAATATACACGTACTAAAGGCTCGAAGCCGACGGCAGGCGAGAGACGCGCGGGGGCGCGCGGGTGCGAGGTGAGACCGCTCGCTCAACCGCTCGGTCACTATCAAACTAATAAGTCCCGTATCAGTTCTCCAAAATTATGGCAACACTAGACTTAAGTCATTTTTCGAATTTGACTAACTAACTTGGCTCAGGGACCCAAATAGGGTCTTGGCCTCCGAAACGAGAGCACGCCATCTGTCCCGATCGTGCGCAGCTTCTTACCAGTCGTCGACTTGAAGACGTCGCACATCCGCCTGGACACTGTCCCCCCAGCGGTACCTGGGGGGACAGTGTTAATAGTTTTTCAAGGGCAGTGCTGACTGACACAATTTTGTAATATTTATTTTGTATTATATTTTTACACCCACGCCTTGTTTCCTTTTCTGTTCTCCGCTAGCCGGTGACAGTGGCACTTCTTTTGCTCTTGAAAAACTATTAACCCCGGGACTTTCGAATTTGGAACGTCAATTTTTCTATTAGCACACATTACTCACACATACAACAGGTCATAAATTTACTTAAGTTTTTCACCTATATCGAAGTATTTCGGGACTCCCAAATTTTTCCATACGATTACATACAAATAACCTTATGAGCAATATGTTATCAAACTATTGGGCCATACGTACTTCCTGGGGAACCCTTGGGCTTCCAACTCCTCGCCGTCGTAGGGGAAGGTGTCCATCACCCCGTCGTACTGCTCCTGGTTGATCACCTGAACGTAACACAGCACAGATTATTGCACTGTCACCATCGGATTAGTAAAGAGGGATAGCAGGTATTCTATACTCCATTTAATTTAGAATGAGAAACCACAACATTATATTGCGGCTCGTGTACTGTAATCTCTTTACAATTTGTACTAGAGTTGTATTAACGACACGCAAATAAAGTGACATTAAAACAATTTTATTTTGCAGCTCTCAGAATATTGTACTGTACTATTTGCTAGGTAATAAATAGTTGACCAGGCGCAATATAATGTTATTGTCGTATCTCATTCTAAATTAAATGAAGTACCTACCTATAGAGATATGCCTTATAGTCTATATATTTATTCTAGGTACTAAAATGACATTACCTGTGTTGCCTGTTTTTTACAATTCAAAAAAAGTGATGTGCCACCACTATTGAAAGTTAACGGTAAATTAAATTTAGTATAGATTTTTGTAAGTTATCCTATGTAAATACTAATTTTAAACTCAGTAAATAACACAAAATCTATATACATATAAGCATATAATTTATTAATTTAAAACATTTATTTAAACCAACTAATCTAAAATTACAACACATTGCAATATTAAAGATGTCGTGTAGCGAGGGTGGTGGTAAGGAAGTAAACCCAAGTCATAATATAACATGGCCAAACCACTTGTATCCAGACCACAAACATTGTCGATGGTTTCGAGTACACCACTAAACAATAAATGCTGGTACCTATCATTATTTCACAATTTGACATTTGCAATTGTCAATTTAGTATCTAGTATGAATAATTAGACTATATGCCCGGCTTGACAGTATCTACGCACATACCTCTATAGGCGAGAAGGTGGCGTTGTCGAGTATATCGCGGAAGACCACGACCCAGCGCTGCATCAGCACCTCCGTGTAGTGCTCCGCCATCTCCTGCAGCAGCAGCGGCAGCGGCTCCGTCGGCAAGCCGTAGCATCTGACATACGACGGGAACTATAACTATGGACTTCACACCCGGACACAATAGGGCAGTTGACACCACTAACTATCGATTTGACAACCGGATACAATAGGGCAGTTGACACTACTAAAACTAGACTTCCAAGCAAAGCGACTCTGGCGTCACTGACGCAGCGACACTGTCACTTGCTGCTGCGACAGTGACGCTGCGCTCGGAAGTTCCTTTATACATTTTCATACTGCATAATACTATCACACTGTCGCAGCGACAGTGACGCCAGAGCCGCTTTGCTCGGAAGTCTAGCTTAACTTCTGATTTAACACCCGGACACATTAGGGGAGTTGACACCACTAACTATTGATTTCACAACCGGACATAATAAGGCAGTTGGCACCACTATTTATTTCACAACCGAATATATTAGCACAGTTGACACCACTAACTATCGATCTCATAACCGAATATATTAGCGCAGTTGACACTACTAACTATTGATTTCACAAACGGACACAATAGGACAGTTGACACTACTGACTATTGATTTCACACTCGGACAAAATAGGGCAGTTGACACCACCAACTATTTCTTTCACAACCGGACATATTAGCGCAGCTGACACCACTAACTATTTATTTCACAACCGTGCATAATATTAAGGCAGTTGACACCACCTACTGATTTCAAAGAAAGAAAGAAAAAAGAAATTACAGAAAAGTGTGATGAAGTGTGAACACTGGTGATGACTCACTTAAGGGTGTTGATGAACAGCACGATCTGATGCTTGATGCTGAGCATGAGCGTGGGGTCGGTGATGAGAGAGGTGTTGGTCCGCAGCGTCGCCGCCACCTTGTTCACCGACATGCTCCACGTGTCCAGCAGCCAATCCTGGACAATGAAACAAAATTAACACAGCCCTACAAAAAGGACCGTATCTATGATAATCCGGTGACAGTAGAGCTCTCTCCTAAGCAAAATATACGCAGTGTGGGGTCTTTTCGTATTGGTTACTGACGGCATACTAACTTTTCACATTAATTGTGCTATATAAAGTGTATAGGAAGTAGCCGATAGATTTTGATTTCATGGCAATTTGTATTTCAATGTTAATATACGTGCCGGCACGCAAGTCTAGCGATGACGAGTCACGTGGAAGTGATCTGGCACTCACGGATACCGCATTTTATGCTTTTGCGCATACAAGGTCATCGCTAGACTTACGTGCCGGCACTTATATCAATGACTATTTCTTTTGATTGTGTTGACTTAAAAAGTTTGATTTTCACACCAAGGGATTGCATACATAGAAAATCACGTCTTTATCCCTTACGGGGTAGACAGAGCCTAAGGTAACAAGACCTAAAGGCCACGTTTAGCATGATTGTGGGCGTATAAATGGGAAGGGGAATCAATATAGTGATGTGTTGCTAGCCTCATCGCCTATGATTCCTAATAGAGTCGCCTAAGGGATTGCAGACTTGAGTATTTAATGTTAATCTTAGTTTGATGCCTTCCTCTGAACAAGAGTGACAGACAGATAAAAAGTGACCCCCTTATTTGTAAACGCTTTATAGGCTTCTGCTAACTTAGCAATCTCTTTTCCTTATCTGTGAAAGGTAAATGTCAATGTGACAGATAAGGACAAACGATTGCTAAGTTAGCAAAAGCCTTAGAGCGTTTATGAATAAGGGGGAAAGTAAATAAGTAAACTCTTTATTGTACAAAATAAACATAAGACAAATACAATTGACAAACACTGAGACACATGCACAAAGGCGGACTTATCCCTTTAAGGGGTCTCTTCCAGTCAACCTTTGATTCTACAAAGGTTCAGTTATCATACTTATCAATAGCCGGAAGACGTCCACTGTTGAACAAAAGGCCTCTCCCTCGGTATCCTAAAGAACCAATGATATTTCATAGTATAGATATGTTACGTTCCTAAAGTCGTCGCAAAATAAAAGGCCCGTTTTGACATTTGTCTTCCCGACGTAACTAGTGATGTAACCTTATGATTCGGTACTCGATACTCACGATAAATCGATTCAAGTTAGCATGAGTATTTGATCGATTTGAATTATATATTGTAAAGTGCATTGGATTAAAGTTCTGATTAGAAAATTTAACTTAAACTGATATTTTTAAATGATACAATGCTACGAAAGGTCAATTTTCTTTCATTTAATATTTTTGTTACAATAACATTCCCTCAATCACAAAAAAATCGAGAAAAACTGAATCTTCAGTCAATCATTTTCTTCAGATGACGAAGACGAGCCATTCTATAGAAATCAGTATTGCCATTGTTTACGGCTTTGAGCTCCAAGGTCATAATTTTCAGTAAAGATCACTATACAGCTGGTGAAATTCAGTAATAAATTGGTCTAAATAAAATAAATAAAACCGGCGAAGTGCAAGTCGGCTTTAAAAAAAATATATCTATCGATTTATTTTTTCCTTAACCGATTATTAATAGTCTGTGGACAATATAAAAAAATCGTTGTGCCACAGCACTTAGCTGAGTGAGCGATACACATCAATGAAAAATGCAATTACCTTCAGAATATTTCGATCGGTAAAAAATAGAGAACTTCATGGGCGTGAACTGTCAAAACGGGCCTTTTAAATTGCGACGACTTTAGTAAATCGCGTTTGAGAAACGTTCTCTCTGTAAACTGTCACATTGACTGTCACGGACTAATCATACTGTGGCTTGTTTGAGGTAAACTGATACGACATGATACAATTGGGTCATTTATGAATTTTCAACTCGGGCGCGGTAGTAACATATCTACTCCCTGTTTATATGTAATATCATTGTAAATAAGTAAAGCTCACATTGGAGACCAGCCCCGCGCCGGTGCTGAGCAGATGCTCCTCCAGGATGAAGAAGCCGAGCACAGCGTTCAGGTAGTTCTTGACGCTCTGGATGTTGTCGTGGAGGTTGCCAGCCGGGATCAGCACCAGCCGCGCCTGCTGCTTGCGTTGAGCTCTGGACATCACAATGTAACCACCCTCATTCATAAACGCTCTGTAGGCTTCTGCTAAAAGCCGTGGTAGCCTAGTGGTTTGACCTGTGGCCTCTCAAGCAGAGGGTCGTGGGTTCGAATCCCGGGCTCGCACCTCTGAGTTTTTCGGAATTTATGTGCGATATATCATTTGAAATTTACCATGAGCTTTTCGGTGAAGGAAAACATCGTGAGGAAACCTGCACACAACTGCGAAGCAATTCAATGGTGTGTGTGAAGTTCCCAATCCGCACTGGGCCCGCGTGGGAACTATATAGCCCAAGCCCTCTCATTCTGAGAGGAGGCCTGTGCCCAGCAGTGGGACGTATATAGGCTGGAGAGAGAGGCTTCTGCTAACTTAAGCGCCTATTATACATGGCTAAATTTAGTCATCCTAATTAGTAGAGTTGGGATGTTTGGTGGCAATGGGGTGAACAAAGAGCAGTTGAGTCGTTGTGAATATTTTTTGATTGAATGAATGAATAAATGACTGATTCATAAAATATGTAATAAAAACATTATATTGCTAAAATTTTCATGCGTTCAAGTGCTTGAATAAATTGCAATTGGAATCAAAGCTTCAAAATATTGCATATTATCTTCATCTGATGTTAAATGGTTGTCAAGATTATGAAAAGCATGTACTATAGCAATCTGTTCCATATTAGCTGGAGTACAGTTTCTCAATTTGTGAAAAGTCCATTTATGTGTGGAAAATGACCTCTCTACATCCACCGATACTAACGTAAGATGCTGCAGAACTTGGGTATGTTTTCCAAAATAACCATTCATTCATTCATTCAATCATAATAGTGTCTATAATGACGACTCCACTGCACTCTTAGTTCAAAAATGCCACCAAAATCCTAACTTAGGATGCGCTTCTGAATTACAACGCTTCTGATTACACTATTCCTGAATTTAGTCACTGAATAAGACACGTTCCCCCGCAGTCCATGGCGAGGGCGACTTGTTGCACTAAATATTATTACACGTTCCTAACTTGGATACTAACTAGGATGCTCAACCATTCAGCTTGTCAGAAACCATCCTTGTTCCTAATTAGGATACTTTTTAGGATCCTTACTTACTAAACGCGATTACACTTTACTAAATTAGGTTTCTAAATCATTTAGCATCCTATTAGCCAAGGGTAATACGCCCTTTAGCAATCGTTTGTCCTTATCTATCACTTTTACATTTACCTTTCACAAATAAGGAGAAACGATTGCTAAGTTAGCAGAAGCTTTGGAGCGTTTATGAATAAGGGGGTAAATCTTTATACATGTGAAAAAACAGCATGTTCTTCATACTCAATCCGGTGAGACGGAGACGCAGTGGAATGATTAGATTAGATTGTTTATTCATTCAATAAAAATAAAAATTACATCATAAATTGTACATTGTCAAGTTAAAAGAAGGTTGATTGAAATCGTCAAGAGTAAATAAAATCAAATTAAATTATATTTAATTTGTAGGTATTACAGATCAATTGAATATTACAAAAATGTCAAAATCAAAAACAATAATAATAAAACAATTGATACCAATAAATCAACCGCTAGGTATCGTCACTGCTTATAAATAATACCACTATTATATAAATTATGCCACTTGGGTTTCACCGCAAACGCCCCCCCTGCGACTGTGACTGGGACTGCGCCCTACCTGTAGTACTGTATGAAGTCGTTCTTGGCGCCGAGCACGCCGTGTATGTGCAGGCAGCGGTGCAGGGGGCTGAAGTCCACCAGCTCGTGGGGGCACTGGGGGCCGCTGTTCTCGCGCCCCGCTATACCGAGCAACGCCATCTCTGTTAACAATTTTTTTATCTAAAATTTTAACGAGGCTTGAGTGCACCAATGGTGACTACGTCAGCCTCATGGGAAAGTAGAGGTACCTATTTCAAACTCTGCCTTGCCCAGAGTCCGGGGCTCTGGAGCCAAAGGCGTGTCTTACAAATTTATACAATAGTACTACGTCATCTGACAAAAGGCAACTCAGGATCACATTAACACCTCCATAATTTTATTATCCAAAAAAATAACGTCAACAAATACAATAAAAAAACAATCAATCAAATAATCCGCCCGCGCCATACCAGGCGCAAAGGTGCCCATCACACTCGCAGCATTACCACGTTGTACCGCGATGGACAACCTTTGCACCAGAAACGACCCGGAGCGAGGGTCAAGGTCAAGACCTCTCTCACGAACATTATAAACAATATTAAATCACTACAAAACAAAGCTCTTTTGCTCCTGAGTATACATTGCACCCGTGCGACGCCGAAGCGAGACGCTAGTTTATGATTTTTAAAAGTGCATACACAAAAGAACCAAATGGAACCCTAATGGTGTCACGCATCCGTTCGTTTGTCTGGCCCTATAATACTGGCACTCCACTTGGCGTATTTATCCAAATATTTGCGTGAGTGAAGGGGATGCACTATATTGTTTCTAGCGTATGCGACAAAGATGCCAATAATGCAACGCGAACACGCAATGCCAAGTGGAGTGCCAGTATAACACAAGAGTCTAGAGAGTTGACTATAGAAATTGCAGTATTCAAATTTTCACGGATAGTGAACTCTAGTTATAGATTACAGGAACCTTTATAAGAAGTCTGTGGTCCCAAAATAGCTTGATAACTCCCAATGTTTGTTACATACCTTTCTTTTGCTTCACTATGCTAGCTAGAGTCCTTCCCAACATGTCCTGGGTCTGCTTTAATGCCATAGCACCAACCTGCAGGCAAAATTTACTACAATTGGTATCAATAGTCCTAATATATTTATTTATTCATTTATACACATTGGCGTCAATGAACAACTACCCCTTTATTCATAAACGCTTAGGCTTCTGCTAACTTAGTAATCGTTTGCCCTTGTCTGTCACTTTGACATTTACCTTTCACAGATAAGGACAAACGATTGTTAAGTTACCAGAAGCCTATAGAGCAGGGGTTCCCAAACTATTATTTTGCACGCCTCCCTACTGCATAAAATGAAATACTCACGCCCCCCTTCGCTTCCATGCATGGAAGAGGGAAGTCAGTGAGCTCGCCAAGTGTCTTGACTAACCAAATAAAATAAAATAAAGGTATTAATCAACCATTGTTTTATTAGGTAATATTATTTTTACAGAATCTGTAATGCAGATAATATGAAGATATAATTGTCAAAATCAATGTGATGGATGGGCTTGCATATTTTTAACAAGATTTTCAATTCTGGGTTCAATAGAAGAAAGTGCACAACGTAAATCACTAGCGATGTCGAGTTTGTTTCTATACTTCGTTTTTATAGCTACAACTGCTGAAAATGCCCTTTCACACAAATAAGTACTCGAAAAGGGTAAAAACAGTTTCAGTGCTTCTTCTGCTATGTTGGGATAAACTTTGAGATATTTTACCCAAAATAATGACTTATCCATCTTCTCGAAGTCATATTTGGCAGCTGAGTCATTTTTGATTTCCAAAGCTTGTTCTTGAAGTAGTTCTGGCAGCTCGTCTATGTCAACACGAAAAGGATCCGTAGTCAATCGGTAAATATTATCATCACACGAGTTATGGAAGTAGCGCTTGAATTCATCAGTGAGGTGCTACAAGTGTTTGGAGATTTCGGTCTTAGTGTTAGTTTCATCAAAAATCTCCATAAAACCCTCTTCATCTGTGATTGCAGCTAATCTAGGAAAGCAGGAATAATTGCCTGCTGAAATTTTACGACTCCATAATTGCAGCTTCTCGGTGAACGCAGTGATGGCATCTCGATGGCGAATTACGTTCGAATCTCCTCCTTGCAGTTTCAAATTCAATGAGTTCAACGAATCGAATATATCCGATAAATAGGCAAATACCAATTAAATTAATTAAAAAAAAAAAATTAAATATAGTATAGAGCGTTTATGAAACAAAAATTCGTCAAGAAATGTCCGAGCAGCGTTGTCTATATGTTGAGTGTATTGTATCAACACATCAACTTATATACAGATAACATTAACATATTCGTTCAAATTAACACCTTCTTTCGTGGCAGTAATGTTTAATGTCAATTGAGTTTTTGAATCAAATTTTTTTTTGTCATAAATGGAAAGATCATATATAAGTTTTGTAAGAAAAGTATTTTTAGTTTTTTTTTATTCGCTATAATTAACGAGTTATACCGATTTGAAAATTGATCGTCGAGTACCGCACCGAAAACACACCGACAGTTCCCGAACAAGGCCGAGCCGCGTGTGACGTCACAATGTTAGTTTCCACTCGTAGTTAGTATACAGGTGATACCGTTTTTTGACTTTAATCTACTCTTTTCTGTTATTATCCTACTATTATTGTAAAAGGCTATTGTTTGTGAGAGCGTATTGGTTTGTGACTCTTTCACGCTAAAACGGCTAAACAGATTTCGATAAAATTTGCCATACACGAACTTTATAATTTATTATCTGGATTTACGTACCGGCTATAGTGTAGGTGTCATTCACGATGGATGCCATCCACCGTGGTTCTTATTAATTTGTAGTTAAAGGTTAATTTTAATACATCTACGAGTCTTTGTGGATGGCACTATCTATACTTCTATCATGCTTCTATCCCAACTTTCCACGGTACCGGGATTTAAAACAATAAAATTGACAACATTTCATATTTCTGAGCCTATAATATTAATGATTATCTGTATTTTGTTTGAAAAAATAAACATTCTGACAGTTTAATTTTTTCGCTAGAGCTTGTATTTAATTTATAATAAATTTATTAATTTGTGCTCATTCTAAAAGGGCGTAACTCCGATACATAGTATCGGAGTTACGCCCTTTTAGAATGATAGCACAGAATACACACTTATCCCTTTGTCTTTTCTCTATAGAAAAAAAAACTGACGTTAATTTCAAATTGTCAATGTCAGGCCCTATTCTCCAATATTCGATTTTCGAGGTTCGCTTCGTGCTGTTCCGCTCATACAAATAGTTATTATCTTGAGAGTGAGAGAGAAGGTATGCAACGAACTTCGAAAATAGAATTTCAGAGTTGCCCCCCTTGCACTTTGAAGTTGTCAAAAATACAAAATTATGATCGCTTATTTTTTCTCGTGAAAAAAGCAAAGGCGTTTCACCCATCCTGTGGTAGTTTTGGTAAAATTAGGACATATTTTTAATTAATTTGTATTTTTTATAATAAGCGATACTAAAATTATATAAACATTAGTGGCATAAGTGTCAAAATGTCATCCGCCATCTTGGATCCAAAAAAGTATGTCAAAATCTGGCTCAGAGCCACAAAATTACTCGAAAACGACACCCATAAACATTTTTAGTGGAATAAGTGTCAAAATGTCATCCGCCATCTTGTATCCAAAAAATTATGCCAACACCGGGCTCAGAGCCACCAAATTACTCGAAAACGACACCCATAAACATTTTTAGTGTCAAAGTGTCAAAATGTCATCCGCCATCTTGAATCCAAAAAAGTATGTCAAAATCAGGCTCAGAAGCACCAAATTACTCAATTCAATTCAATTCAATTTTTATAGTTATAGCTCCATCGATACTGTCGATGATTCTGCCAATGTCGAGGTTGAAAAAGACACTGCTTGTCTTCAATCAGCCGTTGTTCGGTACCTTCGGCGTGCGGTACTCTGATGAGAATCTAAAATAGACAACACATACATAAATTGTTAGACTACCTACAAATATAATTTGTTAATTTTTATAAATTTACATAGAACAGTTACAAGGGAGGTGTGTGATAGTGTAAGAAGGAAATTTAAGTTAACAGGGCGAGGAATTTTGGACCAAATTACTCAAAAACGACACCCATCAATATTTTAGTGTCAAAGTGTCAATAGTGTCAAAATGTCATCCACCATCTTGGATTTAAAAAATTATGCCAAAATCGGGCTGTTTTACTCTCCTCACCCGGAACACATCAGCGCAAGCATTGCTGCTTGGCGGCAGGATTACTAAGATGCTGGTACAGTCGACGTCAAAGATATATTTACACTTTAGTGCCTTGTCGCTCCAAGCACTTTGACAACTTCATATGAAACTTCAAACATATAGTTACAACGACAAGGTACTAAAGTGTCAAGATATCTTTGACGTTAACCGTACCTAGCGATCCGAACGTACCTACCTAGAACAAGGTTAGGCTCTTACACCCGCAAAAATTCCCATTGAATATATAATACAATCCCACGGGATTATAAAAAAAACTAGAAATACCTATCAACCACAAAATCTAGCCATTAAAATTTACGTACCTACGGTCGAAGAAACTGAATCACGTAACCTAGGTACCTAATAGGTACAATTTAGCAATAATATCTCTGGCAGGGTGTATGTTAAAATTCCACAGTGGTAGGTAAGCGATTCAGTATCTTTCACTGTACTTAGGTACTTTATTGTGAAATCTCAGGTCCAGTAAAATCAATCCAGTTCACATAAATCAGAAACATTATCTGGATTACGCTTTTATTACCTACCTACACATGACTAAAACAAAAATTTACTTACTATAAGGTGATACTCGTGCTCGTTTGCCAACTTATTTCATAAAAAAAACTTCAGCAGATATTTTTTGTATTAAATTTCGGATATTTTTAGTGAAATCAGCCGTTAACCCAGTACTGTCGTGAAATTGCTTTAACATTGTGACGTCACAGCCATGGCGACCAATCATGGCCCGTTCCCGGTCAAGTGGTCATATTTCAAATTTCATCAATTTTGAATTGCTTATAATTCATTTAAAAAAAATATTTTAAGATTTCTTTGAATTAGATATTATATAATATGCTATAAAGTTTTAAAAAACATAAAAAAATCGATACTTTTTTTAAATTCAAAGACTCAATTGCATACGATCGTGAGAAGTAATGACACGACGCCACGCGCTGGAAACCTATCTGTCTCTTTTGTTCTGAAGCGTTTGAGATTATGGTGCGAAAGAGACATAAACATTGTTATCAAAACGCGGTCGAAACACGACTGAACCAAAACTCTGCACAATAGACGCGTCGTGCAGACTTTTGCTTCCGACAGTTTTTTAACGAGATTGGGAGTCTAGTTGTTTATTATACGTCAATGTTTACTCATCAGTCAGATCAGAAGTGTTAAGGGTGGGGTGCGAGTCGTGTTACCTACGCGTGTGGTGAAGAGCAGTGCTTGGTCCGGTGCACCCTGGGCATCGGTTAATGATGTCCTAACGGTCTTCGAGGGATATCATTATCCGTTGGCCCGACAGAGGGGGGTCTTATGACCGTGTTCTACCGTACAACGTTGCCGACATCAAGATTTTTGAATACTGTATTTATTCGGGCATGTTTGCGATGGCAAGGACAGATGACTTTTACGCCATTATTCGCAAAAAAACTGCTTCCCTGCTGTTTCGACTACGAGCTAGCCCCAATGCCATTCTGAAGACCATGACAGGCATGAGCGACTCTGCTATCGTTCGTCATTTAATGATGTCTCACGTAAACAAAAACAATGTATCCGGGTGAGACACTTCTCAGCTACTTGTGTCGGTAAGATGTGAAGTGAGAATATTCAGGACATGTTATGATTATTAGTTTTATTGTTATATTTTCTTTAAATTTATTGTAATATAATGTATAGACGACATGACATACTAAACTAACAAAAGGATAAATTTCGTTTTACTAACAAACTATGGACCATCAATGATGTCTGCAATAAACGTTTTTTTTTTTTTTATTACGTCAACATTGGCGAAATCACATCGATCGATGCGGCCATATATTAAAAAAAGAAGAAGAAGATCAGAAGTGTGTGGCCTTTTTAAGTGTAAGGGTATCACCTGAGGGCTAAGTCTGCGGATGTCTTCGAGGAAGTCACGGAGGTCAGCCATGGAGGCCAGGCGGATGGCTTCCCGCAGCCGGGGGATGTCGGCTGCTATCTGACCGCACCACTTGTACGGAGCCACCCGAGGGAGCAACACGTGCTCGAGTTGCTCGAGAGTCTTGAGTGCTGGGTAGTACCTGTTTAGGATACAGGGTCCAATTTTATATACAATACATATATCACATCTTTATGGGGTAGACAGACCCTAAGGTGACAAAACCTTAAAGCCAAGTTTAGCATGATTAAGGGTGTATAAGAGGAAAGGGAATCAAAATAGTGATGGGTTGCTTGCTAGCCGCATCGCCTATAGCATGATACTAAGAAAATCTTGGGCGAAAATTTTATATACACACATACATACATACATATCGTCACGCCTCTTTCCCACAGGGGTAGGCAGAGACTACTTTGTTCCACTTGCTACGATCCTGACATACCTCTTTCGCTTCATCCACATTCTTCTTCTTCATCCACAAAATTTTATATGTGATACAGTAATAGTGTTTCTACTTTCTAATTCTTAGTAATAGTTCTAGTCTTTACCTCTTAGCGTCAACTTGACTCTTCAATTTAGAGTAAGTGGTAAGCAATGGCAGGCATAGCTCCATCTTCTCTATAGTGGCTGCAATGTTCAGCTCAACCCTTCGAGCACGGATCAACTCCTCTGCTCGCGTGCAGAGGCCTGCAACGTTAAATTGACAATGCTTAGGATAACTTTAAATAAATAACCACCACTTGCTACATTGAAACTACGAAATAAATGGTTTAATTCACAATTATAAGTAGAAGAGTATCCAACTAGTTTAGATCTTAGGCCAACCACATACATATGGAATTTTCATACTGTTTCCATACGTAATGATGTCAATTCGTAGCCATATCCCGTTCCATTATATTATAGCGATGTCACGTTCGCTGACGTCATTCCGTACCAAAACCGTATGAAAATTCCGTATGTATGTGGTCAGCCTTATTGGAAGTTCTTATTGATGGGTAGGTGCACATGCGTTCACGAAGGCTGCGCATCTTGCACTACCCTTCTTTAAACTGCCATGTTTATTAATTACTAATTACCTTCCGTAGTTTCCTTGACATTGGCATCAACATTGGATATCTCAGCGTGGAGCTCCTCTGCATGGGATCGTACTTGCAGCAGCTCACGGATTGAATCAATGAATCCCTGACGACAATATACAATATAATCCCTAACATATATAACATATATTTTTTAAATACTTTTAGTCTTTTTTTTACTAAGGGTTTTATTTTAACTAAGCAGTAAGAGGCACATTAACAGAGCTTCAATAAAATCACTTTGGCCCTTGTACAAATCTTGATTGGATTAATGTCCTAGGTAATCCTAGAACTAGAACCACTCTGCTCTGCCTGGTGAAGTTACAGTAAACATAGTCTTACCTGATAGTGGAAGTTGCACAATTTCTCAATCTCCTTGTCATGTTGCTTGATTCGTTCGTCTAGTTGCTGCACAAAAGCCTCGTGACCTTCTCCTTCGTACACGGATCGGAATGCCGGTCCCCAATAGTCGTCTATGCCCTCAATTTCCTAAACAAATTAACAGCATATTGTTAGCTAACCAGTAAAGTAACAGTATAATGAAGTAAATTGATACCTCAGGGTCACATTAGTAACGATAAACGGAACATCAAATAAGTTAATCAACTAAAACTTCATAGTTAAAGTGGGTGTGTACCTGAATAGTTGCACTCGTCATTTTAAAGCTGCTATGCTATAGTTCCACTTAGACTTAAGGGTATAATTTAGCTCACATTTCAACTGTCGGTAATGTTTTGCAAGAATCACAAATATATGGAATTATTTTGTGAGTTTATGATGCATAAAAACCGTATAAAAACAAGTAACGTAACAACGAAATCATTGAAAAAATCATGACATTGACTTTGACATTGACAACTTTGAAGCGTTTTTCTTAGGTTTATTGTTTGTTTGGGTCGAACTCGTCGAACTAGAATACCTTAAGTAACATTATATTAATTTTAAAATGTTCATATTCAAACATATATTACATTTTCTAAATAAGATGCCTAGTTTGTGCTCATTTTTGTATTTTGTGCTACACTTTTTTATCTAACTTAAAACACGATAAAGAACGCCTTATTGCGATCCGTATGTTCAAATACTAGCATTGTTATGTTAACATCAGTTTAAATCAAATATCTGTCCAAGATAGAAATTTCGAAAAAAAATATTTTTGATGACAGATTAGAATTCATTTTCATTTTATGCAATGTTTTTAAACTCCCTATCTAGTTAGTTAGACTTTGCTGGATTTGCGAATAGAAAGCAAAACATTACGAATTTTAAGACATAATTCGGAACATGTGTATAATGTTACTTACTTTATTTACTTTTTCCCCAAAGCCGGAACAGCGAATTGTTAGGTATAGTTACTTTGTAAATACCCACTTGAGAAAAAAATCGAGGGCGCCGCTTTCTTCAGAATTATTCATAATCGGTACTAAATACGGAAATATTGACACTATTTCAAATCAATCGTGATGATGGGAAGCGTACGTGTATCAGTATATAACCAAATATTATCACCAGCAAATTGTACCTAATGTTATCTTGAAAATGATGATTCGCTGCAATGACTTTTCTATAAAATATATATAAATAAGTTATAAATACAATTCATAAATAAATACATACATTAATCTGGGTATTAACTATTGACGTGATAACGTCTTACAAATCGATGAACGCCGGCCGCACTCACGAAAAAGCATGACTCATTGCGTAATGCGTAACGTTACTGACGTCAGTGTGTGTCGCAAATAGCGACATCTGTTGCTTGTTGTCGCAACCTCTTTCCGTACCTCACTTAATAAAATAATAATAATAAAAGATATTTATTCAACAGTTTGCAATTACATTTAGGTATACATGTAAACAATAAAAAGCTACAAACTATTGAAATGGGTTGCAGCTCAGCTTATGCCTGTGCCACCCAGACCTAACGATCTGTTGACAAACAGACGCTGTTTTTCAGCCGCCCCCATGAAACACACACACACACACACACACACACACACACACACACACACACACACAAATAAGGACCAACACACGGGCCATTACCAACCTCATCAACTCCACACATGCGCTGGTAGTTAGGTACTTTGACGGTCGTTAGATTTATTTCATAGAATAGATAGGTACTACGCGATTTGACCAAGTGTCGATAGATGGCGTAACTTAGCCTACCCCCAAAAGTGACCATTTATAGTCATCACGTAAAACTATTGCCCGTAAACCGACTATAGACAACCGGTTTTTGTTGTATTCAGTTTTGATATTTTTTTGTGAAGTCAACATTATCATGTTAGTTTGATTTAAACGTTACACTTTGGATTCTAAAAACCGGAATAAATGTTTATTTTATTTTGACGTGACAACGTCTTATAAATTGGTTTGCCGGGTGACACTTCAAGAAACTGCGTTACGCTCCGCTCACGTTATGCGCTCACAATGAGAGCGAGTGAGAGGCACGCGGGCATGGTTAGCCCGCCTAAGAGCGAGAGAGACAGACATAAAAAGTGAAAGGCACGCGTCCCTTCCACTCGAGCACAGTTAGCCCGCCTAAGAGCGAGAGAGACAGAGCGAGAGAGAGAGAGTGAGAGAGATAGGCATACACACCGGTTCATGTCTTGCGCTTCTATTTCGCTTAGGCGCCTGCATACAAGTTTACACGTCCTTCTTCCTACTATACGAATGAATATTCACATTAAAATTATTTTACCACTCAAAGTCGTTGTCACGTAAAACTTTCGCCCGTATACCGACTTTACAGGCAACCAATTTTTTTATTAGTCTTTATTCATTCCTAAAAGACGCAAGCTTGAGATCTTGTCTTTATTTGCTAGTTCATATAAATTGCCTACGTTCTGTTTTGATTATAAGACTACCTATTTTAATTAAAATTACTATTGTAATTGTTAGAAAAATCCGTTCTTTACTCCGAAGTTTGAAATTTAAAGTTGGTTCTGTGCCGTTCCATTCGTGCTAATGATATTTTTGGGAGGGTAAGAGAGATGGTAAGATATAAACTTTGAATTCCCATTTGCTTTGAATATCATTTTTCTCCCTTACTTATGGGTGTTGGTTTAGTGCAGGTAACCCCAACTAGGCCATATGCCAAAATCTTACAGAACTGCCAATTCGGCTGAAGCCCTTGTGCGGTTCGTGTTATATATCGTAGGGCTGCATCTCGCAGTCGTTCGAAACGACCAGAAACCTGGTCCGACCCATGTTGCCGTAATTGAATAAATTTCAAAGTCTTTAATTAATTTCTTACTGGTGTTCTAAAGTCCGCAACCATGGCTCACTGTATGAGAGTTTTGCATGGCCAGGTAAGTCCTTCGCGTTTCCAAAATTTTCCACGTTTCGTTAACTATTAAAATTCCAAAATTATCGCTTATGATGTATTTCATCTCGACGTATATGTTTACATCGTTATCAGTGTTTTGATTAAGAAATTTTACGAACGCGTATTGGCATATCTGAATGATAGGTCAGGTCAAGCTATATAACATAACGTGAGGTCAATTAGGGTTATTTGTAGTAAGTGTAAACCGGATTCTCTTATTTCAGGCGATATCTGTCCTTATACCGTGAGTGGAGTATTTTTTATGGGGTAAAGGGGTGACGTACTTTTTTTTTTGTTCAGGGTGGCAGGACTAGAACTGTGCTCTTGGAGATCCAGCAAAGATGTTTCAGCGTGTCGCCCCTCACGGCCGCGGCCGCCCAGGTACGAAAAACCCTCCAAATACCTTGTTTAAAACATTTTTCTTTGATAAAACCCCAGTGTTATGTAACCGTCATTGACTTGAAAAATGTAGTTCATTTGTTGTTTTAAGTTCTGTAATGTGTTTTTTTGGTGTTGTAGGTCGCTATGTCGAAGCTAGACAAAGCCCCGCTTCCTTATGCGAAATTATCCAAAAATTTGGAAGTTGTGAAGAAGAGGTTAGGTCGTGACATGACCTTGTCCGAGAAAGTGTTGTACTCCCATCTCGATGATCCTAAGGGACAGGTAAGACTAAAACTATTTAATTAATATTCTTTATTTTAATATTTAAGCAAATTTTACACTGTTATTTGATACAGGTTGCTAAAAGATGGTGATGTGATAAGCACTAACTGATAATGTGTTGTGTCAACAAACAAATTCTTCATATATGTGTGTGGAATATTTTACAAAGTGGGAAATAAAACTTGGTTTGGACTAACATTAGGTACATCATAGAAGCTATGGGATGATGATCTTTGTTTTTTTAATTCTGACAAAATAATCATAAGAAATTGTACTCAGGACAAAATTGAATTATATTAGCATAATCTTTGACTTATTCATGTTTTTATGAAGATTTAAATTAAAGTTCAAGTTTTACAGTAGTGTTTAATATATCACAGCAAAGTTTTAAAAGTTAACTTTATGTATTTTTTATAAGGAAATCGAACGTGGCACAAGCTACCTGCGTCTCCGGCCCGACCGAGTTGCCATGCAGGATGCTACAGCTCAGATGGCCATGCTCCAGTTCATCTCGTCCGGGCTGCCTCGCGTAGCAGTACCTTCCACCATCCACTGTGACCATTTGATCGAGGCCCAGGTTGGAGGTGACAAGGATTTGGCGAGAGCTAAGGTAATAACCTTACTAAAAAAACACCAGGTAGCACTCCGGGAGTGCCGGCAGAAATGAAAACCACTCACACACTTGCGCAAAAAAAAAAAAAAAACTTTTTCTACACGAGATTTGAACTGGTCACCTGAGAGAACGCATTGTTATTCCACACCTTATACCACTAGGCCAAACGCTAAAGCATACGTTAAAGCGACGATATCAACATACACTTTAAAAATCTAACGCAACTCTAGCTTCATTCGTATTTCAAAATAAGCTCTTAGAGGATTCTGATATCCTGGTACTTAAAATCTCCCTCCGTCTTACGCCTGACGCGAGTTTAACATTTTTTACCCATCCCAAAAGCACCGCCAAAGAAAATTTTTCACTTCAAAAAACTGCTTGTCCAACTGTTAAAATCATATTGAATTAGAGACATAAGGAAATACTTTGTAGTATTTAATTTAGTATGCCAGATGAAAGTTGAGGATACAGGAAAACTAAATCTGAATCACCTTGTCCTCAATGTGGCAAACAATTCTCACCTCAGTGATATTTATTAACTGAGATGATTATGCATTTGAATTATGTTGATAAAGTAGTTCATTTATTAGCAACTAAGTACGTTGAGTTTTACACCAATTTAAAATACATACGGTGTTATTACAAGAAAGTTAAACACAAAAAATAAACTATTGAAAAATCAACCTTAAGTCAATGGATTAATTTTTAGACACGCATTCAACATCTGTCTAACTTTTTTGTAACAACACCTTTAAGTTCTAAAAATTTTGCCTAATCTACTTCATTAAAATTATTATGTATAATATTAATATGACATGGGCTCTGATAGCTAAGAAATTCGCAGCTATTTTTTGAATTACTGGTATTGGTAAATAAGGATTAATGTTGGCAACTATGTCTCCTACTATCCCACAATATTATAAATGCTCTTGTATTTATAATTTTACATGGATGTTTCGATGAAGTACTGTTGAGTACTGCTGAACTGAATAGATTTAATTAAATTTGGCACAGAGATTATAGCCGGAATATCCCGGAAAACTGTATAATTGCTGCGGGGTAGTGATAAATGAATTCTTGGCAGACGAAGTCGTGGGCAACAGCTAATATGTAAAATTGCAGCAGCTCCGTCTCCATTCGCTGAAATGTAAAGTATACAATTGTTTTAATTATGTTCATTATCTTTTAGGACATCAACAAAGAGGTATACAAGTTCCTTGAGACCGCTGGAGCTAAGTACGGTGTCGGTTTCTGGAAGCCCGGCTCTGGTATCATCCATCAGATCATCTTGGAGAACTACGCCTTCCCCGGCTTGCTGATGATCGGCACTGACTCCCACACGCCCAACGGTGGTGGCCTCGGAGGACTCTGCATTGGTGAGTTTTTATATTTTTTTGTTGATGTCGTTGCAAAGACTACTATTTAGCCAGCCAGTTGAAAATCTGGAGGTGGGGGAGTATTTGAGGATGTTGGTCTAAGTGATGACTTTAGAGGCTGGCATAGTCACAAGGGTGCACCTAAATCTCGTAAAAAATGGGCATTTAAAAAAAAATATTTGCGTTGTGCTTTTTTTGTTTATTTGTTTACTACCTTATTCTTAAGGTTTAATATTACATTAGTGTCAGTGGAATGGCTTAGAATATGAAAGACTATTGGTAGGAAAAGCACTTACTTGATTGCCTATACTATACCCTGGTAATGATTATTCAAAGTGGAAACGTCTGAAATTGTAAACCTGATCAGTATTATGATTTTGATTACATATCAAAAAAAGATACAACCGAATTGAGATCCTCTTTTATTTGATCCTTTTTTTTAAATCAGTTAAAAATGCAATTCATTATTGTACATGTTTACGAAATACATAGTATCGTAATAATAAAGTTCGTAAAGGTCATGTAAAACAGACGTTTTCTGATAAGTTTAATTGTAATGGTGACCCGGACCTGTCTTTTTTTGTTCCTAAAATAGTTTAATCTGTAGCACATTTATCTCACTAGTCGAATCTTCATTTTCAGACAAGAATGAATAATGCCTAATAGTAATTCGTAATTCTAATTATTGAAACTGTTTTTTCCATTGAAAAACATAGTACATTACTACAGAGGGTGGAAAGTAAGGGGTTGCCGGCCGAAAACATAGACGTGAGCATAGTGAGCGAGGCTGGATATTTGAGGCTGGCAACTCCTTTTCCCGCCGTGGTATGTATAGTGCTTTTCTCAAACATGCAATGAAATAAATTAAAAACCTCCTAGAACTTAAAGTTTTGGTTCTAGAGAAACTGAAAGTAAACTAGAGAGAATAAAACCACGAAATGTAACAAACCTCGTTTTATTTTCTATATGTGCAGTAGAAGGGTAGGTTGAAAGGCATAACGATGGGGCCCCCTTTCTCGAAGCCTAAATTAAATGAAATTGTTTATTCGTCATCATAGGTATTTGAAAAAATGTTACTAAAAGTATTGAGGTACCTCTATGATCTGCCTTTTTGGCGTACGAATTATTAGTGAATTTAGTCACGATTTTTTTCAGTTATTAATTAGTTATTAATAATAATATTCATAGATTATATTACAGCGTAAGTCAAAAAGATTATAAAATAATAAAAAAAAACCATGCATTATTCCATTCTTTGTACAATCTTTGTTCTTTGTTCTTATTAGACTAACTAAACTTTTCCTTGTTACCAGGTGTCGGTGGTGCCGACGCTGTGGACGTCATGGCTGACATCCCGTGGGAACTCAAGTGCCCCAAGGTCATCGGTGTCAAGCTGACTGGTAAGTCATTGCTCCTTAGCTGTCATTAGCTGGCTGTCAAACTTTAGGCTTCAAGTGCCACAAATGACTGCGAAGTCACAAAAGCATCATGCGTCTCCAAGACTGAATATTAGATCTTCAATTTTTTAGAAGAAGTTTGTTAGTTCAGTTTCTAATTAAGGGGGGGGGTTACAATTTTGTTTAGCGGGGGAAATAATAATAATAATAATAACAGCCTTGTTTCGCTGACCTTCTTAACTTTTTACATGCCATTCTTATAATATAAAATAGTAGTATTCTTAAATCTAATTTAAATTTACATAAATCAAAAAAAAAATTACTCAATTTATTAGCAACCACTTCTGTCAGGTTGTCTGTTGACATAGGCCTCACCCAATTGTTTCCATGTTAGCGGGGGTAGTTGGAGCTGAATAATTAAACAATAAGTAATTTTGATTACTGATGACATTTTAGGGTAGGTAAAGAAGTTTCTACGGTGGGCATTGCCCACCCTTGCCCCGCTAGCTAGCTACGCCCAATGTTGAAGGTTAATCCCACAGTCAACAAGGATTTGTAAATAACTATTTTAAATCGTTACACCGAACGAGATCAATCAGATTGACTCAATCTAGTCATCATTGGTTCTATCTCCACGATTGCCACTTCAGATAAGCGACTCTAAAGCCCAATTTCTTGTAATCAGTAAATTGTGGGATTCCCATCATACTTATGAATAAAATTTGACCTCGCTACATTCGTTCAATCTGATCTATGTCGTCTCGACGCCATGTCGTCATACATATGTTTATTTCCACTAACCACCTGAGAAAATACTGTAAAAACAACTTTAGTGTCATCTTAGCAAAGTTGTTTTTCCCTCTCCAAGTGGTGACAACTTATCATAGTGCTTGGAATATCGATATCATTGCAGACGTAAAAACAATTGATTAAAAACCATTCAAAAGGCATTGCCTTGCCTCTTTTGATAGTGTGAAATATGAATCGGTCATGATCCCAAAACATTGTGTGTAAATGTGATAAAAATGCAATATTTAGATGTTAAATAAACATGGCGCCGTGCCAAGCCTACGACACGGGTTGTTTATCCTCGCTTTAGACTTTTACTTTATTTTTAGGAGTTATTTAAGCGACGCCATACCGATGGCCTTGGCCTTTGTATTTAAAAAAAAAGTTTTAAAAATAATACTGGCTGATTCGATCTCAGAGGCTAGACCCCTAGATGAAATATTTAAGTGTGTGTGAAAAAAAAGTTTAAGCATGCATTTTTTTTTAATTTTAAATTTCCTGGTAAAGGTAAAGTGAAGGTCAGACGTAAATGCACTTAAAAATGCAATGTAATAAATCTATTAACAGCAAGCATTTGCAATGTGAAATGGTGATGAGGTTCAGGTGTTTTCAGCTTCAGACGTTTTTGGACACTCAATCCAATAATCTTGTATTGTATTGTATCTGACGTGACGGCAACTGAACTAAGCTGAATTATAAAATAATAAAAGTTGTAACAACTAAAAATAACATCCAAGTTAAAATGAAAGCAGGATACAAAGCACGTACTTCTGTCTGACTTCTGTGGCCTAAGTCCAATTTATTATCTTTATTAGACATATTAACACATTTTCCTATTAATGATGCTCATTAATGGAAATTAAATTTCCTTATCTAAAATAGCTGGTATGTTTTGCATTCATGTGTTGACTTAGGTATACATATGACACGCATAGTGCTAATGCTGAATAATTAACAATATCAATAACATTTCAAAGTTTTATTATAGGTACTTACATTTATTTAAGGACATGGCTCAATTTTAAATCATTAAGTTAGCCTTGAAATATAGCTACCACCCGTGGTCCAACTAATTTGCCCAACCCGGAAAATAATGATCCCATTATTTTGAATCACTCAATAACATTTTAATACAAAAATAGGTAGGTTGGGCTAGCTATGTATCTTCAGTTGCCCAAAGAGCAAAAACCCAAGAAAAAGGAGCTCCGTCCTTGGGCTGGGCGGAGCCCCGTCGAAAACCAGTTGACAAACTGTAGTTGGACCACGGGTCGGGAGCGTGAAATATAAGAGGTTAATGAACTTCGCTGAAGATAAATAAATTATCTTATCTATGAGCAAAAGGCCAACATCTCAATCAGGACAATTTAGAAAAATAGTCTCTTGTATGTAATTAAATTACTTTCCTGTAACTTAAGCCGAATTTAAATAATGCAACTAATTTCGTGCAACTGGCATTACATTGCTCGGCCGATAACCTAACGCTTCAAAAGTGATTAGTCAAACGCCGCAGTGTAATGTTAGTTCCACGAAATTAGTTGCATAATGTAAATTCGGCTTTAGTCTGCGCTCCACGGAAATTTCCGGCAGTAAAGTTGCCTGTGTTAATTACTAATTAGGTATCATTTCGAATAAGTTCAGCACTAGATACCATTTATTACTCACTACACTCAAACGAACAAAGTTCTCCTCTATTATGGTAGTGTAAAACAAATGACTAAATATTAGATACCAGTATTGCTGCACGTCTAGCACGAGAGCGCAGAAGAGTCGCGTCGCGCGCGAGATATTGCCCGTTTTTTTCTTACTGTTCGTTCTGTAAAAGCCGGACTGGATCGTTTCGTTTTACGTTTTGCTTAAGTTTCGTACTCTACCTAATAAAATAACTTTAGTCAGATATGGTAACTAAACCCTTAACTAGACACTGGAATAAGGTTTCCATTCTAATCTAGCCATTACTTTTAATTTAAAGAAGACATATCAAGTAACTTATTCCACGCTCCATCAAAAACTGAGCCTTTATGCAATGAGCGTAAAGATGAATTTCGCGGTCATCGCATCACGTTGCACCTCGTTGATTATGTCATGCGATTTTGCTACTCTAGATCATCTATTTTTATCACGATCTACGAACTACATCTAGACATTCCTATCGTACATTTTATGTGTGTGGTGCTCAAGTATGATTTTGTACGACTTTTGTATGGTAGTGGTAGACATACTCAGATATTGCATTAGCTTGTTTTGAAATGGAAAATGTATTGGCGACCATACACTGGGCCATGTCAATCGGAGCCTATTGTACACTATTAGAGATGAGATACCGACATCAAACAGATCAGTAGGTAGCGCATACCGAAATATATATTAACTAGCGACCCGCCCCGGCTTCGCACGGTATATTATGCATGTATCAGTGGCGTGGCGTCCATAGAACTCGATTCCCACTGGCTTCCCTATTTTAAGGCAGTTGGGCAATTTATTGTGCAGAATTAGAGGAAAAGGCTAGTTAAGTTCCCTTCGGCTTGCCTTCTGATATACTTAACGCCACGCCACTGGCATGTATTATACATATAAACCTTCCTCTTGATTCACTCTATCTATTAAAAAAAACCGCATCAAAATCCGTTGAAATAAAATGAAATGAAATGAAATGTCTTTATTTGCATAACATTATGCCCATTTAGATGTTCAAAATAAATAATGTGTGAGCCGTTGCGTAGTTTTAAAGATTTAAGCATACATAGGGACATAGGGACAGAGAAAGCGACTTTGTTTTACACTATGTAGTGATATAAAATTGCTATGTTTATTTAGCTTTATTATTGCAGATCTTAAGAACTACGCAAACTAAAATATTTTCACAAGATAACATATCTTATCAGAGTATTTTGATTTTATCACCTTAATTTGATCAATGTTTCTTCAAATAATTACGCACGTAGTTTTCGTCATTGTATGTACTAATTATGCAACGTTATCAGAATAACATAGATTTTGTATGAATTTTATAATTTTGAAAATACTTTCAGCCAAAAACTTTTAACAATTTGGGATCTAAGAGTAAATATCGATTGTCGAGAACGGTAATATGGATAGGTAGTTGATGTATAGTCAACCAAGAAAGTACTTAACCACTTTAAGGTTCAATGTCTTTTGTACGGCTTAAAACATCAAAGCCTATTTTCATTCACAAGTCAATGTGACATTCAGCTTTATTGCTTTTCTGATGAAAAATGATAAAGCACTTTCTTGGTCGATTATAAATACGATTAGATTTTATACCGGATGGCCTATAAAGCGCGTAGAGAATCTGCTTATACATATAGCTAGAGGTCCCTAAGACTACACGCTACCCGATCGTGCCAGATATTATCCCTTGTTCTTCGAAGATAACCAAGTTACATAATTAGGACATTCTAAGGTAAAATAAAGACAGCCTTATTCATAAAAAATCCTTAATTGAGGTTTGATCAGTCGATTAGTTAACAGACTGATTAAGCTTATTTGACAGTTGTTAAAAAGTATGATTCATAAACGCTTGCTAGCAGTCTGTTAGCTAATGAGCTGCTGATGGATGGATTAGACGCGTTATGTTGTCACCTTGACAAATCATAGACCAAAAATGGCATTTTAGTGAATTAAAAAAAAAATTACAGCAGTGGCAGCGAATTAGCGGGAAACCAGCGAATTGACACGACAGACTAGGCAGTGTGGATCTAGTTTCCTTTACCTTTCCCGGAGGGAATAAAAACTTAAAACAAAAAAAACTGTCTTGCGTATGGTTTTGCTCTTGCCAAAATCAGCCGTTCACATGTGTGGCGGCCATTTTGTGAGTTAGCAGAGAGATAAAGTAGGGTCTGCGGTCCACTAACTTTCGGAAGACTTAACAGACCCTTGATGGACTGATTAGCGCTAATTGACGTTTATGAATCATGTTTTTTTGCATCGGTCCTATAGCGAGCCTCTAACTTTTTATGAATAAGGCTGTATTTCTATAGTAAAACAAACATGTTCGATTGTTCGCGGCTTAGGGCGCCGCACCTGAACCTAAATTAATCCAAATTAATAATCCAACGTCGCTTTTACCTATGCTGCTAATGTAACTTGGTTATGTACGAAGAACATGTATGTGTATGAAAAATGGGAATGTATGGTCTCGAGTCTTGTATGTGTTAAAAAATTGTGAACCTCTGGTCTAGAGTATCTTTTTGTTATTGTTTTCCTTGGTGCAGTTGCAAGGAATCGATATTAATGATCATAGGTGCATGCATGTTAAACATAATATAAAAGGTAAACGCATTGTAAGTAACTGATAGCGGTAAGCCTTATGTTAATAACCGTGGTGTTTTTATATTATTATATTTATTATAAATTATCATAGTTCTCTACACCTCTCTTTGTTATTAAATACTTGGCGTTTTAATTCTATAGCACTTAGAAATAAAGAGATGTAATTTGGCAAGCTAACCCGCGGACAGACTAGACATGGCAACAAAAAATGGGCACCCATGGTTTTTGAATTTTATGTGCATAAAAGCTTACTTTCTAGTAGTAGGAGGGGATTCGAAACTGTCGGACCTTTTCCGACGTAATAAAGCGTGAGTAATCCGGTGTTTACATTAATATAAAACGCTTTTTGTAATACGACGCAGGGATCTCTATATGTGTCAGACCACAGACTATAGCATTATGCTACAAGGCAACGTTCAGAAAACAGGCTATGTTTATCCCTTGTTTAGTATCCATATTTATCATAATAACGGCATCAGATGAAACTAATTTGTTACAGGTAAGCTCTCAGGCTGGACCAGCCCGAAGGACATCATCCTGAAGGTGGCAGGCATCCTCACGGTCAAGGGCGGCACCGGGGCCATCGTGGAGTACCATGGGCCCGGAGTCGACTCCATCTCCTGTACCGGCATGGCCACCATCTGCAACATGGGGGCTGAGATTGGCGCCACCACCAGCGTGAGTTCAAAATTCATTTATTTTCCAAAAATGTTCTAATTACTACAATGTATTATAAGAAAACGGGACTTAATCACGTTTGAATCGATACTACAATGTAGTTGTCCATGACTAAGATTAAGTGGTAGCCAATTTTTAGGGTTCCATACCAGGCTGTATCAGAAATTTTCACAGATTATCTATTTCTGTTGATGCAATGACAAAAAATACTAATAACAGAATATTTTTTTATGTCTGTTTGTATTGTCAGTAACCAATATAAAATTACTAGCTGTTGCCAGCGACTTCGTCTGCAAAGAATTCGTTTATCGCTATCCCGCGGGAACTACGCAATTTTCCGGGATAAAAAGTAGCCTATGTTCTATTCCAGACTTTTCTCTATCTATGTACCGAATTTCATCCAGATCCGTTGGGCCGTTCTGGCGTGATTGAGTAACAAACAAACATCCATCCATCCATCCATCCATCCATACTTTCGCATTTATAATATTAGTTAGAATAAGAATAAGTTAGATATCACTTTGCCTACATTGCTGGTCTCGAATAAATAAGGCATAAATATTTAATTTGGATAAATATTTAATTTGTCTAGCCTAGGGCCTAGCTAGGTCTCGCTAGACTTTTTTAACTTGTAAAGGAGTCACGTATTAATATAAATTGAAAACACTAATTGTGTAGATAGATTAAGATAATGTTACACTGCATTTTTTTATGTAATGTATTTGTTATTTTATTGAAGTTTACGTTACAGCTGGGTACTATTGACCCCTAAGCGCTTAATAATCACATCAATCACTGAACTGCAGCCTGATAATAGTAATTTAATCAGATCGTGATAACGGAGCTATGCGGTAGCCATTACGTTACTGTTTGACATGTCTACGTGACACAAGTATGGTGTTCGTAGAAACAATAGAGGATTTTGTCCTGCGTGTGGTATCGCAAAATGAATAGGATATACAATACAATACAAGTAAATACTCTTTGTTGAACACTACAAATCAGTACAAAACAATACAGCCACAAATAAACAACAAGCGACAAATAATCGCATAGTAACAAGGTCACGTGACAGTTAGTAATAGATAGAAAAATTCGAACGCTTACTCACCTGCTATGGGTGGTGTAGGGGTATAGCACGCGTCACGGAATGACGAGGACCCGGGTTCGATTCCCGGCCATAGCTTTACTTTTCGGATTTTTCTATGTGTTCTAATTTTCAGTGTCGTTTAGAAATTAATACAGAAACAAAAAACAAAGTAGACAGTACAAGTTGATATACAAGGTCGCACAGTTTTTTTTCCGAATGAACGGTTTGCCATAATTTTCGTTAGTCATAAAGCATTTTATTTTCGAAACAAGAAGTATATAGAGACACATACATTATTCTGGTTGTTAAGTATTTGTTGTTATAGCTGTAACAGAAATACATCATCTGTGAAAATTTCAAAGATACAGCGTGGTGACAGACGGACAGCGAAGTCGTAGTAATAGGGTCCCGTTTTTACCCTTTATGTACGGAACCCTAAATAGAGTTGAAAATGAAAAAATGAAAATGTTTTTATTCCAAAAATAAATTACAGAACTATACAACTAAGGGCCCTTTGCTAGGATACCCTGTGTTACAGGACCCTTTATCTAAATATGAACGGTCAAACGTTGACATGTCTTTTACGTCACCCTTGGCCGTAATTGGGATTTTACGCCCGCTTCGCGGACAGAAAATCTCACTTTCTGGCCGAGGCAAGACGTAAAACTTTATACAAACCACGGGCGGTAATTCGTAAAGCCCCAGTTCGCATATTTATGCCCCACACCTTCGGTTCGGGCCACAAACACCTGCGATCTGGGACAATTACGAATTCACCGCCCTAGGTCTGTAATGTACTATTGTTTGCGCAGGTGTTCCCATACAACGCCCGCATGGAGGCGTACCTCAAGTCCACGGGGCGTCACGACATCGCCGCCGCCGCCACCGCTTCCAAGCATCTGCTGACACCCGACGCTAAGGCTCCCTATGACGAGGTTAGAGCATAGACTTATCAACTTGCACAAAGTTAGTTTAACGATAACTTTAACCATAACCGAAGATTTTGTAATTTTCATAGGTTTTCTGTCAAAAAGTCATCAGTTATGGTTAAAGTAATTGTTAAATTATATTGGTATAGCTCACGCTAAAGGAAATGACCACTGACCTGTTTCTCGAAGCTTTTTGAACTTGAAATTGCCTCCAAACACACTTTAAGTTACCGCAAATGCACATGTGCGTTCGAATTAGACTGCAGCATTAGGCCTAAGTTTATAGCAAAATAACCCTCATTGCAAGTTACGACCGAGTTTTGAACTCGTCTAGGCATATAAATAATAACAATAATAATTCATTTATTTACGAAGAACAAAGGTCTACATTTAGGTTAGATACACACAAATGAAGAAACAAATTAAATTACAAAACAATAGAGGTCCAAAATACATAAGATTATTATACAAAAAAAGTCAAAGATATCACACTACACAATTAAATTTTGTTTTAGATTCTTGACTACAATTCTAAGTACTAAATATACAATTATGTTATTTTAAATTTACGTTGTGTGAAATCCACACTTGAAATAAATGTTTTTAATTTAACAAAAGACGTTTGGCCTCGATCATTGATTACGCGTTTTGTTTTGAATTCCATTATGTATCGGCATGTAGTTTAAATGATTGCATATGTAAATTTCTACTTCATGGTCGGCCTATGAAGTACGAAGAATAATATTTAATTTAAGCTTACTGCAATAAAACAATAGTACATTACATAGGCATAGGTACCGAGGGTGGTGAAATAAGGAATGTCTCAGATCTCGGGAACTTGTCGCACGAGCCAAAGGCGAGGGCTTTAACGCGACCTGAGGCTTTCTATATCACCGCCCGAAGCAGTGGCGTAACTACAACGTTAAGGCGCCCGCGGCAAATTCATCAGAGGGGGCCCTTACTCGCTGTAAAGAAGTGCATCATCTTCCCTTCTGTGCTCAAGGCCAAGCCAGTTCGGGGCCCCGTAGAGCTGGGGGCCCCTGGCATTTTGCCAGTCCTGCCACCCTATAGTTACGCCACTGGCCCGAAGTGTGTACATCTGCGCGGGAAGAGAAGCAACTACAAGCACATTGGTATGCCAGCTTGTTGTTTTTGAACAATTTTGTTTACACTTCGTTTTTTGTTTATTGAAAATTATTTAATAAATTTATGTATTTTCTAGTTACACATAAGTCGGGTTCTATCTATTTATTACTTTACTTCTTACTCAAAATTTTATGGTTTATTTAGTATATTCATTTATTTAATCTACACTGTGTATCGTTTCTTGAGTCACAGACGGTTCTGGCTGAAAATCAGTGCTGCAGGTGTCTAACACCTCAGCGTAATGCTGAGCCAGCGACCGTTTCACTTTTGCGAAGACACACACAACGCTGATGATCAAATTTTCATGTCTGGTTTTTTTATTGTTGTTTTTTTTTATAAAATTGTGTGTACATGCTCTTATATTTGTGTGTCTTGCAAAATGAATAAATGTCTTCTTTCTTCTTTCTTTCTTTCTTTCAACTGGTACAATCATTGAAATGAACACAAAATATTTACCTAAATAAAATATTTTGTGTTCACTGAAATGGACCTCCGCAAAGTAACGCCTGATTCAATAAAATACAATAATTGACTTACAATAAACAACTAGACTCCCAATCGCAAACAAGAGTTACTCAAGAAACGTCCGAGCGGCGTTGTCTATGTGTTGTGTGTGTCAACATATCAAGTTACACAGATAACATTAACATCAAATTAACACCTTATTTCGTGGCAGTAATGTTTAATGTCTTCTGTTATGTATTTATATCTTACATTAAGTATTTAAAATTTAGGCATTTAGGATTATTTTAGGTTTTGATCAGTTCTTTTACTTTTTCTATGTGTCTACTCTTGCTTAATACCTATGTCCTGTCAATCGTTCAAAGGTTAACTGGAAGAGATCCCTTTTAGGGATAAGTTCGCCTTTGTGCATTTGTGTTTTCCTGTATTCATCTTTTTCATGTGTTTTATGTACAATAAAGAGTTCTACATACATACATACAATGTCAATTCCATACAATCGGGCGAAGTAATGACACGACGCCACGCGCTGGAAACCTGTCTGTCTCTTGTTCCCAAGCGTTTGAGATTACGGTGCGAAAGAGACGTATACATTGTTATTGAATCAGGCGTTACTTTGCGGAGGTCCTTAAAACCCGTTCCGTTAAGTAGCGGAGTAGCAAGGTAAATATTTTGTGTCAGAGCGCGGTCGAAACACGACTGAACCAAAACTCTGCACAATAGACGCGTCGTGCAGACTTTTGCTTCCGACAATGTTTGAGAGTGATTGGGAGTCTAGTTTGTTATGGGTCAGCGTGACGGTTAGCAAAAGAAACACAATATAAACCAGTTAAACTTACGCTATAATATTAATAATTATTAGTTATGCACCAGAATGAAGTGGAAATGTAAGAATTTACACAAATTATACTAACTTATGACTAGGTACTTATCACTATAGATAACAATAGTTGGTTGAGCGCCAGGAGGGGTTTTGACGAGAAGTCAGGGATCCCTGCCTATCCAAATAACACCGGCTAGCGTGTGGGGTACGGAGCTTATGATCGGCGTGTACTAAATTAATTTTAGCACTATTCCCGAAGGGCATGTCCAAACGCTAGAACAAAACGTGCGTTTGTTACTACATTTGTTCGCCTAATAATAAAGTACAAAAGGCACAATGACCATTACAATGCATAATGCGTTTCACTTACCCCTTCAATGCACAACACTTGTAAAAACAATAAATTATTTCTTCAATGTAACTGTAAGTTTTCGCTCAAGAATGTCGTTATTTTTCTAAATCTCATTTGTTGGGTACATTTCACTACAGGTACACCACCAGACACAAGTTCGCCTTCGTCCAAGGCCCGAATCGTAATGTCCCACTTCACCGCTGATTTGGATATTTAAATTCATTTGAAGTTAACATTTAGCCTAATTTGTCAACATAAATAAATGAAAAAAGATGCATGCCAGCGCGGGGATCGAACCATAGAACACTTGCTCCCGAGTCGCCCTTTGTTGCCCCTGCGCCACCGAGCTTGTTATAAGGCTGGTGAAATGAGTCTATCTCTTTACGACTGTGTGACGACCGGTCATTGCGCTAAGGTTTACAATAAGTGTTTTTAAAACTGAACCATCACATGTACCTCCTCCCTCAAGAAAAAAAAATATCAACATATTTTAAAATATATATATATTTTTTTTTTATATCAGTGGTTTAAGATCTTTTACGTGCCAGTTACCCATCAATTTGCCATGAATACTGTTTAAACGAAAGATATTGTCCGATATTTTCTCAATAATAATTGCTTTTTCGTATTTAGGAGCTAACTTAGCCATAAACTTATTGGGAGCACTCGAGAGAAACTTAGTTCTTTTCCAGACTGTATCCCCTACGCTAAAATTACTGCCCACCCTACGTTTCCTATTGTAGTGCTGACTACTTTGTGCGTGAGCAGACTGTAAACGTTCCTGTACTTTGCTGTAAACCTCTTTTCTACCATCAATTTCCTTAAAGTATTCCGTGACGTTTATTTGGTATGTATCATCAGGACTACGTACTATCTGAGCCACCCCAGGTCTTGTCAAATATGGCACCGTGGTTTCCCTGCCAAGAAATAAAAAGGACGGTGTGTAACCCGTTGTCTCATGTACCGCATTTCTGATAGCATGTCCTATCTCGGACAAATGGGCGTCCCATGTATTGTGTTTGTCCGGTTTCGTGTACGCAGCGATCATCGTACCTAAAACACGATTAACGCGCTCTGTGGGATTGCTTTGTGGATGATAGTTTGGCGTGAACCATAGTTTGCTGTTATATTTTGCCGCTACATCCTTAAATAGTTGCGAGTTAAATTGTTTACCGTTGTCACAAATAATAGCCTGTGGAGCACCAAAAAGTAGGAATTGCTTTTCGACAATATCGCAAATTTTGTCAGCTTTCCCTGTTCTAAGCGGAAACAACAGCACAAACTTACTGAACCAGCACGTTATCACCAAGAGCATGGTGTTACAATTTTTACTTTTCGGGAATGGTCCCATTAAGTCTAAAGATATTATCTGCCAAGGATGCTGCACCTGTCTATGTCGTCCCATGAAACCAGTAGGAACCTGTTGTGACACCTTATGTTTGGCACAACACTCACATTGCTGTACGTAATGCTTCACTTCTTGCAGCATATTTGGCCAAAAGTATCTCTGCTTTATCTTGAAATAAGTTTTCCGAACCCCCAAGTGTCCAGCTGTAATTTCGTCATGACATTCTTTAAGGACCTTAGCTCTTAGCGATCCTGGCACGTAAAGCTTCCAGTTATCTTCTGTACTAGGGAATTGGCTTAATAAAACTTTCTTATATAACAAATTGTTTGAAACCATCCAGTCCGAGGATTGTCCTTGTTCCAACACCTGCTTAACCTTGTCTATATACCACGCGTCCTTGTGTTTGTCCAGAATCTCTATAGTGTATATTTCTGTACTGTGCCTGCTTTCAATTCCTCTGGACAGGGCATCTGGCACTGTGTGTGACCTACCAGGTCTGTGTACGATGTCATAACTGAATTGTTGCAACTTCATCGCCCACCTGGCCAATCGTCCATGCGGGTCTTTCATCTTATGAAGCCACTGCAACGCACTGTGATCCGTTACTACTGTAAATTGAGTCCCGTCTATATAAGGTCTAAATTTCTCTATTGCATAGACGATGCTTAGTAGCTCTCTTTCAGACGTCGAATATTTCCGCTCTCTATCATTTAGTTTTCTACTCAAATACGCTATCGGCTGTTCTACATCTTCATTCTTTTGGCAAAGTACCGCTCCTATACCGTTATTCGATGCATCACACTGAATTATGAATGGTTTTTCAAAGTCTGGACACGTAACTACCGGAGTGGAAGTTAGCAGTGTCTTTAGTTTCACGAATGCCAGTTCCGCCTCGCTGGTCCAGATTAACCTTTTATTTTTCTTCCCTTTTGTGAGATCGTGAAGTGGTGCTGCTACTATGGAAAAATTTTCTACAAATCTTCGGTACCAGCTGGCAAGACCGATAAAACTCTTTAATTCCGTGTAATTTCTCGGCCTTGGAAAGTTGATAATAGCTGCCACCTTCTCTGGATCTGTCCTTAAGCCCTTTTTATCGATAATGTACCCCAAATATTTCAAGCTTGCCCTAGCAAATTTGCATTTATCAACGTTTATCGTTAAGTTCGCTTTTTGCAATATGTCCATCACCTTTTCTATTAAAACCATGTGTTCCTGAAAAGTTGAAGAGCAGATAACTATGTCGTCCAAATATGCCCAGACTTTATCTTCATTTGTGTGAAACAAAATGTCCATCAACCGTTGCTGAGTTTGTGAAGCATTCACTAGACCGAAAGGCATTACTTTGAAGTGAAAAAAGACCTCTTCCAGGCACTGCAAAGGCCGTCTTCTGTTTACTACTTTCTTCTAACGGAATCTGCCAAAATGCTGAATTGAGGTCGATTGTAGTCAAAAACTTTGCATTCCGAAGATTATCTATGACCGTTGAAACTCTCGGTAAAGGGTAAGTGTCTCTCTTTGTGACTCTGTTAAGCTGTCTGCTATCCAAACATAAGCGATTGTCTCCATTTGGCTTCTTAACTAATAGTATTGGTGAGCACCAAGCGCTATGTGACGGCTCAACTACATCATTTTGTATCATTTTCTCCAGTTCCTTAACAATTTCAGCTTTTACAGCTGGAGAAAAGTTGTACTGTTTTTGATGAACGGCTTTATTTTCACCGGTATCTATATCATGCTTTAAAATTTGTGTCCGACCTAACCCGTTACCAATTGTACTCCTTACTTTCTCAATTAGTCTTGTGAGTTGAGCATTCTGTTCCTCAGTCAAATCATCCCTAGAATATATGACAGGTTCCTGAACTGACAATTGATTCAACTGAATACCATTCCCAACTTGACACTTGAACTGTAAGGAAATGCCGAAATCATCAAAGAAATCTTTACCTAAAATCAACTGTTGGTTTAACTTAGGCATCACAATGGCCGGAATCACCTTAAATTGATCATCCATATTAACTGGCATGTCGAAAATTTCAGTTACATCATGAGATGCTCCATCCGCTGTTGCCACTTGAAAACGCTTAATTTTCGTACCCCGTAAACCAATCGACGTTAAAACATTGGCAAACTCAGAATTAATAACCGTTCGATTTGCTCCGGAATCCAGTAGACCCACGAACTGGTTATCTAAAATACTAATTTTGACATACGACCTATTATCATTAACTTTATCAATTAATACCGGACATATTTCTCCATCTGTGTGCGAAAAATATCTCGAAACTATATCTAACCAATCCTGCCACTCTTCTTTATTTTTATTTCGGGAGAAGTTTAATTGGCAGGATTGTCGCTTCTCCCTTGCGGGTTTCCCGTGCACTCACAGTCCCTAGAAGTGACTCCAAAGCGCCCACACTTAAAACAAAATAAGCGCTGTTTAGGTGTACCACATTCTCGGAATAAATGCCCTCTTTCCCTGCAATTCCAACACCGCTTTCCATAACCCGTAGCGACCTCAACTTCATGAATTTCTCCTGTGGCGTGACCCGCGGCGTTACTGAATCCTACATTGTACGCTAAATCGGGTTCTAAAGAGTTTCTAATCGTTCTTGGCTTCTGAAAGTTATCACAATTCACTTTGGTCCTTTCCACAACCCTAAGCACGTTGATTAGATCTGGGATTGAACTAAACTCGTCTCTACACACTGCTCTTTGATAATATGGCTGTAAATTTTTTAGAATTATCGACAGCTTTTCATTTTCCTTAATCTTGACTGGAAGCCTATTGAACATATTTTGCATGACCGATATATAAATCACGACAGGTTCATCAATGCCCTGTGTTCTCGCGTTTATTTCTGCCAATAATTCCTCCTGATAGAAAGGCTTCTGAAAGGTACGTCTAAGTAAAATTACCAATTCCTCCCAATTTCTAGCATATTCTTTATTAGCTCTGTACCAGATTAGAGCTTCACCCTCAAAGAAATCTATAGCGTAACGCCACAAATCATAGTCTGTAGCGTTTCTAGCCTCCTTAAGTTCCGAAATTCGTTCTAGGAATGCATTTATACTGAGGTTGCTCCCTCCCGAAAATCGTATACCCCACTGATAAATCGGAACTAATTTCCGCTTTGGTAAATCTTCCTCAACTGTCGAGGACCGAAATAACCTACACCGACTTTCCCTTTCATTATCCCACCTACCTGCCTCAAAGCTAACTCTTCGGTCTCCCTCACCGTTCTGTCTCTGTCTTTCATGAAATTGTTCCCCATTAGATACACCAGGTTCGACATTTTTAGACTCTAACTTTCCTATGATCCTATCCCCTAAATCTCCTAAGGTTTCATGAAGCAATTGTTTGTCTTCAGCTGTTAAATTCTCGTCCTCATCTAAGTCATCTTGTACTACCAGCCTCTCCAATAGCAGTTGACATTGCTGTAATAGACCATCCTTCCTGATACCATGATCATCGGTGCCCGGAATAATTAAATCTAACCTATTTTGAACGTGATGCAGTCTGGAAATTAACCTCTTAAACAAAGCTTTATCTGGCTTACCTACTATCTCTGAAACATAATTCGACAGAGTACTTAATTTGGCTGAACAAACCTCTAGTTCAAAGTCAATGTTTTGTACCCTATGTTGTGGCAATTTAAAGTCTGGTGTAACACCCTCTGCCTGTTCACTAATCATTATTTCCTTAAGCAGCTTCCTCATAACCGGAGCCGTACCTTTTATTACGATACCTCGACATTCGAGTTCGTATTCCAGCTCATCTTTAAGTAAGAGATTTGGATCCATGTTGACAAAGTATGCTTAAATCAGCTGATAACTCCTAACCAGCGGTGGGTGATTATATATTTTAACTTAAAAGATAGCACTAAACTAAAATTATTACAAAAAAAAAAACACCTCACTAAGACTGCCTTAAATCCTTATACTGCACCGTTATGACCTTCTTGCAACGTTTTGTGAACCAAAATAAACCTGAATCAAAAGTATGACTATAAAAATATCACTTCGGGGTGTATTTTCCCACTAGTGGAAAATTAAACCTGTCAGTTCCAACCTTATTATTGGCCCAAACAGGCGATTCTCAAGATAGGCTCCCAAATAACCGTTTATAATGATCACCATAAAATATGTTGTTGCAGTATAACTTCACTCCTTGTTATGCTTAATATTAAACATACGTGGATAGAACGCTTGAAACCAAGGGCCACCTTATAATATGTTTTTTTTTTTTTTTTTTTTTTATACGGGGTTAGTTTTAAATTGCCCGTTAAACCCAATATGCATTAATACTCCAACTACAGCCTCCTCAGCATTGCTGCATAATTTCGTAACAATTCTCTAAATAAAATAAACAATATCCTAAAGAAATCAAGCATGTGCCCACAAGTGGGAAGGTAAATATGTATTTGTTACTTTTTTTTTTTTTTTTTAAATCTTACCAATACTTAAATACTAGACAAATTACTCAACACTCACAATAGCAACGGATACATAGTATCCACTTACCGTAATTAAGATGAATAGATACCGTAAACACATGGAATATTGTTATCATATACTGTAAAAAAAAACGCCAACCGTAATCTTAACTCAAAGACTAATCACATCTAAATTAATATAAGTACTAGAATACCTGTAAACCTTCCACAAAAGTAAGTAATGTAACACAGATATCAGTAACTATAATAGGTACTATGTGCCCAACAGTGGGAAGTTAAAGTTGTCACTAGACGCTGCTCAAATGCTTTGAATCTTGCCACCGCTTATTACTAGTATCATCAATTACCACGCAAAAATAAAATCAAATAACGCAAATAACCGTTGGTAACAGCCACCTACCTTCAAAATAAAAGAAACACAAACCTGATCTAAAAATAAACGTGAGATTAAATTCACTATAAATACCTTATAAATAACGCCGGTCAATAACAAAACCAATATTTAAGACAACAAAATTGACCGTTAGCTAACCCATACGAATTTTAAAGTTGGGCGCCATTTGTTATGGGTCAGCGTGACGGTTAGCAAAAGAAACACAATATAAACCAGTTAAACTTACGCTATAATATTAATAATTATTAGTTATGCACCAGAATGAAGTGGAAATGTAAGAATTTACACAAATTATACTAACTTATGACTAGGTACTTATCACTATAGATAACAATAGTTGGTTGAGCGCCAGGAGGGGTTTTGACGAGAAGTCAGGGATCCCTGCCTATCCAAATAACACCGGCTAGCGTGTGGGGTACGGAGCTTATGATCGGCGTGTACTAAATTAATTTTAGCACTATTCCCGAAGGGCATGTCCAAACGCTAGAACAAAACGTGCGTTTGTTACTACATTTGTTCGCCTAATAATAAAGTACAAAAGGCACAATGACCATTACAATGCATAATGCGTTTCACTTACCCCTTCAATGCACAACACTTGTAAAAACAATAAATTATTTCTTCAATGTAACTGTAAGTTTTCGCTCAAGAATGTCGTTATTTTTCTAAATCTCATTTGTTGGGTACATTTCACTACAGGTACACCACCAGACACAAGTTCGCCTTCGTCCAAGGCCCGAATCGTAATGTCCCACTTCACCGCTGATTTGGATATTTAAATTCATTTGAAGTTAACATTTAGCCTAATTTGTCAACATAAATAAATGAAAAAAGATGCATGCCAGCGCGGGGATCGAACCATAGAACACTTGCTCCCGAGTCGCCCTTTGTTGCCCCTGCGCCACCGAGCTTGTTATAAGGCTGGTGAAATGAGTCTATCTCTTTACGACTGTGTGACGACCGGTCATTGCGCTAAGGTTTACAATAAGTGTTTTTAAAACTGAACCATCACAAGTTGTTTATTGTAAGTCAACGGGTACATTTTATGTTTTCGAATCGAAATCGATTGTATAAAATAAATCATACTTTGTTGAACAGCTGATCGAGCTGGACCTCAACACTTTGGAGCCCCACGTGAACGGTCCCTTCACCCCGGACCTGGCGAACCCGATCTCGAAGCTGGGCGCTGAGGCCAAGAAGGCCGACTGGCCGCTCGACATCAAGGTCGGCCTCATCGGCTCCTGCACCAACTCCTCCTACGAGGACATGGGCCGCTGCGCGAGCATCGTCAAGGAGGTACGTTTTTTTTCTAAATAGATGGCTTCTGTCCAATGGGACAATTATGCCAGTGTAACTTTACGGTCTGTTTCAATAAGGAAGGGTTGTATGACAGATCCATAGAATGTAACAGTTAGTGTTCACGAAAGTTTTGACAGCAAAATAAATACTAAATTGAATTACTTAGGAATAAACCAATACTTGGTACTGTATATTAATAACGTTCTAAAAAGAATCACGGCGATGTTTTTTGCGTTTACATAATTTTCAAGTACAAATTATCAATATATGTCAGTATTAACGAGACGTTGTTAGGTTACGTTTTATGGTCATTAAAACTAGAGAGGTGACTATGTATAATTGGGTAATCGGTTAAAATCGCGTATAATCGAAAATCCAAAGACAACCTACAAAAATATGGAGTGAGTATTTTACATTCTTTCACACTCACTACACAATACTAATCGATTTTATTGGTAATAAATAGATTTCTTAGAACTTCAATTACATTATGAAGTTAAATAATATTTTATACAACCTATTTTGTTGAAAAAACACAACTTGGCAAAAAGCGTAAAATAGGAATTATAATTATTACATCTTAGGAGATTGACTTGAGTATCATTATAACGAAATGGCATTTATGTAATAAATGAATGTGCAGTCGTTATTTTTATGGAATCGATTGTTAGCACTAAGATATAATCGATAATCGTTTTATGTGAAAGGTGTCACAAAGAAGCCTCACCTCTACATTTGTCAATGTTAATGTCACATACAACCCTTCCTTATTGAAACCGAGTGTAGTTTTTGGTTGAGAGTTATTATTATAAGTGATCGCTGTCAAACTTCGATCAATAATACAACTAGATTTAAGGTCCCATACAAAATCAAAGCGAAAAAGTGGCCGTGTCGCTTATACTTATAGCTATATCTGTTTTACCTTCTAAATTAACTTAAAATGAACCTTAAGTCTAAGCAACAAAGATCCAAATAGATAAAACGAGACGACGGTAAGCGTTCGATAAATAAAAGAACTACCTTCGTTTTAAAAAGATGTAATTCTAGGAACAGGGTAACAATGGAGTCGCAATTATATACGACAGACATTTTTTATTTGACAGAAATTTATAACACAAACAAATTTACAAATACAAATATTGATATGAAATGAAATGTTCTTCTAGACAATTAAGTAAATTAAGTTAACTAAGTGATTAGTAAATATCAAAATTCAAAATTACCTACATTTAGCTTAGTTTGGGACTGAGTCAATTGGTGTAATTTGTCCAAAGATATTTATTTTTATGTATTTATTTATTTAATCAAATTGACAACATTTCAAATTTTTAACACTCACTATGCTATGATCTGATTAAACCATTGTAAGTATTCCCTGTGAAAAGAGGTAGACGCCAATATTTATTTTATGTATTTTAGCTAGGATTAATTGACAACATTTCATTTTTATAACACCTGAAAATGTATATATGGTTCGAAAGCATTTTGCCTCCTGATCACTGCAATATGTTTATATAATTTTAATATCGCTTATTATAAAAAATAAAAATTAATTAAAAATATGTCCTAATTTTACCAAAACTACCACAGGATAGGTGAAACACCTTTGCCTTTTTCACGAGAAAAAATAAGCGACCATAATTTTGGATATGACAACTTCAAAGTACAAGGGGGGCAACTCTGAAATTCTATTTTTGAAGTTCGTTGAATACCTTCTCTCTCACTCTCAAGTTAATGACTATATTAGTATGAGCGGAACAGCACGAAGCGAACCGCGAAAATCGAATATCGGAGAATAAGGCCTGACATTGACAATTTGAAATTGACGTCAGATTTTTTTCTATACAGAAAAGACAAAAGGATAAGTGTCTATTCTGTGATAGTATCGGAGTTACGCCCTTTTAGAATAAGCAAAAATTAATAAATTAATTATAAATTAAATACAAACCCTAGCGAAAAAATTAAACTGTCAGCATGTTCATCTTTTCAAACAGAATACAGAGAACCATTAAAATTATAGGCTCAGAAATATGAAATGTTGCCAATTACTTATTTTATTGTTGGTATTGTTTTAGACAAGACAAGACAATACATTTATTAGCTTTGATGCAAGATACCAGGATACAAGATCAAACCCTGTAAGGGCACTGCTAATATTATATTCGTATTTGACGTGAATCTGCAATTAACGGCAAAATTGTTGATCGAAGGCAATGTTATAGCATTTTTTAGTTCTGGTAATATGATATAAAAAATTAAAATTCTTACTATAAAAATCTACTCTATGCATCTACTGTTCTGTTAAACATAAGTTGGCGCGTGTGTATTGGCCCAACCTTGGCCAAACACGCGCGTACTTTCCATAGTGTAGTGTACTTTTAGAATGGGTCATTTTGCTCGAATTTTCATATTATTTGTTGTTTTAAAGCTTAAAGTATGTATTATTCTGCCGAAAGTGAGACACGTCAAGATAAATTGCTTTTACGGTAAATATTTTTGCAGTTTTTGAACGCACGCTGCGGCATTGTGAAACGTGTTTACATTGGCGGTGTTTGGATCGAACTAAACAAAATAAAGGCTCACCCCACAAGTGAGGCGTTATTTGTCGAGACGTAGTATTTGCGCCGACCTGAAATCTAGTTGTATTATTGATCGAAGCTGTCAAAATCGCTATCAATTGGCCGTTAGGGTTAGGCAGGGGATAGCTACAACAAAAACAGCTAGACTAATTGTACCTACACCTTACTGTAAAGTAACAATATCGATACTCTAATGTGTGGTTGTATTATAATCTTTACATTAGAGTATCGATATCGATATCGATACTCTAATTACGTTCAAACTTCGAACATCTTAAATAACATAATCTATGTGTATTGTCTTAGAAATTAAGAAAAAAATATAAATGACAGTCGATTCATCTCTTTCGAACTTTCGAAGAACTGAAAATAATGTTACTTACAAGTTTTGATGTGAAAATGTTTATTGTAGAAAAATTAATATAAGAATGTAGATTAAGTTATGTATGCGATTGTGCATAATTAGGCATACACTCATTTGATCTTATTATAAAACTCAGCTACGCTTCGTTTCAAACCCATACTCATGTTTTAATGCCCTTCATTATAATACAGTCACATAACTATTTACCACGCTCGCGATAAATTCTCAGGCCAAGGTAACCGTGCGCTGATGGAATGTTCTAGCTGTCATTATCTTTGTGTGTTTGCACTTTGCAGGCGTTGAAGCACGGCGTGAAGTCCAAGGTGCCGTTCAACGTGACTCCCGGCTCGGAACAGGTGCGCGCGACCATTGAGCGCGACGGCATCGCTCAAACCCTCCGTGACTTTGGCGGCACTGTGAGTACATACATACATACATATAAGTGCCGGCACGTAAGTCTAATCTGAACTTGTATGCGCAGAAGTATAAAATACGGTATCCGTGGGTGCGCAGATCCCCTCCACGTGACTCGTCATTGTTAGACTTACGTGCCGGCACGTATACATACCGTCCGCCTGTACGCCTCTTTCCCACAGGGGTAGGCAGAGACTACTTTGTTCCACTTGCTGCGATTCTGACATACCTCTTTCGCTTCATCCACATTCATCAATCTCTTCATACGTGTTCGTCAGTTTCGGGTACTTTTGTCTGTATATACACAATTCCTGATTCCGGCCCCCCTCCCCATCTAGAATCTCTAAAACAGGCCCTAGCTAGAGGGGCGTAGAGAAATGTTAAGGGGGGGTAATGGGTATGTATGCATTTCCGAAAAAAAAAAGTAATGAATAATTTAGTTAATATGAAAAATGTGTTTCTTATTTTTGTTAAAAACTTAAGGTGAGGGGGGGCAATCACAAAACATTATTATAGGTGAAAAACTTAAGTAAATGACCTGTTGTACGTGTGATTTATGTGTGCGAATAGACAAATTGACGTTCCAAATTAGAAATTGGCTTAAGTCCCTTATCAGTTCTGTACACTACTACATACAACAGGTCATTTACTTAAGTATTTCACCTATATCTGCTTTAAGTAGATATTTTTATATTCAATGGTGTGCGCTGTCCTCGCGTGGGAACTGAAGCGCAAGCTCTCTCGTTCTGAGATAAAGCCCGCCCAGCTGTGGGACGTGGATGATATGATGACAAATCTGACAGGTGCTAGCCAACGCGTGCGGCCCCTGCATCGGCCAATGGGATCGCAAGGACGTGAAGAAGGGCGAAAAGAACACCATCGTCACCTCCTACAACCGCAACTTCACCGGACGCAACGACGCCAACCCCGCCACGCACTGCTTCGTCACCAGCCCCGAGCTGGTCACCGCTCTGTCACTCGCTGGTGAGTTCACTGCTACAGTTGCTCCGTCATGTCTAGCGGCCGGAATTCTCGTGGCATTTTTAAGCTGTCATAGTGACAAAATAAAGAAAGGTGCAACTAACAATAAACTAACTGTCGACGCATCGTCAGCTAGCGACCTCCCGCGGCGGTTTACGGAACTACTTTAGTTTCACTTTAGCCCACCGGGGCGCTGTTATTTTGTATAAAAGTAGGATCTCAAGCCAGAGCGGCTCTCTGTCGTCTCAATTAATACCTCATATTAAGTACTCTTACTCACGTCACTTTGACAAAAAATAATATTTTTTATTAAAATAAAATCATTTTTAAAAATTATAATTAAAAAGCTCATTGAAGAAGACCCTGAAGCCACTACTGCCCTACCATAACCGTTTAGTTACTTATGTCATATTCGTAAAGTTGAGCTACAACCTTTTAAAATCGACCAATCTGGGTAGATTTTACAATAATCTCCGTTAATCTATCACTTTTTAACCGGCTTTAGAAAGAGGAAGACGTTAACTTGGCAGTCCTTTATGAGTCTGATCGAAAAAATCTAAGATACACTTACTTTCATATTGGTTGATAGAAATTTCTTCAAAAACAGTATTTATTTGGACTCTGTTTAATTTTCAGTAAAAGCTTCAAACGGAATTATTGCTTTTGTCATAGTAAACTATACGTATCAAAAATGTTACAAGAACAAGCTTGCAGTAGTTGAAAATGACGTTTATCATTTCCACTGACTCAACAAAGCCTCAAAAGCTACCGAGAACAAAATCGAATCGACGGACTACCGTGACACCGTTTGTTAATTGTGTACAGGGTGTATCAGACACCTCCTAACAATAATCCACTGGGGTATATAACCATGGCTATAGAAGTTAAAAAATATATTTTGAAAAAAATTGGAGTAAAAAAATTTTTATACTTTCTATAGGAATGATTATAGTTAATTCTACCATTTACCATTCCTATAGAAAATATAAAAAAAAATTACTCCAATTTTTTTCAAAATATATTTTTTAGCTTCTATAGCTATGGTTATATGCCCCAGTGTATTATTGTTAGGGGGTGTCTGATACATCCTGTATAATCCGTATTAAGTTTGTTATCGTTTGTTGGGCAGGTCGCCTGGACTTCAATCCGCTGACGGACTCGCTGACGGGCTCGGACGGCAAGCCGTTCAAGCTGTCCGACCCGTTCGGGGACGAGCTGCCCGCCAAGGGGTTCGACCCCGGCCAGGACACGTACGAACACCCGCCCGCTGACGGCAGCAGTGAGTACATCTTTAAAAATAACACCGGGTAGCACTCCAGGAGTGCCGGCAGAAGTGAAAACAGCAGCTTAGATTAGATTTTAATGTTGTAACCTCCATGACGCTCAAGACGCGTACCGTATTGACCGCTTACAAAAAAACGTACGTATTATCTATATTGTCTGGCAGACCTCTTACAATGTGCTGATGCCCTAGTACTTTTGCTCCATGACTGAACAAAAAACACTTCAAAAATCGGACGCGATTCATTCGTCAAAGGCCAGCAGTCTGGGCCACGTCTCAGAGCCATAAGTGTCAGGTTAGCTGGAAGAGATCCCTTCTTAGGGATAAGTTCGCCTTTGTACTATTTTCTGTGTACTTCTGTATTTTTAAATTTTTATGTGCAATAAAGAGTTTTACATACATACCAGTAAGGTTCAAAAGTTCCTGGCCGTATATATTTAAAAGAAGAAAGCAAGAAACAAATGAATGTCATTTTATTTGTCATTTATTCAGCTATTGTGTGGATAATTTCGTGGTTTGTAACTTTCGTTTTCATAAAATTTTCTTTGATTTAAATATAAAAAGCGGTGTAATTTGTACAATGTTCAAATTGGAGTATCGATCCGTGATAAAATTTCTGACAAAGGAAGGCATAAGTCCAACTATAATCAAAGAAAGGTTAGATAACGTGTACGGGAATTCCTCCCCTTCGTTTTCGACTGTTAAGGATTGGTGTAAGCAGTTTCGTTTAGGGCGTGAGTCCATCGATGACGAACCCCGACCAGGCCGCCCTGTTGAGGTTCTTACGCAAGATAACGTCGATTTAGTCGAACAAGAGGTACTGAAGGACAGAAGACTAAAGACGAAGGAAATAGCGTCAAGAACGGGACTTACGAAAATAACAGTCCTTAGGATTCTACACGACCATCTAAACATGAATAAGGTTAGTGCAAGATGGGTCCCGAAACTTCTCTCGAGTGCTCAGCGAGCTGAACGAGTGGCGTGCTCCAAGGAACTTTTAGAGGAGTTCAAGTCATGTGAGAGTGAATTTATCCAGTCCATTGTTACCGGAGACGAAACTATGGTCTTATACTATGATCCTCTTTCGAAAAGAGAGTCGATGGAGTGGCGTCGTTCTGGGGAAGCACCCCCTCGAAAGGCAAAGGTGTGCCAATCTACCAAAAAGATAATGGCCACAATATTTTGGGATTGCGAAGGGATATTGCTTATAGATATCAAAGAACGCAATCAGACAGTAAACGGCAGTTACTATGCTTGCCTTATAGACCAGTTGCGAGAAGCAATAAAGCTTAAACGTCAAGGAAAACTCAGCAGGGGTGTCCGTCTTCTTCATGACAATGCGCCTGTCCACACGGCTGCAGTTGTAAAGGCGGCTATATCTAAATGTGGATTTAAAACAATCCGTCACCCACCTTACAGCCCTGATCTAGCCCCAAGCGACTATTTTTTATTTTCTAAACTTAAATCGGACTTAAGGGGAGAAAATTTTCGTCCGATGATGAGGTCGCTGCTGCAGTTTTCGAGCATTTCGAAGACAAAACTTCCGAATATTATTTTAAAGGCATAGAAATGTTAATCAAACGATCTGAAAAATGTATAACAATAGGAGGAGACTACATTGAAAAATAAAAATATTTTTTTTAACCTAAACGTTAATTTTCATTATTAGGCCGGAAACTTTTGAACCTTACCACGTACATAAGTCATCACTGGCACTACGGGATTCTGGACGAGAATTAGAATACCCATAAATCCTATAATTAACACATTTTTCGACTGTACCGATATGACGATAATTACTGTATCTTAGTCACTGCCTATATGCTTTACGTTTTCTAGAATTTTCTAAGACATCTGACTGAATTTGACTTCGTTTTCTGTCTCCAGAAGTGCAAGTGGACGTCTCGCCCAGCTCTGACCGTCTGCAGCTCCTGTCGCCCTTCGAGAAGTGGGACGGCAAGGACCTCACCGAACTTACCATCCTCATTAAGGTAAGTAACGAGTTTAAAGATCTTTTATACGTTTCTGATGTCTTATAGATTTATTAGCTTCTGCCCGCGACTTCTTCTGCGTAGAATTACCAATTGACATGTTTATGGCTATCCCCCGGTAACTATGCTATTTTCCGGGATAAAAAGTGGCATATGTTTTAATCTAGGGTACCAGCTATCTTTGTTCCAAATTTTATCCAAATCCGTCCAGTCGTTTTAGCGTGAAGAAGGAACAAACATACACACTCACTCACTCACTCACTCACATCGTCACAATCTTTCGCATTATAATATTAGTAGGATAGGATTATATGATAGCATCTGTTCATTTTTTAAATGTAATTATTTTCGTTACTCGTGTTTTCACGGGTCATATGAGTGCATGTTTGTATAATTTTTTAAATAGTTCAGTTTAGTAGACTCGGAGCAAATTCGCTGTGACCGACGGACAGAAAGGCTCGCAAGATTCATGTTTGTATTCTTGTACTTTTGCAAAAACATGAGTACAGCAAATATGCATTTTTTCTCGGGAAAAGTTTTCTTTCGGCGTATTTAATGTTTTTTACATAAAATGATATCTGGCATTTTCCTATTTGTGTATCTGCTACTCAAGGTCGAAACTTAACTTGCAAGAGTTTACTCATTTGCTTAACTTTATTTACAAACATACATACCGTCTTGCCTCTTTCCCACAGGGGTAGGCAGAGACTACTTTGTTCCACTTGCTACGATCCTGGCATACCTCTTTCGCTTCATCAATCTCTTCACTTTATTTAGCCTAGTTTTAACTTTGCTTAGTTTGGGGCTAGGTCAATTGGTGTCAATTCTTCTCTTCTTGTATTTAAGAGCTAGGCTCTTGTCGGTGGAGTCAGCCAGCCTCTTGACCTCCCGATACGACGCGGCTCACGCGGCACCCACTCTCTGTTTCACCTGGTCAAAATAAGTTAATCTTGGCCTTCCTCTGCCTCGTCTCCCTTCCACTTTTCCCTCCAGCAGGTTTAAAAAGAACTTGTCGCGTCACATCAGGTGTCCCATCATTTTCCCTCTTCTGGTACTTATAGTCTCCAGTAACCTTCTCTATTCTCCGACTATGTTAAGCACTTCTTCGTTGGTTTTCCTCTCCGTCTAGATCAGGGGTGGCCAACAGGTCGATCGCGTCCAGTCGATCGTGGCAAGGCAAAAAATATTAATACGTAGACCAGACTGCGCAACGTGTTTCATTTAAGGTTTCAAAGTCAAAGTCAAAGTCAAAAGTCAAAAGTTTATTTTGCAAATAGGCCGCCGAGGGCTCTTTTACATGTCTTTTTTTGAATCTACCAGCGCATTCGGAAAGACCATCATTGCCAAGAAGAATGCGCCGCAAGAAACTTGGCAGAAAGTCATTTTTTCAAAATAAAATAGATTTACAATAGTACTTAAATTCTACTTAACTTACCTAATACAATTAATACATTTTATAAAAGGGATGTAAAAGGTCCCTAAGTTAAGACCGTACCTTAAATTACATTGGTCTATAGTAGAGATGTATAAAGTCTCTACTGGTCAAAGCGAAACAAAATATGCGATAATGATAAGAAAGAGAAAGCAAAAAGTGAACAAAAATAATCTAAGTTCAGTGGAGGTGTAAAACGCCTCCACCGTCAAATAAGTTAATTGGAGATATCTCCAATGTCGATGAGAAAAAGAGCAAAAAAATATATATTATATATAATAAAAAATATGAAATATGCATTTCATGTCAAGTAAGTAACTGATAAGCTTTTGGATTCCGAAGGCAAGCTTACGTCTGCCGCCCCCAATGTTGGCTCACACGCGCTCATGTCATGCTCTGAAAGCAGAGCGGTACCGAGGGCATGTATCACTTCCGTCCCCACAGGCTCGCTATGGGGACGTTTTAGGAACTTCGACGCTGCTAGCCTGTAACTAGACAGTAAATGAAAAATAAAACAACAAAAGAAAACGGAAATCCATAAGCTTAACAATATACTTACCTAATACCTAACTTAGCACACATACACATACGACATAGCAATATTTATGTCCTTGTAAATAATTAATAATAATAAAAATAAAAATATTACTAAAGTAAAAAGAAAATAATAATACAAACTAATTAAAACAGGTAGGCACAATATTTAAATTGATAAGATGCTAATATTGATAATGACTATATAATCTTTAATGAAGTTTCATGAAGTATGTAATTGGTAGATCGCGCAGGGTTTTGTTAATAAACAGGAGATCTTGGGTCTAATCAAGTTGGCCACCCCTGGTCTAGCTAATCCATCATCATCCTCCAACACCACATCTCATAGGCCTCCAACCTCTCTCTAACACGCTGAGTCATTGTCCACGTCTCACCTCCATATAAAGCAGTGCTCCAGATGTACACTTTTATTTTTTTAGGCGTTTCTTAGCTTTTGTGGAAATTTTAGCCTTAAGTAGTTGCTTCTTGTTATTGAAAGCTCTGTTAGCCATAGCTATTCTTTGTCCCGAGATATTTATTTATTTATTGTATGTACCAGGTTAAGGGCAAGTGCACAACCGATCACATCTCCGCGGCTGGCCCGTGGCTCAAGTACCGCGGCCATCTCGACAACATCTCCAACAACATGTTCATCACGTAAGTACCTACAGTACAGTCAACGTCAAAAATCGGTAATCATTTTAGAGCCTTATCGCTGTGACAACTCGTAATGATCACTGGATTTGGTTAAGAAACGGTTTGTAAATTGTTATTTTACAAATGTGTGTGCATTACTAAAACCAAATGTTGCCCGCGATTTCGTCCGCGCACAATTAAATATAGCCTAAATAATAAAATAAAAATAATACAGTCACAAATAATGTAGCGTTCTATTGTTAAAAGAATTTTAAAAATTGATTCTGTAGATCCAGAGATAGAACGCCACAATAGTACCATACTTAATTTTTTTTTTATGTCGCAAGTATTGTCACAGTCTAGTGGTGGTTTGGCAGTATGTAATTTTTCCTTGGTCAGTTTAATGTTAAAGCAAATTTAAAAATATTTTATTGAATCAGGCGTTACTTTGCGGAGGTCCATTTCAATGAACACAAAATATTTACCTTGCTACTCCGCTACTTACGTGCAAGATAACCAAGCTTGTGCGAAATATATACGTTTTGCATGCAAGCCCTCCCACCACTACCGCCACACAAAACGCACACAAATCCCACAAACTTAATTAATCCTATCACCACACAAACGGATTACTAATGTTTGGCAAAAAATGTTCCCCAAAGCATCACATCGCAAATTTTGTTTCCCAAATTTTTATTTGGCAAAAATTCAATTGTCAAAACTACTTATCGTAATATTACAGTTAGCAAACCTTTTTTTCGGCAAGTGATTATTTAGCAAATAATGAATTGGTCATGTTAATTTTCCCAAATTTTTTTTTGGCAAATGTATCGTTTGGCATAACGTACTAAACCCAAAATATCGCATGGCATACGATTTCTATCGCAATGTGACTAATGTGAGTAATGCGTAGGATAAACATAACAATATGATTATATTTTGTAAGTCATCTTTTATAAGTCCGAAATTTCAAAATGCCTAACGTTTACAATCGCGTTTTTCAAAATTCCGAATTTCAATACACCGAACAATAAAAAGTCTGAATGTATAATAATCCAAAATAGTATTAAAAAATACGAATTCCGAATATTAAAATACCAATTTTCAAAACTACGAATATTATTGGAGTAAAACAAATATGTTCGCGGCTTAGGGGTGGCCCAAGGGCCACCCCCGCCGCACCTTAACCTAAATTAATCCAATTCCTAATAAACAAAACTACGATCATTGAAAACACGAATTTCGCTATCCCGAATATCAAATTGCCGAATTAGTAATGTAGTATCGGAAAATTAATAATCGGAATTTTGTTTTTCGGGCCAATGTCACTTCGGGCTTTTCATCATTCGGAGTTATACAAATCGGAATAATATACAACCGGGTTTTTGAAATTCGGTTAAACAAATTTCGTGTTTTTTAGTAATCGGAATTTTATTTCGTAGGAATTATAAAATGGTGTGTATATAATATGTATAACTTTTTATTGTACATAAAACACATGAAAAAGGTAAATACAGGACAACACAAATGTACAAAGGCGAAAATTCGGAGTTTTAAAAATCGGAATTAGTGAATTTAGAATAATTTCGGAGTATTTGGGTGTTCCCGACTGTTTTGATACTAAATTGTACGAACTATTTCTTTGTTTAAGCAATTAAATATATAATTTCTGCCATTTGTTCAATTTATAATTAAAATTCCTGCAGTGTACCTACTTACTATTTGTATTACTGCAACAGCAAAAAATAATTATCATTTGCCAGATTTTTGCTATAAGTATACTATGCAAAGTGTCACATTTGGGAATTTTATTTTTGGAATATAACTTATGACAAAACAAAACATTTGCTTAAGAAGCATTTGATTAATAAAATCTTGACGAAGTGAAACTTTGCCAAATGATAGTTTGACCAAATGAACTAAATGCTAAATGTAACTTTGCTAAACGTTCACTTGGGAAATGTAAGTATTGCGATAAGTTGTTTGGGAAGTAATATTTGGGAAAAATAATTTGCCAAACGGCAGTACACCCACACAAACACTGACGCGCGTTTCGATCCCTCTACGGGATCATTCTCAAAGTCAGAGCACAAACTGCTGCTGCTTGTTGTGCTCTGACTTTGAGAATGATCCCGTAGAGGGATCGAAACGCGCGTCAGTGGTTGTGTGGTGATAGGATTAATTAAGTTTGTGGGATTTGTGTGCGTTTTGTGTGGCAGTAGTGGTGGGAGGGCTTGCATGCAAAACGTATATATTTCGCACAAGCTTGGTTATCTTGCACGTAAGTAGCGGAGTAGCAAGGTAAATATTTTGTGTTCATTCAAATTTAAAAAGTTAGAGCAGCGGACAATAATGGATTTTCTTAGGTTTTTCATATATTACTTCTTTATATTTTTATTTAACATAACACAAATAACGTCAAAAAAAAACAATCAGTCAAATAATCCGCCCCGCGTCATACCTGGCGCAAAAGTGCACATCACACTCGCTTTCCATCGCATTCGCATCACTTCTTGGCCTAGGCAAAGGCATGAACAAGAAACTTCATGTCTTCATTTCGTGATATTAACGCATACATTTCCGGGCATGTATGAGACAAGTTACTTTCGTAACCCCCCAGCGCAACGAACGCCGAGAACGGCGAGCTGAACAAGGTCCGCAACCAGAAGACGGGCGAGTGGGGCGCCGTGCCGGCGACCGCGCGCGCCTACAAGGCGGCCGGCGTGCGCTGGTGCGTGGTGGGCGACGAGAACTACGGCGAGGGCTCCTCCCGCGAGCACGCCGCGCTCGAGCCGAGGCATCTCGGCGGGCGGGCCATCATCGTCAAGAGCTTCGCCAGGTGAGCGGGTGCTTCCATGGGGAGCTGGGGGCTAAGAAAATGCAGAACGTACCCATACACAAATTACGTCTTTATCCCAATGATATTATAAACCCTAGATGCACCACCACGTATAAAATGACTGCCAAATGATATTTCACATTTCAGTCCTCTAGGTTGGCAACGCATCTGCAATCCCTCCGGGGTTGCAGGTGTCTATGGGCAGTGGTGATTGCTTACCATCAGGTGACCCGTTTGCCGTCCTATTCAAATAATAAAAAAAAACATTTTAAAAGGAGATGGCGGGAGGATTTGGAGACTTTTGAGCCGGACTGGGAAAGCCTTGCAACAGACAGAGATTGGTGGAAAAAGAAAGGGGAGGCCTTTGCCCAGCAGTGGGACACCAAATAGGCTAATAAAAAAAAAAAAAACGAAATACGACTGTATAACACAAACATTACAGTTTTATTTCAAATGAACGTGTCCGGAATATACGACATTATTTTTAAACAGACAGCACGTCGTAAATCATATTGACAGCTCCATAGGGCCAGAGTGCTTAGACAGATTCTAAGCACTCTCTGCTCGGGTGGAGTTTTGAGCGCTCCTCGTAGTGAATCTAGGGTTTCGAATATCATTGCTTTATCCCTTATGGGGTAGACAGTCTAAGATCACAAGGCCTACAGGCCACGTTTAGAAAGATTGTGGGTGTTCAATAATGTGTCAGAATTCGTTTTGTTTATAAATTTTCGGCCTAGAAAGTCAAAGTGCAGCAGCAATTCATTGCAAAACTTTTCTCTTCACACTAAGTACCACGATATGACCAGAAAAACAGGAATAATTAAAACACTGATATTAATTAATTAAGATGAATTGAACAACGCGAGACCTAGCAGAGTTTTAGCACCAAGGAGCTAAGTTTAAAAAACATGAGTTACGTTCAATGTGTCGCCCTGTGGTAGAGGCAGTCAATAATTTCTAAATTCATGTCATGTGTTGTCTATAATTTAGAAATTAAATTTCATTATTCCATTCCAGGATCCATGAGACCAACCTGAAGAAGCAAGGCATGCTCCCTCTGACCTTCGCCGACGCCGCCGACTACGACAAAATCAAGCCCGACGACAAGATCTCGCTGCTCGGACTGAAGGACCTCGCGCCTGGCAAGGTAACATACTAAAACTGACTTCTCCACATACGGTTTCTGCCCGGCTAGCACCACAGCGCCCAAGAGTCGCGTCGCGCGCGAGTTAGACTAGCCATCTCTTTCTAGAACGAACAGTAAGAAAAAGACGGGCAATCTATCTCGCGCGCGACTCTTGTGCGTTCTCGTGCTAGACGTGCTGGAAGAAAAAGTTTCCTATGTGCTATCCCAGACTAATCTGTCTCTGTGCCGAACTTTATAGTTTGTCCGGATCTGTTCAACTGTTTTGGCGTGAAGTAACAAATACCGTCGTCACAAACACGCATTTAAAATATTAGTAGAATGCCTGGGCAATATTAGTAGAATATCTGGGGCCTAAGCTCTCTATCTAAAAGGGTCAGAAAGAGACTTCCGCTTGTAACTTGTACCTTTATAAAAAAGGTCCTGGTTGACCTGAGTTTTTAGTATGTTAGATCGATTTATTGCCCCCGAAACTCTCTGCATGCCAAATTTCAAGAAAATCTTTGGAGCCGTTTCCGAGATCCAGATTATATAAAGTACAAGAATTGCTTGTTTAAAGGTATTAGATTATGAATTGAATATCTAATGTTAAAACTAAAAGAATGTCAAATTGAGAACCTCCTTTTTTGAACTGTGTTAAAAAGTGCAGACGTTGATTCGATTATTTCAATCATTGTCACCACAGAAACTAAACTACTTTGAAGTACAATGATTTCCCTTTCCCATACGAGGCTAAGAAACACAGGCTACCAGTATCTCTATTTCTCATAGTGTTCTGGTATTAAGATATACCGTATTTTATTCGAGCTATCATTAATGAGTACTGGCTGTAAATGGTTAATTTTGTTTTCTTGCAGCCTGTGGAATGCGAAATCAAGCACAAAGATGGCAGGAGCGAACGCATCAAGCTGAACCACTCCCTCAACGAGCAGCAGATCATGTGGTTCCGTGCCGGCTCCGCACTCAACAGAATGAAGGAAATTGCCGCTGGAAAGTGAACCAGCACTAACTAGACCAGCTTTTGAGCCATAAATTAGTTTTACTTTACCACCAGTGTAATGTTAATGTTACCATCTAGCGTATTCTAGCCAATTGTATTTCTTCTCAAGTCTGGACAATACTTAAGCGGCACGTGCGGCGGTGATGAATCTTATTATTAGATTAGTAAAAATAGATGAATTAGTGATTAAGTCGTAACTTCTTTTTTTCTTTGAATGTATTATTTTAAATCGACGATATAAGTTTTTTTTTTATTATTTATGTAAATAATATTTACCAAAACAATAAAATTTACGTATTATCTGGTTGTTGTGTTTTATACCCAGTCCAAATTACTTGATTCAGCTAGCTCATTACGTAACTCGCTCGAAATCGTGATCATTTTGACAGTTCTTGTATGAATGTGACAGCTAGCTAGGCTGATTCCGATGTCAATTGTCAGCCCATACATGAACTGTCAAAATATAATAGGCTTACTGGGCTCTATAGACCGACCGCTTAACTGAGTCCTTGCCCAATTACTTACGAGTTGGCTTGTACAGAATCTACAGGTTACCGGCGAGAAAGCGAGCATCCAGAAGGGTAGTTCATTTCATCTTGGGTTTTGTAAATAGCATGTCAGAGGTGGTACTATTGTGCCAACCTCGGGCTTTGTACAGTCAGCGTAGTGATGATGATGATGATGTTGTTGTGCTCCCGGCCGTTTTCGACCATGGCGACTGCTTCAACTCCTTCGCGGTACGATCGTGTGCTCGCATGTGGCTTATGTAGCCAATCTTTTTTGTAAGTTCGCGCGCATTGCGGGCATGTGAGCACCCCAGCAATATAATTATAATTGATTGCCGCAGTTGGTCGGGCTTTCAATTCATCGCGCTTAGTATACAACATAAGTATAGTATGAAACATCCAAAGTGAACAAAAGGTTCGACAGCACTGTTTCCATGGTGTACTGAACTATTTGACCGGCTTGGATGCTTCAAACAATACGACGGACTAAACGACCAATGATAATGGTACATGAACATTTACAGTAAGACTTATCATGCTTCAAATAGGTATGAATCTCATCATAGACAATGTACAGAGTCAAAGCATTTCTCAAAAAAATTGCCACTTTTTTATATTCTCTAACAATCTTATGTTTACTCAGAATAACAAGCTCTTTCCAATGACAAAAAATATCCCAAGTTTTTTCCGATTTGTGACTATTTTTCATACACGCTTTGTATGGCGTAACATTAAGGAAGAACATGAAAATGTATGTCAATTTCGAGTAATTTTTTTCTCCTACAGGGATGGAAAGAACTTAATTAGTAGAGTAGGAATAACAAAATTGTTGGGGAATATAAAAAAATGTGGCATTTTTTTGCTGTAGCAAAACAATAAATAAAAATTAAAACAAAAGAATAGTTGTTAAACTTATTTATTATCAGATAGGTTAATCCTCGTTATCCTCATTGTCGCTGTCAGCATTAATGTTGAAGTAGCGCAGCTCATAGGAGTCGTGAGCAGAAGCCACCACACGCAGCCAATCACGGAGGTTGTTCTTCTTGAGGTACCTCTTCGTCAGGTACTTAAGGTACCTCTTGGAGAAGGGAATGTCTGTGAACGGTCAGAAACATCTCAATAACCTGGAATTTGAATACACCGTGTTTATACCCCACGGAGGGTCCCTGCTGGACTCTGCCACCGGATCACCCCGGCCTACTGAGGTGAGCGGTGCCCACCCCCGCGGCGTGGACGCGCCAAGCAGGAGTTACCGCAGTGAGCAACAGAGAATTGGCTCTGAAGCTCCTACAGCCGGGTTAATGGCCATAAGACCAAAGGCATTGCAAGTGAGTTCAGACAGTAAATTCAAGTGTTGAACTGTAGAAATGTGCAAATAAAATTGCCTGAGAAAAAGTACCAATTATATACCTGGTCTGGAAAATAAATTATTTCATTTCATTTTCATACACGCGAATGGCAGTTTTAACCAGTTTTTAACTGTTAATTTACACAATAGTAGAGTCATTTTTCTTGATTTCACAAGGCAGAATTCCATATCGATTACTAAACGAATGAACACATTTTCTTTCTTGCGCCTATTGTAATCGTGATATAGACTTCAGTCCGCAATTGAGCTATCTCAATTCATAAAAGAACAGCAGTATATACTGCATAGCCAGATCTCACATCACATAACCTAAAAAATTTACATGACCTCTAAAATAATAAGTGTAATAACTTGCTAGTAACTAAGAATGGCAGAAGAGTAAGTAAAGGATGAAGCAACTAACCTGCACTAACTGCGACCTTGGTCTTATCCCTGGCGACGACAACGTGGTTTCCCAGGTTGTTGGTCTTGCCCTCCACTTTGACGTGCTCCTTCAGGTATTTCTCGAAGTTGCCAACATCGAGGATGCTGTCTTCAGCCGGGTGGGTGCAGTCAATGGTGAACTTCAAGCTGATCTTCCTCTTGGTGCCCTTTCCGCGGATTTTACCGCCCTTGACTCCCTTCTTCCCAGTTTTCTGGTGCAACTGGGATTTCTTGGGTGCCGGCTTCTTTGTCACTGCCATCGTGGACCTGCGGATTAGTTGACGTTATTTACTGCACAAAACTGCTACAATTCTACACGAATATCTGCCACTAGTAAATTTTTTTGCATAACCTACCGACACGTGTATAGCGGTTACGGCGTTAACAGCAAAATGGCCGAATTTGCCGGTGTTGCTAGATCATCTGACTTGTATGTTCGTTCCGTTTTACGGATAAAATCTTGATTCTTGGCGATTATTTAGTTTTCTGTCAGAAATATCCTTGGAAAATGGTTTATATTTGTACAAAATACCATCATCCACATCATCCATCACCATGCTAACTAGCGATGCCGCAAAATCGATAGTATTCAACGGAAAAATGCCATAGGCCTATCGATAGTATCGATCTCTCATTTAAAGCAATACTATACTATCGGTAAGCAGCAATATTACCGATAGCATCGATAGTACAGTTTGTCTATAAAGTCGTGTCATTAAAAATCGTCGTCCCTTTCTAATCTATAAGTATAAGAAAACGGGACAACACTACAATATTGCCACTTTTTAATGACACGACTTTATAGACAAAACTGTATTGCTATCCAATAATGCATAAACTATCAATACTATCAATATTATTGTACAGAAAACTACGAAAATTATTTATAGTTTTGTGCAATCGATAGTGACTTATATTTCGATACTATCGGTTGCAAGATTGCAAGGTAAAGGTGAGTGGCAGAATAGAATTTTGTACTCGTATTGTATCTAGTTTATTTGTTTCGCATTTTGAATTTCCATAAATTTCCAAGTTTCCACCCACCTGCCAATATAGATGCAACTGCTATTGAAATGAAGGTAACAATCGATTGTTCAAAGCTATCGATATTATCATAGTTCACGTAATAGGTATTGAAAAGCAATTACAGTTTGTCTATAAAGTCGTGGCGTTAAAATATTAAAAAGTGGCAATACTGTAGTGTCGTCCCGTTTTCTTATACGTATAGAAAGGGGAGACACCACAGTATTGCCACGACTTTATACACAAACTATATATCGATACTATCGATAGTTTATTCGGGGTCGACGATCAATATTATCGATAGTATTCTTGTTTACTAACAGTATTGCACGAAAAGCGCTATCGATACTATTGTCTTTGCTCAAACTATCGATAGACTATCGAAACACTATCGATAATAGTGGACTATCGAGCGGTAACACTACGTACACCCTTGCCTTGCCTTTACGTGCACATGTAAGACACTATATGTCTGTGCGACACGTCTATTGTATGCAAGCAGAACGTTGGGCTTTGCTCTTCCGGCTAGCGAATATCGTAGTGGTGACACTGACGATGACTCATGTTTTATTTTCAGTTTCATTATAGTTACCCATCTATTTTAAAATTATTACGCGTCTCTATTCCGAGCCCCAACGGATACACATGCTAAACAGGTGTGCAGTATCTAATTAAGAAGAATTCTCAAAACTGAGATCCATAACTTGACTTCTTGTGCGAGGATTATTATTACGTACTTCTAAATAACAAGTGAGTAACAAGAACCAGTTATGTCAGTTCAAAAGAGGGCACGGTTGCCGCCTTGTAAGTGCGGCTATTGTCTTCGCCGTACCTCGATGATTTTATTTCCCATTCCCATGAATGAACCGTGCTATTCGCTTGTCGAGGTCACGACACTTTTTTTACCTGAGACGTGATGTAATGCCCTCGCGGTTTTGATACACACGTTCACAACGCAGCGTTAACTATGATCGAATTAAAGCTGCAAGAACTCACGAAGTCAAACTAGTGCTAAAGAAATCGTAAATTATAATTTATGTTTAGCGCGAGTATTCGAACTTTTATAACTAGCGCATGCGTAAAGAGTTATCTCGAAATCGTGAACTTCGTCGTGAAGAAACAACTGGCCGGCTACACAACACTGCAGTTTATTTACGCGCTCAGTCGTGATCGCGAGTGATGTAAACCTATTTTTGAAGTTAACCTCACTTTACCTGTGAAAGGTGAATCATTAGATTCATTAGTGTATGGTGCGTAGTTAAAACCGAGTTAATAATTTTGTGAGGCCCTGAAGATACGTTTGACTGAAATATGTTCTAGCAAACAGCTAAGATGACGTACGACGGATATATTTAATCGATAAGGGAACGGTCACGATGTCACACAAATGACAAAAGAATGGATAATTGTTTTGCCGCTTGCGGCTGTGACGATAACGGAGGAGTGACCACAGCTGACTTGGATCGTTACACGGATAAAATAGAAAACGTACTTAATGATGAAAAGGGCAGAAAATTCTTCAGAAACTTTATGTACACATCCAAGATGAGAGACGGTCGTCGAACACTGGATTTCTGGGAGCACGTCGAGAGGCTACTTAATTACAAAGAAAACACTGAAAGCGGATCACATCGTACCTACCTGAGAGATTTAGATCGTTTAATAGACGAAGCTGAGAGGATAGAGGAATTAGACTTCGCCACTATGGAGAGGTTGACGATCGCACGCGATTCCGAAAACAAAGAAGAGATAGTAGAAGCACTTATGATATTGAAAGTAGAATCCACCAAAGCACTTAGGAGAGAGTACAATGCTTTCCGACGCCAGTATATTAAAGTTTAACATTTCCGATGATATTCTAGTGCCTTGCTTTTTGACGCGTTTTGAAGATTCGCGCCAATCGCGTGTGACAGTTTCATGATACTCTGTGTACATAGCCAATAGTAACCATGATGCAGAAACTTTCATAGCCTTATAATTATTATGGTCAATAATATTCAACACTTGTTTCGAAAAGTACAAAGTAACTTTGTTCAGATCTATGATGAGGACCTAGTATACTATAGCTCGCTGTATATTATTTTCCTTCACTGCTGTGTATTGTGCTGTGACACACTCATTTAATTAGTTAAGCGGAAAATAAATTATTTAATGTTATCAAATGGCTTTTAATTACCTACCTGTTTCCTAATGAATAGTATATTAAAATGTCGATAGTATAAATTGAGGCATTATTTCACTATTAGCTGTTTCTTTACTTTCTTGCTTGTAATTACAATCACCATTTCGTTTTACAGCCATTTTTAACAGTTTGACAGATAGGTAATCGCAAATCGGTATAGCGACAGTATAGGTGGCGGCAAATAAGTAAAACGTGGAGGGGATATGCGCAGTATGAAAATGATGTTGTTTTTCATACTGCGCATATCCCCTCCACGTTTTACTTATTTGCCGCCTAATGTACGCACAGCAGTTTAAAACAAGTGATGCACACATGATTTATAACATAGAATGTGTGAATGTTCAAAAACATTCCAAAAGCGAATGTCTCACAAGGTGTGTACTCACTCAGCATACGAAATAGATACTTAGTGCCATAGCTCTAGAAGAGTAGATGTAACAACATAGTGATAAAAACCGCATTGGCCGTCATCCTGAATGGAAAGAAAAAAAAGAAAGAAACAAGTATGGTTATAAATTGTTTATCAAGTTTACCTAACTAAAATGAGATTATTAAAATTTACATTGCAATATTGTACTGCGAAACTAAAAACACCAGCTGCAATAACATTTTAAAATGTACTTCAAGTAATTCATTATAAAACTTACGTTTCTATTGAATTCAAACTTTAAAATATTGTAAATGCATAATCTGTAGGTATACATTACATTGAATTACATAAATTACTTATTATTCCTCAGACTGGCTTAAAAATTATCACTTTCCACTTAAATTCACAAATTCTATAAAATTTTAATTCCATTAATATCTTATCACATTAATTATAGAGTCCATTGTTTGTCTCAATTATTTTAAAATTTAAATAATTTCATTTGTTAAAACTACACCACTTTTACTACTCCAGCTGCATTTGCTTCTAGGTTTTCTTCCAAGAGTAATACATCTCTAATGGCTTGTTGACCTGAAATTAAATTATATTTCTTAAATTATATATTTATTTGAACAATATTGAATTTTACTCACTTGGGCAAAAAAAACCTTTTTTCGAAATTTCTACACAATACCTATAAAACAATTCAGGCAGGGTCTTTGTAATATTAATATCCATTTTTTGAATTTGTCAACAACTGATTGCTGTTCCATCTGCGCAGAATCCGCTTATAGCTGTCCCGATTAATTTGATTTTCTGGGATAAAAACTACTGGACTGAAACTATCTCAATACCAAATTCCAACCACAATTTCAGGGTGAAGAAGTAGGATGCAGACGGACACACTTTCGAATGTAGTATGGAGATAGTTAACCATTTCTAAATCAATGTCTGTGGTTTATACCTTCCAAAACTTATCATTGATCTGCCTGAGGGTTTGCGAGCCTGCCAGGGGCACAAACTGGCCTGGTGCAGGCGCCACATAGATGCAAAAGTTGAGCAGACGGTAGGCCTCCGGCAGTTCTGCGTCCAGGTCCAGTGTGAGACGCATTGCCAAGTACTTGCTCAAGTGGTCAACTGTAAGAGTAAAAGGATGGTCATGATTTATTTATTCATTTATATAATATAATAATATAAATAACACCAAAGCACTTACACGATAAATTATTACACAGAAACAGAAATCAATACATGTCATGTCACGGCAAGGTTGAGGATTTAATACATTTTTTGATGGAATGTGAAGTCACAAAGGTTAATAGAGAGAGGTACTTGACTGATGTGAGCCTGTTTAATGGAGCAATTAACATAACATTGAGTTTTCCAACATCAGAAAATGCAGTACGAGTGTACAGGTTCGTGAAACACTCCTTTGCTGCCAGAGAATCTGGTAGTGGGCGGGGGAGTGTTTGATGAATCTGAACCAAGAGACATCCAATGAGGCTGGCATAGTCACACAGGTGCACTTAAGCCTCGTAAAAAAATTAGATTTAAAAAAAAAAAAAAAAATAATAATAAATAATAATCAATTAAAATTATCAAGAAATTGCCTAGCAATATGGCACAATTGAGTGAAGCAATCAGCAAACAGATCAGCCTCCTCGTGCTGATGTGCTCGTGATTTACATTTTTTTGTTATTACTATTTTACTTAAAGTAAAGATAAACATGTTTAAGTCTATTTTTTTTTCACTTCCCGTTGAAAGTTGGATGAAATGTGACCCGGTTTCTTTGCTTCTGAGTATAGTTGTTAATGCTGTATACACAGCCATGTGAATGATTGTGAGTTCACATGAGGATAAAGTCTATTGCAGTATAAATGATCTCTCCTAAGCCAGTAGCATTAATAATAACTGACTAAAATGTAGGACAATTTTTACACTAAGAAAGTGTTTGCCACAGGGCACAGACCATGTTGCCAGATTCATCATTGTTATCTCCAGCAATTATATGTCCCACTGCTTGGCACAAGTCTCCTCTAAGAATTAGAGGGCTTGGACTATAGCTCCCAGGCAGGCCCCTCTTCTCCACTGGGCACTATGGGCACGTGCCCAGGGCCCCGCGATCGAATAGGGCCCCCTAGTTCCTGCCAGATTACCAAATGATAACCGATATTTAGGTCATAGGAGCCCCATGATCCTAATGTGCCCAGGGCCTCAAATAGTTTAAAGACGGCCCTGCTCCCAGGCGGGCCCAGCGCAGATTGGGAACATCACACAGACCATTGAATTGATTTGCAGGTGGGTGCAGATTTTCTCAGCATGTTTTCCTTCACCAAAAAGCATTCGTAAAGAGAGATTCAACTAGAATCCATACCTGAAGCATTGGCTGTGGTTTTAATATATCTGACAGAGCTGTCCCGCAGTGCCCGCATCAGCTGGTTGTCGCCAGTCATCTCAGTTGGATGCGGCTTGAAGACCAGCTCAATCTCGTTCGGATTCAACGGCTCACCTTCACCTTCAGTATCCATGGAGTTCTCTCCTTCAGTTCTGGAAGTTAAAAGATATCCACCTAAGCTTGAGACCTTACTGGACCAGATTAAGATAGGACAAACTCAATGGAGATAGCTGGAGGAGGCCTATGCCAAGAGGCACTCTGAATTATGCGATATTCTATTTATAAACATGAAAATTACTACAAGTACTGAAATTGTAGCAAATTCGGAATAAAAAGGGGTTATTATGTATGTTATTAGTAGTTTTGGCTCATGTAATTTAAGTTTGTGGATATTACATTTGCTCAATGCCTTATTTAAAACCTTAGGTTGTTAGTAATGTCAGGCCCTTATTGACTAACATTGATTGATTCTAGCTAGAATAATATGGGAGTACTCATAAAAAAGTAAACTTTAACTAACTGACCTGCCATCACTAGATTCACTCTCCTCACTGCGTTCTGAAGTTAACACGGACTTTGCCCTCTTAGTAATGCTTGTGTTTTTTGATATGGAGCTTATATTTGACGGGACTGGGGATGGTGTACTTCTGACAGATGCCGGGTTAGAAGTAGACTGGCCAGATGGAGTTGGGTTGCCAGTTGAAGAAGTGCTGTCCTTAGGAGCAGACGAACTGCTGCCATTCTGAGGAGCTTCACTTGTGCCATTGGAGTTAGAGGGGTTGCTGTTATCATCCATAGTTTTCCGTGACCTTTGTGGTCTATTTTGAGACTGTAGCTTTATGCCTTCTGTAATAGAATTCACTAAGGATACCTGTGAGTGAGACATTTTCAGTTTAACCAACACGCGCTCCTGATGGGCCTCATACTCATCTCGGCTCGGATATATCTTTGATATTAGCAAGTCAAAGTTTGGATCTGGTCTGAGAGATCTTTTCGACACCAACTTCTTTCGGCACGTCGGGCATTCTTTGTTGCCAGAGCGCAAAGCAGTTATAATACAGTCCGAGCAGAACCTATGGAGGCATTCCTTCGTCGTCATCGTCTTTTTGAGCATATCCAAACAAATTGGACACATCAATTCGCTGTGCAGACTTCGCGGGGACACCGCGATTTCGGTGGCATCTGTTATCACCTCTTGCGGCGTCCGGTGCAGCTCGTAAAGGGATAATTCCCATGTTTTGTTTTGTGAGGGCTCCGTTGAAGACATTTTTGACACAATTCTAATATGTTTATACCATTTACAAAACACAAACTGCAATCTATTTTGACATGACACTTCCTATCGAGCCGCCGCCGCCATATTGATAAAAGAGTTTTTACTTTTTAATGGACGCCGCCGTCAAAGCAAAGGCAATGGTAGATATTTTTATTCAGCCAACTTTACAAAAATGATTCATATTGTACAGAAATCAAAATCAAAAATAACGCAAAACTTTGGGTTTATTATGGTACTCCCACACTATGACTTTGAAGCGTCAAAAAGACATGTTAAGAAAGTGAGCTCCCGCATGTGTCTTTTTGATGCTTAAATACAATGTGTGGGATATTCTATACTAGACACTGACACTTTCGGAGAATTTTCAATCCGCCCCTATGACATGCGACAATTACAAATTACAATCACATTACAAACCGCCGGTTCATATTGAATACGCATTGCATTTCGAATTGTCGCCGACATATGGCCTTATACTCCGAAATCCGATTTTCGAAGTTCGTTTCGTGCCGTTCCGCTCTCACTAATAGTTATTAATTTGAGAGTGAGAGGGACGGTGTGATACGAACATCGAAAATCGGATTTCGGAGTTGCCCCCATGTCCAGTTGGTTAAATAGGGCCCAGGCATCTCAGTTTAAAATCGATGCCACGGGCAGAATACGCATAGCAGCACATACATGACATTATTTTTTTAAGGAAATTGAACAAGTGGGTCACCATGGTATGGTAGGTTATCATTATACCCCGTAGTAGACAACCGCAACACCACGCAACAAAAAATTATTGCAGATGCATAGAGCGCTAAGATGCCTCTTGCTTGTGCCCGTAAATTCCCCGGCTGTCACTCTCTGCACCACGACGAAACACAACAGTGCAATCTCTGCTGTATAGCGGCAGGATTAGCAAGCAAAACACCCGCAAAATTCTCCTATTCCTCGATAATTTAAAATAAATGGCGCGCAACTCTGCCGGTAGGGCTTCGTATGAAATAAATAAGACAAATAATAAAGTTTTCAACATAATTTATTAATTTTATTATATAGCCGTTCTAAAGTTCTGGTTATTCACTTATTATTATTAGAGTATTTACCTACAACACTGCAATATGCAGCGGCAAGCGGAAATCAAATACATTCGTGTTTTTACTGCATACGCATCCTACATTTTGCGGACTTGCAAATAACACCCATTAGGTTTCTTTGCCAACATTAAAAACGATGTAATGATATGCGGTGAGTTATTTAATAGTGACTAACTAGGGTACCTGTTTTAAATCACTTCACGTGGCATTTCCCGACTAAAAACTTGTGTTTTTAACTGCGGCGTTTAGAGGCTCCGTTGGTGATGCTGGCCGGGTAGTTAATAAACATATTTGCTGATATAATTAAAAGCATGCGAGTGAAGTGAAGTACTCGTACCTGTGTAACGCCATACATTTTGACACTCCTAATTCGAGTTTAACACGAAGACATACAAGACTTAAGATGTTAAATTAACAGCAACACGTCCAGTTTTTTTCAGTTGTTAAATAAAAAACATGTGGTAAGTAGAACAAAATTTGAAAGTAATTAATTTATTTCCAACTAGCGACCCGCCCCGGCTTCGCACGGCATATTATGCATGTATACGTATAAACCTTCCTCTTGATTCACTCTATCTATTAAAAAAAACCGCATCAAAATCCGTTGCGTAGTTATAAAGATTTAAGCATACAAAGGGACATAGGGACAGAAAAAGCGACTTTGTTTTATACTATGTAGTGATTTATTTCCCCGCGTTCACGGCATAAGCTTGGTTTGGTAGTTGCTGGACCGGCACTAAGTACGTATTTGTGTTAACCAAATTATTATTTGGGTTAGAAGCCTGGTTGCCAACTGGCACTACCGCATATACGTTTCCCTGGTTTTGGCTCTGTATTGGTCCTGGATTCGCTTGAACAAGATTAACTGGGTTGTTAGCATTTGAGCCTAACAAAATTGGCTGTCCACTTTGCGGTTGCTGGACTAATATGGCTTGCTGGTTTGGCAACGACGCCTGATTCAACAATATCTGGCCTGGTTGCGTCGAAATGATTTGCTGGCTACCCATTGGCTGCTGACTTAGCAGAATCGGTTGCTGAACGGCTGGCTGGAAAGCTTGGATTTGTTGATTTGGTACAAAAGGCTGTCGGTTGAGCTGTATTGGCTGTTGATTTACTTGCTGGTTGATTTGCGGAGGTTGGCCACTGAGGACTTGTTGATTGGGGTATAATTGTTGAGGAGTGGCTAGGCCTTGTTGAGCTAGTAAAATGGGCTGAGTTTGAGGCTGCAATTGATATGTTTGCTGTATTTGGCCTGGCTGTTGAACAATCTGATATGGTTGCTGACCAGGCTGTTGAAATTGATAAGGTTGCTGTATCTGACCAGGTAGCTGATTAATCTGATACAGTTGCTGATTCTGGCCTGGTTGTTGGTTTATCTGGTAAAGTTGCTGACTTTGGCCAGGTTGTTGGCTCATCAGATACGGTTGTTGATTCTGGTTAGGTTGCAGATAAGGCTGCTGAATTTGACTCGGCTTGTTTTCTTGATACTGCCCTTGGTGAAGCTGATGTACTGAATCATGGTTCTCATGAGGCTGATGTTCATAAACTGGAGCTGGAGTGTTGAAGATTGCTTCGAGTTCTTTTTTTATGTCGTAATCTTTGTTTTGTGCTTGAGGGTTTGATGGGTCTTGTACCGGTTCGTTAGGTTGGTTTCCGCTTTGAGCACCACCTTTATCGCTGAGGCTGCTTAGAGCGTCGGATGATACGAATACTGGCAAATATTTTGGGCCTGCCGGTGGTATACCGTAGACGCTGACTGACAGAACAGCGACCAATATCTGTGAAATGAAAGAACAATTGAATTTGATAAAAAAATAAAATAAATTGGTTTTAATTCTTGCTCTGCCATTTTTCACGACACACTGTCTCACCACACTTAAACTAAACGTTGCTATTTTATTAAAAAACACACTCCTTTTCCTGATCTGCCAAAATACTTAAAAAAAAAATACGCACCAGTAATTGAAGGTCCATGTTGTGTCGTCAGTCCAATGTAAGTGAATCTAACACTGTTATACTTCGTTTTAAGTATACTAGCCATTAGCTCTCTATTAATACCTAAGTGTTAATGTTATTTTAAGTTCCGTAATGGTGAGCTGCGGTCTTAGTAACGGTAGCAAAAGATCCCCTGCTGATTCATTAATTCATTAAATATCTTGTTAGTAACAGTACGTGTACACAAAAGCCGTACTAACAACTCAATTCTCACTTATGTCTCCATATTCCTCCATATTTCCACTCATGACTCCGTATTCCTCCATATTTCCACTGATGACTCCGTATTCCTCTATATTCCCACTCTTGAGTCATGACTCTTGCTAGCAAACGGGGTAATTTATTAAAACTGTGAGTCAAAGTTAATGCTTTATTGTACAAAACTAAAGAAAAAACCGGCCAAGTGCGAGTTCCAATCGACTTACCGATTAGGCAAATGAATACAAACACCAATGTTAACAGAGCCCTGCTCCTAAGCAAATTGTAGGCAGTCAGAGTTCACTTTACATCACTAGGTATCACTACATACCTAGTATAAAACAAAATCGCTTTCCACTGTCTGTCTGTCTATCCCTAACTATGTATACTTAGACCTTTAAAACTTCGCAACGTATTTTGATGCGGTCTTTTTTGATAGATAGAGTGATTCGAGAGGAAAGTTTATATGTATAACTAGCTTTTTCCCGCGACTTCGTCCGCGTAGACTCATTTATTGACAAATAGCTTTTGCCCGCGGCTTCGCTTGCGTGTACCAGGAGTATTTCAATCCCGTTTTTTTCCCGTTCCCGTAAGAATTTCGGGAAATGCTCTCTTAATGCTCCCTACACTCCCCAAGCAACCTACATGTCGAATTTCAGCTTTCTACAACCAGTAAAACGAAAAGTCCCGTTTTTCCCGATCCCGTGAGAATTTCAGGAAATTGTCTCTTAGTGCTTCCCGACACTCATCAAGCAACCTACATGCCAAATTTCAGCTTTCTACGACCATTAAAACAAAAAATCCCGTTATTTCCCGTTCCCGTGGGAATTTTGGAAAGTCCTCTCTAAATGCTTCTCTACACTCCCCAAGCTATCTAAGTACATGTCGAATTTCAGCTTTCTACAACCAGTAAAACGAAAAGTCCCGTTTTTCCCGTTCCCGTGGGAATTTCGAAAAATTGTCTCTTAATACTTCCTTACACTCCCCAAGCAACCTACATGCCAAATTTCAACTTTCTACGACCTGCAGTATAACAAAAAATCCCGCTTTTTCCCGTTCATGTCCGTCAAAATTTTGGGAAATCCTTTTGTAATGCTCCCCTATACTCCCCAAGGAACCTGAAGGCCAAATTGCTGTTTTCTACGATCATTAAAACGTAAAGTCGATCCCGTAGAACTGAATATAAATCCTGTTTTTTCCTTATCCCGTTGGAATTTTCAAAAATCCTTAAAACTGTTTTTTACTATTATAATCACCTACTTCTATGCCAAATTTGAAGACTCTAGTAATTATAGTTCGTAGGATTTCGTTGAACTGAATATATAAATCCCGTTTTTTCCTTAACCCGTGAGAATTTCCAAAAATCCTGTAATTATTTTCTTACTTTTGTAATCATCTACTTGTGTACGAAACTTGAAGTCCATATTTATTAAGTATAGTTACTGAGATAGGGTCACTCGGAATCGAATATAATAAATCTCGTTTTTTCCCGTTCCCGTGGAAATTTGTGTGTGTGTGTCAGGTAGGTATGTGTGTTGTTGTTTTCGTAATCAGCGACCCGATAAACCGTACAAACAATACTACCCACTATAATAGAATAATAATAATACCCACGTTGATTTTCAGATTTTGTCACCCCCTATCCCCCTTTTAAGGGTTAAATTTTCAAAAAACCTGAAACAGGTGTTTACTCATTTATCGTTAGGAATAAATACTTCTGTGAAGTTTCGAGTAAAATAGTCGAACTAATCTTGTTTCCCCATACAAACTTTGGACCCCCATTTAACCCCTTTAGGGGTCGAATTTTGAAAAATCCTTTCTTAGTGCACCCCTAGACCTTATAAGGAACCTACGTGCCAAATTTGGAATCTCTAGAACCAGCGGTTTGGGCTGTGCGCTGATATGTCAGTCAGTCAGTCAGTCAGTCAGTTTAGAATTTTATATATATAGACTAGCGACCCGCTCCGGCTTCGCACGGTATATTATACATGTATTATACATATAAACCTTCCTCTTGATTCACTTCTATCTTTTAAAAAAAATACCGCATCAAAATCCGTTATTTTATTATTTTTATTTTATTTATAAGCCTTTTTATTCCGAATCCGCTACAATTTCAGTAACTACCACATGTTGTTGTTGTTGTTATTGTCGTTTATTTTTATTAAATTGTCGCGTAATTTGGCGTGCCTCATGGGCATAGGCCTCCTCCGTGTATTGGAGGGTTTAGGCTATAGTTCCCACGCGCGCCCAGTGCGGATTGGGAACTTAACACACACCATTGAATTTCTTCGCAGATGTGTGCAGGTTTCCTCACGATGTTTTCCTTCACCGAAAAGCTCATGGCAAATTACAAATGTAATTTTGGCACATAAATTCAGAAAAACTCAGAGGTGCGAGCCCGGGATTTGAACCCACGACGCTCTGCTTGAGAGGCCACAGGTAAAACCACTAGGCTACCACAATCTGTTGCGTAGTTTTAAAGATTTAAGCATACAAAAGGACATAGGGAAATAGGGACATAGGGACAGAGAAAGTGACTTTGTTTTATACTATGTAGTGATGATACGCAGACGAAGTTGCGAGCAGAAGCTAGTTCTTAATATATACAGAGACAGACACAGAGATTTAGTTCATTAGTTGTGCTATAAACTACTTTCATACCAAATTTCAATTTTCTAAGACAGCTGGAAGTATCGCATAGGTTTTCATATGGACTTGCTCCCTATGGTCAACTTTATACCTCCACGAGTTCTTGAGAAAATGGTTCTTGACGGACAGGTAGATGCACAACGAAGTGGTGTATCTTATATCCTTTTTCCTTTAGAGGTACGGAACACTAAAAATACGATAAATGTACAAAGGCGAACTTATCCCTATAAGTGATCTCTACCAGTTAACCTTAGAGTGCTTAGAGTAGATGAGAGGAGAATTAAACTAGGGAGATTCTACCAAGCACGGTGGTGACTCCTCGACCGAACTTCTTTTCAACCGACTTAAAAAAGAGGTTCTCAATTCTGTTGTATTTTTCTTTTGTTAAATCTGACCCTGTTATTATAGGCATTTCAAACTTTGAGTAAGAAAACAAATAGTATTTTCGTGTAATAATCCATAATTATTTCCTTTATAAGAACAGCTAGAGGTTGCCTACGTAGTTAATTGCGTGTATGCATATTAGTGCAGTACTTAAGCGAGAGAAAGACACGCCGCAGCTTTCTTGCTGGCCGAAGCACTTCCTTGTACTTAATCTCGGTCGCAATTTGTCTAATTAGACCAACCTCCATAGTTAAATTGTCCTTTCACGTGATTATTTTAAAGCTGGGTCCTCATCAGCGAGCTGTAGGTAGGTAGGTACCTAACCGTAACTTTTGCATGTTACAGTAACCAAAAACTCTAGTGTGTACGTGGCGTCCGCTCACGGCAAGACGTGTCTCCACTAGGGTTTTTGGTTGCCGTAATTTACAACGGTTACAGCTCGCGCATGAGTATAGGTGATAAACTTAAGTAAATGACCTGTTGTATGTGTGAGTAATGTGTGCGAATAGACAAATTGACGTTCCAAATTAGAAAAACGACTTAAGTCCCATATCAGTTCTGTAGGCTTATTGTCTAACTCGCTCGCAATCGCCATCGTGTTCATTTTGACAGTTCTTGTATGAATGTGACAGCTAGCTGATTCCGATGCCAATTGTCAGCCCATACATGGACTGTCAAAATGAACACAATGGCGATTGCGAGCGAGTTAGACAATAAGCCTACTGTACACTACTACATACAACAGGTCATTTACTTAAGAGGTACCGAACAACGGCTGATTAAAAACAAGCAGTGGCTTCTTCAACCTAGACATTGGCAGAATCATCGACAGTATCGATGGAGCTATAACTATAAAAATTGTATTCATTTACTTAAGTTTTTCACATATACCCGGCTTAAAACACAGGATTTCCCTCGTAAAATCTTACAATGTTCCACGCCTTTGTAATTAGAATGGTGTAGAGTTTTATCTTAACAGGAGAGAGCGTTGTGGCCGATGTAAACAGTTATTCTTAAACTTTAGTGTGCATATAGTGCTAATAACATAGTAAAGTTGTTAATACTATCCACCGGGCCTGTTACTAAGTAAATATGTACTTAATCGTTATTATGTTTAAGTTAGTATCGTAAGTTTTAATGATTATTAGACATGACTGCAATTTCCTTCCACGTTACGGCGTTTGATGGGGGATCGCAGTGATTCATTTCAGCAGTAAGTTTAGTATCGATTACGCTTCTTATTGCTTACTTTGTAAGTTTATTCATGCACCTACTTCTTTGTATTGCTATTACTATTATTATGTACATACATCACATCACTTAAGACTTTATCCAGTATGGGTTATACAGAGCTTAGGCTACCATTACCTATCTGCATTGCACGGTCTCATCGTCTATACTTCCTTTAATTTAGGATGAGAAACCACAAAAACATTATATTGCGGCTCGTGAACTGTAATGTCTTTACGATTTGTACTAGAGTAACAATTGACGCCACGCAAATAAAGAGGCATTAAAACAATTTTATTTTGCGGCTGCCAAACTATTGCACTGTACTGTTTGCTAGGTAAGAAATAGTTGACCAGCCGCAATATAATGTTATTGTGGTTTCTCATTCTAAATTAGATGAAGTATAAGGGAAGACGGGCCCAGCGTACGGGCCCTCCCCTTCTTGGCGCGTGACATATGAGACCAATTTAGATCGCTATCTTATCAGATTTATTTTAAGACACAGACATCGCTTTCGAATTTAATAATCGCAATCATTAAAAGGATTGGGAAAGGTTGCACTCTGACAAATTATATCAAACTGTCACTTAAGAAAGTTAGTGTAACGACTAATGAGTAATTAGAGAGATTTCATCAATATCATTCGTCGTTTGAAGTGTCAAAAATGTCAAGATGCGATTCGCCCGTCACACATACGGAGTATACTCATGAGTCGATGTTAAATGATTCAATCAGTGGATGATTAGATCGAGAATAGTTGTTTTGTTCTGATTTTTTGCGATAGTTGCGACGTGAGAGGTGACTTTTTAATTAATTTAATGTGACGGACAAGCTTTCGATGTACCTATTTGATGTTTATTTTTTTTCACTTCTCATGCTCTTAAAATGTTACTTTAGTCTGCATTTGGACTGAAGCTCCTTTTTGATCATGTTTTTTTTTTTTTTTATTTACTTTGGAAACGTTTAAACAGCCAGTCATGTCACCAGATGAAATAGGAGCCATCGTCCGTACTTGCGAGAGGCCTAACAAATCAACATCGCCTTCCAGTAATGTTGTTTTATATGAACCATATTTTAGACATTTTTTGTGAGCGTGTCAATGACACACTCAACTATATATGTGGGTTAATTGTTTTTGATTAAAGCTTCCGTTTGGCTCTCACTTCCAAAGTAATGATGATTTAATTAAGAAGTATGCAATACGACCAGTAAGACATTTAATAAACGCTATCACAATTTAATTCTCTAGGTCCAGTTAGCAGTGGAGAAATAACAGGTAATTGCCATTCGGGAATTTCTAATTACCTAACTACTTATTTACACTTCATCAAACGATTAATTGCGCGCTAGGCATATTTGCGCGCAAAAGAGAAAGACTTACTAGGTACTTCTTATCAAAACTTCTTTAGCGGCGTTGGGCACTTTTTGGGATGGTAAAAAATGTTAAACTCGCGTCAGACGTAAGACAGAGGGCGAGTTTAAGTACCAGGATATCAGGATCCTCTAAGAGCTTATTTTGAAATACGAATGAAGCTAGAGTCGCGTTCGATTTTTGAAGTGTACGTTAATTTAATTAGAGATAACAGTTGTTTTTCTATTTATTTATTGGCTCGCGACCCACGTCCACAAGCTTTTAGGGTTTGGTTACTGTAACGGGCGAAAGTTACAGTTACAGCTCGCAGATGAGTAACTACCTGGCTTTAGAAAAAAAGTTGAGTTAAGGCGCTGTCAACAGGAAATGACCTTGAGCAGCGCCACTCTTCACACATACGGATCGCATGCCTGTTAGTGAAAGAGAAGAAACTATTTCGGCAGCTTGGCGCGCGTCTAAAATCTTGCAAATAAGACACAAATAATAAGAAATAAACAAAAGTATAGATTATTTGTCAAATATGACTCGTTAGCCGTGTAGGTATGAATATGTTGACTTCATGTTTTTAATTGCAGACCCATACGTCGAAAAAATAAAGACATAGAACCGTTTAATGATGATTTTAAGACCAATCTTTGCAATTATTTTCTATCGAGCCGATTTTGTTCAATTATGTATCGAGTCCGTCCAGCGTGTTTGAAATATGATGAAAATTGACATACATATTTTTTTGGATTTTTATTGTGTGTAATTTTTCTTAAAAAAGTGCTTAAATAACATCAATTTCAACAAAATTTGGTGTTGTCAGCCTCTTAAAACCCAAACAAACTCCGGAAATATCTGGACGTCTGCGAGGCTACTCCGACACTCGAAGTTCGAATCATACCGTCCCTCTCACTCTCAAATTAATGACTATTAGTGTGAGTGGAACGGCACGAAAAAACTTCGAAAATCGAATAAGAGTTAAGGCCTGTGGTAACCCTAGCTGGGACGAGCAGTGGGTCAAGTCAAGTCTTTTCGCGGTATCAAGCTGGACCGCTATACTGTACTAACATCAGGGCGTAATACTTAGGGAGCGATAAGGGCGCGCGTCCAATGACTACTAGCATTATACTAAGTATACTCAAGAGCAAAAATAACGGGTCACTTTTACTTTTATATTTGTACAATAAAGCATTTACTTACTTACTTACTTTTCATAGAACCTTGTATGCAGTATTGGCACGTAAGTCTAGCGATGACGAGTCACGTGGAGGGGATCTGCGCACCCACGGATACCGTATTTCTGCGCATACAAGGTCAGATTAGACTTACCTGCCGACACTTATATCACTATTTATAAACGAAAATTAAAACTTTGTTGGTGGTTGTTGTTTGTTTTGTTGGGCTACACTTGAATTGATTGCAGTGTAGGAGCCGTGTAATATTGTAGCAGCTCGAACATTTTTAAAGCACTACTGCTTAGCGGCAAAATCAATGCGTGGTAATGATCCAGATGAACCTCTATAAATAAATAAATAAATAAATATTAGGGAACAATTCACACAAATTGACCTAGTCCCAAAGTAAGCGCTAGTAAGGCTTGTGTTATGGGTACTAGACAACGGTATACATACTTATTCATATAGAGAAATACATACTTATATAGATAGAAAGCATCCATAACTCAGGAACAAAATCTTCGCGCTCATCACACAAATATATGCCCTTTACCAGGATTCGAACCCAGGACGCTTGCTTCGCAGGCAGTGTCACTACCAACTAGGCCAACCGCGTCGTCGAAAGGAGAATACTATAGAAAAAAATTACGGAAAGTCAATGTTTTAAAGGTTTCGTTCTACTTGTTTAAGAAGTTTATTAACTGTGATGCAGCGGAAACGTAAAGATAAAGGCCCGTTCTCGTTAATAAAAATAAAAATTAACCGTTGCAATGAAATAAAAGTGAAGATTGAGCCTAAAATACCGCCTGTCAGAAACAGGTCTTCAAAAATCACACTTTCTTTGATGCCACGGAGTTTGAAATTAAATTGATGATTCAAGGTCAACTATGGTTATGTTTAAAAACATGAACGAACAAAAATTGCTAATCGCTGAAATTTGCGCGAAGAAAACGCACGACTCCCGACTCAGGCGTAAAAGAGGCCAATTTCACTGTCTAAGTAGATGTTGTGGACCTAGTGTTTAAAAAAGTAAAAACTATTAACTAGGCCAAATTTTCGGCTTACCTAAAAGATCAAGGACCCGATTTTTGAAAGCACTTGCGTCAAAATACCACTTGAAATTGGTGAAAAATTGTGCTGAATTTGAAATAGGTACGAGTAGCTTAGAAGATACTTACGGCTCTCATTAATCATGTGGACTGGTCAAAAGTTTGATTAGAGCCGTAGTTTTGAAGATATAAACAGATTTATACTACTTTCGAGTGGTACTTTCGAGTGATGTGCTTTCAAAAATCGGGGCCCAGGCAGGAGGGGCCTTAGGATTCTTAAGTTGCCATTTTTGACACTTCTAGTATGAATCTGACAGCGATCGATCCAACTTTGGTTCAGAATTGAATCGCATCAGGACGTCATGGTAAGGCCTCACGTGATCCATTTCCCCGTTGTCCTATTAAAAATATAGATAATATTCTTGGTTTAATGGACAAACAGCCTAACCAATTCTGAAAGAAGCTATTAGACGGCCGAGTCATTACGTTTCGCGATTTGCGAACCCAGTTATACGCGGGTTCTAATCATACTAAATCATTTATTTGTCTCTCCAGCGGAGTAAACTGGGTTTATTTGCCCGTTGATATATGTCCGACCTGAAACTACTGGGGCCTTACCATGACGTCTCAATTCCGACTCAATTCAGGTTTTATGTGTCATTTTTATATGGATCTGACAGCGAGCGAACCTAACCTGGGGCCTTGCTCCGAGCCTTACCATGACGTCCTAATTCCGACTCAGTTCAAGTTTTAGCTGTCACTTTTAGTATGAATCTGACAGCGAGCGAACCTACACTGAATCGCATTAAGACGTCATGGTGACCGCCCTGGCCCCTATTTCACCATTTCGACAATTGTCAATGACAAGTGACAATACGAATTGCAATGCGTAGTGAATATAAAGCCAACCGACCGGCGAAAATTTTCGAGTTTTTTAATGTAAAAGAAAGAAAGAAAGAAAGAAAAAGGTTTATTTGGTGCAATATAAAACAAAAACCGTACAAAAATAACCATAAAATGAAAACACACACCAAAAAGGTTGCCGCTCAGCATGTGTCAGACAAAGGCACCTATGTCTGACGCTGGTTTTCAGGGCAACCAAAAACAAAAACAAAACAAACAAAAACTTACAGCTAAATGTACCTAAACAGGATTGTCGTTCGTCGCAATTTTAAACTAGAAACTTCTTAATTAACAGACTTCTAATTCTAATGGGCGAAACTAGTAGTCGAAATTGTAGCATGGGACTGGGTTTTCTAGAAATTTCTTTAGGTAGGTACAATATTTGAGAACGATTGCGCTTTGTACAAGCTTTTATTTTGTTTCACTTGTTTCGCCTGTAATCAAATCTTGCAATGAATGAAACTTCCATTGCTCGGATTGAAGTGAAATTTGGCAAAAACGTACTTATGTAAGTCCGGTGATAATAAAAACAATCATCAAGTAAAATTCTGGTGATCCAGCTAGTTCTCTGCAGAGGGGGACAGTTTGTCCGATTGACTTTAAAAGCTACAGTAAGCAAGACAACTTGTACCTACCTATTAAAAATTAAAATTTTAAGTTAATAGTTTATTTGAGAACATGCCTAGATTGGTACAAAGAAGAATCGTGCTATTTTAATGTAAGTACATCGCACTCTGCACTATTCGTACGTACCTACACATATTATGTATACCGTATAACTAATGCTGCAACTACCGAAGCACTAAGCATACCTAACTCTATTAGAGCTCGTATGCAAAATGCTTATAAATGAAGTTAATTAGGCAAATGGCTCCGGGAAAGTATCAGTCGCTTGTAGTCTACGTGACGTCCGTCATACTTTCCACCCCGATACTAAGATTGTCTAAAACGACGTATGTGCGGTGAAATCTGAAGTAAAAATGACGTTTTTGCGTGCATGATCACCATAGCTATGTGATGCATGAGAGTAGCTATAGTGTGTTTTTTTGGCCCGTGGAATTCTGACAGCTGTCAGAATTAGACGTTTCAGGGGACACCAACATTTTTTTCTGCTGAACAAATAAATTGTCACACTAAGCTTTCGTTATTTTAACTAACAAATAAAAATAATAAAATACGGTGACGTTCTAACATTAGGTACTCAAATAATGGATTTAAAAATTAATGGCAGCTTTTATTTTAACGACAATTGGCCAATTAGAGTACAGAAGATCTAAGTTGAAAACTTTAAAAGTCATCCTTATTATCACATACATACGTACATACATAAATCACGTCTTTATTTTAGCAAGGCATATTTTGCCATGTCGACGTAGTGACATAACATTACACACGTGAGGAGATTGTTCGGTTTAATGTAATTTTGATATTGGGGGAGGAGCAATTAAAATATTTTCCTATATTTTGCCGGAAGAATGACAGCTGACTGCTGAAGTTTTACGTTATGTTCATTCTTTTTATTAAATATTACGAAATAAATCAATATTATTATAATCGTAGACCGAAGGTTTGTAATATATGACAATACTCAAAGTGATACCCCAAACAATTTATATTCTCCTAAAAAAAAGAAAAGATTATTAATTATGTCTAAATTATGCAATTTAAAATTAAACCAAATATCTGTTAAGTACTAATATGTAAAAATGATTTTTAGTTTAAGTATTTCAACTTCAACATAATGTTCTACATTTTTATTTTTTTTCCTTTTCTTACCACGAATTTAAGGAACGTTTATATGACTGGTAACACCAAGAAATGTCAGAATTCCGCGGGCCGAAAAAATACACTATAATGATGCGTCATTAGCCTTCACCTGTCTTAGTCTTAACCTTCACTATCAGTTTCAAGTGTCAAAAAGCCACCCCCCCCCCTACGGTGCCTCACCTCCCAAACGCAATTTTTGACACATGATACTTGAAGTCACAAGTCACCTTGAAGTGGTTGTGTAGGAGCGCGGTATGCTTGCAGCTCTGATGAAAATGGGCTCTTCGGAACGAGGTACAAACGAGCCAGGCCTTATACTCCGAAATTCGATTTTCGAAGTTCGTTTCATGCCGCTCCGCTCTCACTAATAGTTATTAATTTGAGAGTGAGAGGGACGGTGTGATACGAACTTCGAATTTCGGAGTAGCCCCCCAGAATTACGTGCGAGGGCTGTAGGCGAGAGGTGTGTGCGAGGGGTTTGGGAGGAGTGTGGGCGAGGAGTGTGACGCACAATGCGAGCGTGGTAGTGTTGTTTCTCTTTTGTTCTCGCCATCTCGCACGACCAGCTCCGAAAAGAGTCCGCTTCGCATCCTCACACCGCTTATCTATGTAGTTTTACAGCTTTGCTATGCATCCTCGCCCCGCTCCACTTTTACGCACAGCTCGGTGGATATGTAGCCTAACGATTTTGACTTCTGAGCATTGAATAGGAATAGTATTTCAGTAGGTAGGTTATAAAATATAAGTACCTATTGTACTTTGTTCTATGTTTCTGTATTGTTTTGTACTGATTTGTGGTGTTCAATAAAGAGTATTTGTATTGTATGTATTGTATACTAGCTTTTTCCCGCGACTTCGTCCGCGTAGACTTCATTTATTGACAAATAGCTTTTGGCCACGGCTTCGCTTGTGTGTACCAGGAGTATTTCAATCCCGTTTTTTCCCGTTCCCGTAAGAATTTCGTGAAATGCTCTCTTAATGCTCCCTACACTCCCCAAAGAACCCACTTGCCAAATTTCAGCTTTCTACGGCCAGTAAAACGAAAAATCCCGTTTTTTCCCGTTCCCGTGGGAATTTTGGAAATTTCTCTCTTAATGCTTCTTTATACTCTCCAAACAACCTAAATGCCGAATTTCAGCGTTTTACAACCAGTAAAACGAAAAGTTCCGTTTTCCCGTTCCCGTGGGAATTTTGAAAAATGATCTTTTATAGCTTCTTTACACTCTTCAAGCAACCTACATGCCAAGTTTCAGCTTTCTACGACGAATAAGACGAAAAATCCCGTTTTTTCCCGTTCCCGTGGGAATTTTGGAAAGTCCTCTCCTAATACTTTTCTACACATTCCAAGCAACCTACATTTCGAATTTCAGCTTTCTACAACCAGTAAAACGAAAAGTCCCGTTTTTCCCGTTCCCGTGGGAATTTCAGGAAATTGTCTCTTAGTGCTTCCCTACAGTCATCAAGCAACCTAGATGCCAAGTTTCAGCTTTCTACGACCAGTAAAACGAAGAATCCAGTTTTTCCCGTTCCCGTGGGAATTTTGGAAAGTCCTCTGTTAATGCTTCTAGCTACACTCCCTAAGCAACCTACATGTCCAATTTCAGCTTTCTACAACCTGCACTGCAGTATAACAAAAAATCCCGTTCTTTCCCGTTCATTTCCGTCAGAATTTTGGGAAATCCTTTCGGTAGTGCTCCCCTATACTCTTCAAGGAACCTGAAGGCCAAATTTCAGTTTTCTAAGATAATTAAAACGAAAAATCGATCCCGTAGATCTGAATATATAAATCTCGTTTTTTCCTTATCCTGTAGGAATTTTCGAAAATCCTTAAAACTGTTTTTTACTATTATAATCACCTACTTCTATGCCAAATTTGAAGTCTAGTAATTATAGTTCATAGGATTTCGTTGAACTGAATATATAAATCCCGTTTTTTCCTTATCCCGTGAGAATTTCCAAAAATCCTGAAATTATTTTCTTAGTTTTGTAATCATCTACTTGTGTACGAAATTTTAGATAGGGTCACTCGGAATCGAATATAATAAATCCCGTTTTTTCCCGTTCCCGTGGAAATTTGTGTGTGTGTGTGTGTGTGTGTGTATGTGTGTGTGTGTGTCAGGTAGGTATGTGTGTTGTTGTTTTCGTAATCAGCGACCCGATAAACCGTACAAACAATACTACCCACTATAATATAATACCCAGCGGTTTGGGCTGTGCGTTGATATGTCAGTCAGTCAGTCAGTCAGTCAGTCAGTCAGTCAGTCAGTCAGTCAGTCAGTCAGTCAGTCAGTTTCTTCTTTTATATATTTAGATAGGTACCTATAATTACACAAACGGATAACTCACGTATAAAAGTCGAGTGATGCTCGACATGTTTTGGACTAGTTCCTAGTCCTTCCTCTAGAGCGCTCGCCCTTCCATATTTCGGAGATGTATGTATTGTATGTATGTATGTATATAGGTAAGTATATAATATATGTATGTAAGCGTATAGGTAATCTGGTAGTGGAATTCTGGTTATCGTCTCCGTCCGTAGTATGGAATTCTTCAACGGTTGGTCTGATTGACTAGAAATTTGGTACACCTATGTAGGACAATGCAAAAAGTACAACCAGAAACTTTGATTGGCAATAAACTGATAGGAGCAATATCTAGTACAATAACTGCCAACTGGCGCGCGGCGCACCTGGTTCAGTAAAACAACATTCGCGTACCTGTACTACTAATTACTGTAGTAACGGCTGCAATTTACCTCACCCTGCGTAATTCGACAATCATAATAAACCTACACAAACTTGCTATGAATAGTGTTCGAAACGACTAGGTACCTTTACCTTCATGGCGACATTACGGGATTACTCATTTGCCTTCTAATCCTATAAAACAAAACTTACGGTCTATGACCAGCACTCTATGTATAAACAAGACACAATTTGACATTTTAGGTAGGTAGGTATTATGAGCCCATGGTAATTTGAAAATTAGGGGTATTGATGTATAAGGTATTATGAAATTTATTGGTTTTAAGCCCAAAGCCTTAAAATTACGAAACACAGACTAATAGCCAACAGGCTAACACAAACCACCACCCTCAGCTAAGAGTTCTTCTTCTTCAAGTGCCTCTCCAACTAGTGAAGGCACAGTATATATACAAGCTAAAGCAGTAGGGAAGATAGGCCTACTTTTTGAAATAAGTACCTACGCTCCAAGAAAGCGTTAGGGTTGTCGATTTAATTTTTGTTACCAAGGTTTGCCCTACCTATAGGTATTTGACAAGTTATCCTTCGAGTGTAGTTTTCTATAATATATTAGTACATATACTATAGATGCAAAATGATAACAATGAAAGTCCGTAGAAAAAAATTTCACCAAAAACACGGTCCATAATATACGGCAACTACTTACTTTACATCTAAACAGCCAAACGTTTTATTTAACAGAAAAAGCATTTGTCGGAGAAATGACATCTGACATTTCTCGTTATAAAAATAATATATACATTTTATTTCATAATAATATAGTATCATTCTTACCTTTCAACATCAGCAGGGAGTTTAACAAATGAAAGCTCCGGTTTTGAAGAAGCCGAGTTCAAGCAGCCGTACACTGCGCAATAAGTATGCTCTTGGCATGTTTAAAACGAACACGGCCGCTCGTCTCAATGCGCCACTCGCGACTGACGGCACCGCGAGATCCGCTTAGGGGCCGTGTAAAAGCGCGTGTCTATGTGTGCGTTCGTTTCGACCGATTTGTTCGTAGATTCCCTACTGCTTGTGCTTATATGTACATACTGTGGTGAAGGTCAGCGATTAGTTAAAAGTTAAGACCTCGGTATTTTTAAGTGTCGGTTATCTATGATGCCATCACTGTCAGTTTTAAGAAATAGAGAGGGAATCGTAGATAACTGGCGCTTAAGATATCAGGAACTTTACAGAGAGTGGTGAGGCAGGCCATTAAACTTGAACCTTAACCGACAAATTTCGTAAGCAGAATTTGAGTTATTTACTTTTAAAAGGCCAGGGGCCTTACCATGACGTCCTAATTCCGACGCAGTTCAAGTTTCAGCTGTCACTTTTAGTATGAATCTGACAGCGAGCGAACCTAAACTGAAACGCATTAAGACGTCATGGTACGGCCCCTGTTAGTTAGTAGTGTGTTACGTAGCCTCCAAAGTTATTGTTAAAAATGGTGAAAATTTTCGTATGGAAATCACAGTTTTGTGTTGCCTGAGCGAACTTGTAGGAGACCGATCCAATTCAGAGACTTATTCCATAAAATAACGGACATCCAAATCAGGCCGTAGCCAGCGAAAATACCGAAGGACATGAATACAGAGAACATACTTATTGAAAACAACAGTCAAATTCAAAACCTCTGCCTTTATATATACACTAGCTGTTGCCCGCGACTTCGTCCGCGTGTGTTTTTTGTGATACTTTATAGCTATTCTCGATATCAAAATTATTATTATTATACCCTTGCAATAATATGTATTAATCCTGAAACAGGCACATTTAAATAGTTTTCTCGAATAGGTACTATTATGTACATTCAGATTTTAAGTATTTGTGAAAATTTTGTAAGCAAGCCTACCTTGAAGTGTTTAAGATACATGTTGCGCTAAGGCCCAGCAGCGCAGCGTTATATGTATATTCTTGGGCAGTGTGGTATTTAACCAAAACAATAAAAATCTTATATAAAGTCATGAGGACAGAAACTTTTACTATTTCATTTACCAACTTTTTCACAATAAAATTCTGACATGTTCGTAGCGCAGGCGTAAACGCGCCGTTGGATTTTGATTTTTTTAGGCAAAGGTACTGAGAGCATACAGCCAAGCGTTTCACGCCGCCCTCATAATAATATCAGCTTTTCAAATAAGAGTGCGTTCGAAAACCGAACGCGCTGTGAATAATTAGCGCAATAAATAAAAACAAAGTAACGGTATTTCATATTGAACTTTAGGTGTTAGGTAAAGAACACAATTTAGGACGCCAATTTAGGTTTATTTAGGTTGGACAAAAATGTCTTCGTTGAAAAAATACCTGTGCAGAATGTAATTATTTTATTAATGTTTTTTCACAATTTACACACTTTTCCGGCTTTATGTCTTATGTACATTCGTATCTATCTATTTTCTTCGTAGTATTATTGTATTTGTAATTATTACCAACTACTTTACCGAAGAAAGCTGATTTTCTTGAGTTCTGCTATTTTTTGCGTAATCAACTCAAAAATCAAATTTCAAGAAAACTGAGAAATTATATTTACCTGTATTAGATTGGAAATATATGTAGCAACTTTAAAAGGTTAAACTTCGTTGGTTTTTATTTTATAGGTGTATTAAGTTCATTATTTTTTAACACAAAACTCTCTTTTTTGCGTCTCTGGGTGAGATTAAAAAAAAATGCTAAAACAGGTATTTCTTTATTTTTATTACTGAGTATATATTCTGAGTTTCATGATTCTAGAACAATCTAAATTTTTTTTTTCATACAAACTTTAACCCCCCTTTTCACCCCCCTTTTCTAATATTTTCCAAAATTTCTATAGCCTAGATCCTATTCTGAATGTATTTAAATAGATTTGTGAACATTTCAACAATATCCGTTCAGTAGTTTTTACGTGATGCTCAGTCAAACAAACAAACAAACAAACAAAAATTTTAAAAATGGTTTTAATATGTTCAGTTACTTATTTTAAGTCACCCTGGTCGGTTTTTTTGAATATTCAATGTACAGATTTTTTGGTCTCAACGATTTTATTATATGTATAGATGTATAGATTATGTCGAAATAACAAGTACCTAAGTATCTTTACAACAAACCGGATAACTCACGTATAAAAGCTGAAAGAATGCTCCGACATTGTTTCGGACTATTCCGTAGTCCTTCATCAGAGAGAGCCGGGGCGAGCGCTCTCTGATGAAGGACTACGGAATAGTCCGAAACAATGTCGGAGCATTCTTTCGGCTTTTATACGTGAGTTATCCGGTTTGTTGTAATTATGCTTGAGTCTCACGGTAGTTTCATGTTGAAAGTACGTAAGTACTTTATTTCTTAATAAATAGCGAAACGCTTTGCAGTATTCATACGTATAAGTATTTCTAACTCTATTGCAGCTAATTAGAATTAACTTTTATTACATCTCCAACACAGTTCTGGAGATTTATGTGAAACGTATGCAAATGCCGATTATTAACATGGATATAGCGATATAAAAACAGAAATAATAACAATTAATCTCAGCTACCACTAAGTGTTAGCTACAACATAAACAATTTTACAGTTATAATAATACGTTACGGAGTTTATTAAACTGCAGTTAATTATTTGTTAGATACGTTACCAGTAACGAGTGGTTAGTAAACCATGTGGTCTAATTTTAAGTTATAAGTTGTTGTCGGTGTGATTTGGGTTATGACATTGTTTGAGGTATCTAGAGATACGAGGATTATCTAAAGCTTAGTTCAGTCTTGTAAGAAAAATCCTGGGCCCTATTTTATAAAGCGACAAGTTACAATTTACAAGCGGAAGTCTGTTTCTGGCCCTATGTGTTAGATAGTGACTTCCGCTTGTAAACTGTAACTTTATAAAATAGGGCCCTGGAAGTTTCATTACAATACCAGACCGTGATGCAAATGGGTTAGAATATGTCGACTCAGCGCCGCAATATAATGAAAGAAGAAAGAAAGAAAGAAAGAAGACATTTATTCATTTTGCAAGACACACAAATATAAGAGCATGTACACACAATTTTATAGAAAAAAAAACAACAATAAAAAAACCAGACATGAAAATTTGATCATCAGCGTTGTGTTGTGTCTTCGCAAAAGTGAAACGGTCGCTGGCTCAGCATTACGCTGAGGTGTTAGACACCTGCAGCACTGATTTTCAGCCAGAACCGTCATGCGACATATAATGCAACTTGCAGGAGTTTTCATGGAAGGAGGAGCATGAAAGTAGAATAAATGCAGTAGAAATGAGAGCGTTAAGAAGTATGGAAGAGGTAACACTGAAAGACAGAAAGGAATAGTGTGATAAGGGAACGTGCTGGTCTAAAAGAAGATTATAGTGACTGGGATAGAAAAAAGTATGCTTAGTTGGTTTGGTCAACGTAGAGAGGATATAATATAATATAATATTTGGGATGGATGAAAGTATTTAGACTAAATAAATACGGGGAGTGTGAATGTTTGCGTTGGGAGGGAAAGGTCTAAACGGACGTTCCGGGACCAAATAGGAGACGTTTTGAAAAAAGATCAGGTCAAGTACCCGAAACCGGTGAGCATGTATGAAGAGATTGATGAATGTAGCGAAAGAGGTGTATGTCAGGATCGTAGCAAGTGGAACAAAGTAGTGCCTTCCCCTATGGGAAAGAGGCGTAACGGTATGTATATATGCAGGAGTTTTCTTGCTGCATGTCCTGGGATGCAGGCTCTCTCTAGGGTCGGAATCATAGGGATAAAACAGATTGTTGCAGAAAATTCGTTAGATTAATGTATTTAAGAATTAAATTTTCATTGTGCTCGATCTTAAAATTAGGCCCGTAATTTCATGTTGTTGTTGTTACATTTTCATACGCTAGAAACTTTTCTATGAATATTATAGAAAGTGAGTAATGCCACATATTAAGTTTCGCAAGCGGAACCGTCTTTTACACGCTCTGTAATATTTTTAGATGTAGATAGTCTGATAGTCGTGTGTCCGTCATTATGACTTTATAATGAAGAGTTGCGCCGGAGTCGGAGAAATTGCTAATCAAATTGAATAGAAATTGAAATCGGACAATTTGCTAATCGCGATGGCGGTTGCGGTAAAATGAGACCCAGTTTTAACTTAGCATGATTGCTGGCTAAGTAAGTACATAGTCGTATGCGGTGATTGAACTGACTTCTCATTTACATGTTACTGAAGTCAAATTTAAAAGTTAAGTACTTTACTCTCGCTTTTTTAGCAACACGTCTTGTGAAAGAAGTTCAATTTATTTGACTCAAATTGAATACAAAAGAAGTACAAAATAATTATATCTATATACCTACCTCTGCCAAACTGTATAGCAGTTTTTTGGCAGAAAGTGGACTGTGGAGTGGGGTTGTGGTGGGTGGAGTGATGCTGGTGGTGGTGGTCTTCTTCTACTATGCTTAGTTTTGTTAAGTCATTGTTGTAAAATCTCAGACAGAAGTACCCCATATGCTTAGTAGAACATTTTTTTAACTCCAACAAACCTTTAACATAAGGCTTCACCGAAACATAATTGTATAAGTACTTACTTATTCTCACAAGTAAGTAAGTAAGTAAGTTGTTTGGAAAACTTCGATATTCAAAAGAGTATTTACTCTTTCGAATTTGCCCAATGAAGAAGATGAAATAAACTTAAATTGCCTGGGACTTATTAGACTGTGTCCTTACTCCAACAGACTCCTGAAAATTTTGACACTTAAATGAAACTATAACATGGTTTTCAACACAGTTGCTCGTAAATTGAGTCTTATTGCACCGCATTTAAGCTCATAATTCAGCTTATTACGCACTAGTGCTGTAATAATATTACCGCACGAGTGCGCTAATATAAACTTTTTTTTAATCTCAGCAAATAGTTCAGTTATGTATAGGAACAAGGAATATTTTCGTGAATATTAAACTATTTTGGGTTAAAGATGATGAATAAACATTTAATTTCGACAAAGTACTCATTTTTATTTAAAAAGTGACCATAATTTGCATATTTAAGACATTGATTAATTAATTTATTACAATTTTAATATTAGACTGTTTAGCAGTCTTGTCAGTGCCTCGTCGCGCGTGTGCAAAGTGCACATCTACAGATTTTGTTGATTATTTTACCTTGTTATTAGTTTAAAAATTACGAGTTGAAAAACTAAATGTAAATAGTGTCCGTCGCCGGAAATACTAAAATATGTTCGGACAGGTTATGTCAGTAAGAAATCCAAGGTGTTAATTGCCAAATGACAAAGAAAAGTTCTAAAGCCTCCAGTTAAGCAATGTTTGGCAACAAAGGTAAAGTAAAGTTCTTTTATACTTAGGTACTTATTAAGAATTTCTTTTGTTTTTCCTCGCAAATGTGTTGAAAAACGTCGTATGAAACGCGTGTGCATTGATCATACCACACTCGGCACTATTAACGCACTCGCTCCGCTCGCGCGTACAATCATGCCTCGTGTGTAATGATCAACATAGCACACTTGTATCAGAATTTACTATTAGTTCCCGTAATTGACCCTCTTTGGTTCAGTCTGGCAGGATAATCACACCTTGTGCGGTGGGTCTTATTAAAACTTAATATATCACAAGAAAGTGTTTAACACGATTTCCAGCTGTCAACAAGTTTATCTTACCCATTAATCCGAAAGGTGTCACCCCTGTCAATTAACAGAGGCGGTTATAATGAAACGATAACATCTAATTTGATTTCCTCGCACTATGATGATTATATTGAATTGAAAACCGCCTTTCTGACAACTTCTCTTGAATAGAAGTTTTCTCTACTGAATCATAAATAATATGAATTCTCCTTAACTTTCTTTAGACTTGAGACCATTGATTTATAGGTATACTAGCTGTTGCCCGCGACTTTGTCCGTGGGGAGTAAAATTCAACTTCATTCTTCCAACAATTATCGTTATGTTTCAACCAATTTATACAAAACCTTGAAAAAATATATAGGTACTTATAAGCCTTCCTCGTTAATCACTCTGTCTATTGGTGAAACCCACATGTAAATCCTTTCAGGGGCGTCCTAATTCCTACTCAGTTCAAGTTTTAGCTGTCACTTTTAGTATGAATCTGACAGTGAGCGAACCTAAACTGAATCGCATGAAGACGTCATGGTAAGGCCCCAGTAATATTGAACTTATCGGCAACAGACGGACAGACTTCACGGTGGACTTTGTTGTATATTTCACTACGTGTAGTTTTGTCCGGGTGGAATTTTATAGCGACTCAATTTTACTTTCATCTTCCTGTGCAAATTACTATGTTGTTGAGCGCTTCAATCGACGGAGACGTAAAACTGTACTAGTTTCAGGTGTATCAATAATCTGGTAGAACAAGATGTAATCTGTGCTAAGTACTGCTTGAAGCACCGGGAAGCCGTAATAAGGAAAATTACGTCAGTTGGTCGACCGCTCGATGTAGGTATGAAGGTATGACTTGTAAGAGTTGTAAGAGATGCTTTAACTGTCAGTTAAATTATATACTAGCTTCTGCCCGCGACTTCGTCCGCGTAGAATTAGGAATTGGTATGTTTATCGCTATCCCGCGGGACTTATACGATTTTCCGGGATAAAAAGTAGCCTATGTTTTAATCTAGGGTACCAGCTATCTTCGTTCCAAATTTTATCCAAATCCATCCAGTCGTTTTAGCGTGAAGAAGGAACAAACATAAACACTCACATCGTCACATCGTCACTCACAAACTTTCGCATTTATAATATTAGTAGGATAGGATGATTCCGTCTCTATTTATTTCTACGAAACAGACAGAGATATCATCATAGATAACTGACTGTTAAGGAGTGGTGAGACAGACAGGCCCTAAGTATCGAACGGTCAAAATATCCTACTAATACACTGAGGAGCAAAAAAACGGGTGACTTTTCATACAACTTTGTATGAGATATAACCCGTTATTTTTGCTCGCCAGTATATTATAAATGCGAAAGTTTGTGAGTGAGTGTATGGATGTTTGTTACTCTTTCACGCCAAAACGGCTGAACACGGCTAGGTTTGTAAGTTCTATGTATAATAAATACATACATGCATACTTACATAAATCACGTCTTTATCCCTTACGGGATAGACAGAGCCTAAGGTAACAAAACCTAAAGGCCACTTTAGCATGATTGTGGGTGTATAGGTGGAAAGGGGAATCATAATAGTGATGGATTGCTAGCCGCATCGCCTATAATAATATGATTCCTAGGATTTTCGCCCATTCCCTCGATGGGCTTTTACCACCTGCGCGGGAAGAGAACGCAACTGGAACATTCTATGTTTTTTCTTTGCTCCTGACCAGCATGGATGAGAAATAAATAGACAGAAAATATACAACAGTTATTAGAAACCCAATATAAAATCGCATAGGCTTGTTTCTTTAGCCATCAACGGAAGTGCCGCTGACAATGTTTCGTCGTCTGTCTTTCCGGATAAGTATAACCTTGGACTATTCAAATCCAGAGTGAACAGGCTGTTACTGAACCAGTGAGCTACATCTTCGGCCTCATCTGCACTTACCATCAGGTGAGATAGAGGTCAATCGCTGGTCAGTTTATAATAAAAAATAAAAAAAAACATCCTATCACTATCTACCACTAGCACTATCTGTCATCCTGTCCGTGATTCTTATATGTAGCTGGTTTTCTTTTTAGGCATGTGTGTATGTGTCTATTTATATCTCCATTTATTATAAATGTGTTTCATGTATAATGTATTATGTATTGTATGTGTATTAGTATGTATGTATTTTCACTACTTAGGTATATATATATGTATTCTAAATTGCACCACCTGCTCAGATCTGTTCTTTTCTCCGGTCCGTTATGGTTGCCTGGTAGAGATCGCTCTGTAGCGATAAGGCCGCCTATTGTTACCTTATTACTTCTGTATACCTTTTAATTAAAATAAAATAAAATAGCATATAGTTTATTTATTAAAAAGTTTCACGAAATTAAAAATGTTACCTACCTTCACACTAGGCTGAGCCTGTCTCGTGAGGTCCATTCGTATGCAAGATGGCGACTACATAGGTGGTTCTGTTTTGATTGTTATATGTGGTGTTCAATAAAGAGTTATTGTATTGTATTGTATTGTATCATCTGTCATAGATGTAGAAGCCTAGATGAATATAAATATGCAGCAGAGGCAGTTGAGACTAATGAAAAGTGCATTGGTAGGCAACTCTGCCAACCCTGGACTGTGGCCAAGAAGATTACCATAAATATCATAATAATGTCATAACCACAGCTCGAACAAAACTGATTCATTATGCATCCACATTAAAAAACACGGTTCATCAGTTGATGGAACGAAGTATGGCCATAATCATCAGCATGTATCACCATTACCATTTATCATCTGCGTTAAACAAGCGTTAATAAAAGAGTTTATTTAAATCGATTTAGAAGCGTCTTTTCGTTTCCTACTAATATTTATAACTTACTCGTATAGCCGCTGACCGCGATTTCCTCTGCGACGAATTCGCTTATACTACGACTACGACATTACGAAACTATGACGTTTTCCTGGATGAAAAGTAGTGTGCTATTCCAGACTATTACCTAGTCTATTTCTGTGCCCAATTTCAGCCAGATCTGTTCAGCCGTTCTGACCTAAAAGAGTAACAAACATCCATACGTCGTCACAATTTTTTGCATTTATTATATTAGTACGATGACAGCAGAGCAACAGGACGACCAACGTCCTAGACATTTAAATTCAAAGTTTGAAAGCAAATCCTATCTCCACAGGATAGACTAACAACGAGATATTCAATCTAAGTTAACCTTTCGTAATCATAAACTTAAAAACGCCCTGATCTATACTAAAAATGTCAGCTAAAACCTGAACTGAGACGGAATTGAATCACATTGCATCTTGTAGCAATACAAAAGGATTCATACCACTTTCGAGTGGTAATTTCGAGTGAAGTGCTTTCAAAAATCACGACTGATTCTTTTTCATAGTACAATTCGCTTGAAATCGCCTTAAATATTTGTTAAAATCAGTCGTTAACTTTAAAATATTACTCAGCAATTTCGGGCGCCGTAATAAACCCCGCGAAATCGTAATTGCCCCGTGATTTTCTTCAGCCATAAAGTTCTCATTCTGAATGTATTCGTTACGATATCGCAGATCGCACACAGATGTAAATCAGAGATTATGTTTATTTAATTACATCTTTCGAGCGTCGTTTTTTATTGCGTTTATTTGGAAGCCTAATTAACACCCACTGGCTGTAGAGAGATCGTTGCTGTGTTACTTTGACACTGACACTGCATCCTTATTAAATATTTAAATGTCATCTTATTTATGTCTTCCCCTTGGTTTTGCATTTGGAGATTTTTAAAGATATCGATGATTGTGTTTTTCATTGGCGCAAAGTATTTTGAACTCTATAGGTACCTACAGTAATTGCAAAATCACATGTCCTTAGTAACGTTTATAATTTGCGGTGGTGAAATTGGACAGTGTTGACTTTGTTATATGAGTGGCGCCTGCGGTCGTTTTTTTTTTTAATTTTATTTTTGCAATATGTTGCTGGTCGTATTTATTTGGTCGGAGCGTGAAACGTCTCTTAATTAGTGTTTCTTTTTTAATTTTCTGTGTACCTAGATTGTTGTGCCTTGTCGCAATGATTTTTAAAACATTTTATTTTATTTATGTTTTTATGAAATATCAAATAGTTTGTAATTGTGTCGTACAGACACATCATTCAAATAGATGACGCTTCGCGACAAATAATCGCATAGTAACAAGGTCACGTGACAGTTGGTAACAGATAGAAAAATTCGAACGCTTACTTACCTGCTACGGGTGGTGTAGGGGTATAGCACGCGTCACGGAATGACGAGGACCCGGGTTCGATTCCCGGCCATAGCTTTACTTTTCGGATTTTTCTATGTGTTCTAATTTTCGGTGTCGTTTAGAAATTTTATGTATTTAGTTTAACTTTAATTAGGTAAGTCATGAATAAGAAGAATATAGCATGATTTTGTTTTGAAAAAGAAAATATATAATTACTAACATACACATACACATATTACGTCTATATCCCTTACGGGGTAGACCGAGCCTATGGTAACAACACCTAAAGGCCACGGTTAGCATAATTGTGGGCATATAGGTGAAAAGGGGAATCATAATAGTGATGGGTTGCTAGCCGCATCGCCTTTAACATGATTACTAAGATTTTCGCCCAATTCCCTCGATTGGCTTTTACCATCTGCGCGGGCAGAGAAGCAACTGGTACATTCTATGCTATATCTCTGCTCCCAAACCAGTATGGAAGTATAATTCTGACATGTTATTTGTAAAATAAACTATTGATTTTGACTTCGATTTCGGTTCCGGTGGAATATTCGGGCTTAGGGTGCGACCAAACGTGTCGTATGCGTCACGTTTTCTCACCATTTCTTCATAAATTTTGTTGCGATTCCGTAACGTCACCGTTTTGCGGCGGTGTGGTCGCACCCTTATACATACTTAGGAACTTTATATACTTAGCACACGGCGGCCACGGCGTACAAAATCCGCGTTCTGAAATGAACACAGGCACGACGTCGTCTGTACACGCGTCAATGTGTGCGTAAGATACACAGGGATGTCTATCGCAAAAACCTAGTACTATAAGTACTACCAATGACATAAATATACTAAAGATATGTCTTAGATGTGTGCAAATAAATGTACTTAATCGTTGTCTATTTATTTAAACTTACTTAAAATGTGTCTGTCTGTGTATTTAAGCATTATTATTTTCAATTACAATAGATGTACGACAACAAACTTAAGCGAATGATTCTGTAGTTATTTCATGTATTAATCGCGATAATTTCAGAAAGCATTAATTTTCTAATGTTTTATAAAATGAAGTAGGTAGGATAGGTTCCCGTACTTGTGACGTGCGGCCGACATACATCGCGTCGCGAGCCCTACTAGTTGCCGGCAGCTTTCCGGCAGACTGCGCTTGAGGGGTGGGGTAACTCGAATAGGTGCGGGGCGGAGCGTGGCCATTCTGTACGTAGTACTATTATATATTCTGTGTACTTAGGTTAAAATTCGATTCGCTCCGTTCCGCTCACACTGATGGTCATTGACTTGAGAGTGAAGGGAACGGTGTAATAAGAACTTCTAAAATCAAATTTTGGAGTAGCCCCCAGGGCTGAATTAGCAATGAAGGAAGCACGTGCCTTTTCACGGACATGCTATAAAAAATAATCTTTTCACGTCTCATGCTCAAAAAGTTCGACTTTATGCTGGATGTAGGCTGCATGAAATGGCATTTTATGCTCTAGTGCATAAAGTAAAATTTTCGTCTAAGACCAAGACATCGGCTGCCAACAGCCACAAACAATCACTAAAACTTTACGACAGCATATTTTGTTCATTTTTTTAAGTTTTTTTTTTATTATAATCTGCGGTCTATTAAACTGTTTAATTAGTACCTAAAACTAATAATAATAAATAATAATAATAAAAAATAAAACTTTTTAAAATATAAATCATCACCTGCCTACTCGAACCTTACCGCAGTTAAAAAAAAAAGAAAAATAAGTTAATTGGCGGGACTTCAGGCGGGAACGTCCTATTTTCTCTTAGTAGGATTTATGTTGCAATTTGTTACTGTTTTACGATTAATATTCAATAATTTCGTCAAGTGAAGAGGAAATAACACTGACTCCTAACACAGTCAATTTGCCATGAAAAACCATTAAATATATCGAATTGTTCCAATGTCACAATTAATTTAAATTAACTTATTTTGCAATGTTTTTGTTTTGTTTTTTCGCAATCTAAGTGAAAAGCAGAGTGTATAACTCGTTCATAAAACCCATTTTCCCCTTGTCGTCTCGGGTAAAATGGCTTGTTTTATGCTCTCGTTGTACAATCTCCTATTTATTGTAATATTTTCATACGTAACTAATTTGTATTTGTTTTCTTTTTTCTCTTAATTGTCCCGTCATGCTCGTCGAATAATTTTTTCATCTAACTATCAATGCATCCGTTGAAAGCTGGTGATGACTAGATTACTTTTTTTATCTTTAAATGAAACAGCTCTACTGCAATTGGTTTGTTAAAATTCTCTACTGGCAGATTTATTAACAATTTATTTTATTTATCTGTTGTCTCGGCTATATCTGTTACTCTTCCGTACGAGTGTATTTTTTTATTATTTTTCTTCATAGGTACCTGAGGCCTCATTGCTTTGGTCTTTGAGTGTAAATATTAACTAAATGAGCAGATTTATAATTTAGAACCGTTGCATGTGGAACGATTAAAATAATTGCCAAGTGTACAAGAAATGGCCTTACCACCCTACGGTTCACTCGTTCATTTGCGAGCCGTAAAACGCCGAGATGTATTTTCAGTTACGCCTTAATAACGTTTTCGTTAAGTAGGTGGGTAATTAAAGTGTTACATTACTTCCTTCAACGTTACCTGTTTAAATAGTATTTTCTGTAACGTTCACTTCAACTGCTGTTGGAGCTTTACCAGACGTCTTAATGCGATAATTCCGAAACAACGTTCGATCGATCGCTGTCAGATCCATACTAGAAGTGTCAAAAATGACAGCTATGGAATCGGAATTGAATAGTAAGACGTCATGGTGAGGCCCCCTTTTTTTTAAGTAGTGAAAACTCATTTAAGCCATGGTAAGGCCCCTGTACTTTCGCGATAACTTTGGAATAACGAACTAAACAAACAACTAACGAATAAATTGGACATAACGAACGGAACTTCAGAAGGAGTTCTTTAATAAATAATTCACATTTTTTAACCAATAAAAAATGTTTTGATTATTGTGAGTTTGTAGACTTTTTTGTATTCCTTTTACTTTGAACTTGGCTGGATACGCTGCCGCGTGTCTAGATGGTAGTAAGGAAATGACGGCTTGTTTAATGAATTGACATAACATAGGTATAGCAAAGTTAAAAAAATTCAATGGCCCGCATTTCTCCTTCTTGGGACAGCGTGCCCAGAATGCTCGATTTATTCCCTCTTTTCTTCATTCTGGAATGGCTATGCTTAGTTTTTGGGTAAAAAGAAACTCTATCTGAAGTCATGCCAACTAATTTGTCCGACATCTCGCAAACAAACTTCTTGGTGTCGGACGACTACGACTCTAAAGTTTCGAACGCAAGTGCCAGAATGTTGCAGTTTTCATTTGGACTACATTTTTAACATTAAGATTCATGTACTTTCGGAATGACATTAAAAGTAAACGAAGTGTTTTAAATAAGCTACATAAATAAAATTCAATTAAGGTTATATGTTGACAAGTATACGGTCTGTAATAAAAATGAAAAAGTCGAGTGTGAAATGTTCCCACATAGAGCGCTTCTCAGGCACCATTTATATGTATTAATAATAACGGATTATTACAAATAATAAATATTATGTACGATGTTCTTCGAAACTGAGACGCAGTATATACATCTGGGCTTTAATAAACTGTCAGTGGTAAAGATGTCAAGTTTAAGATATGTTATGGTTTCCCATGTTTCATAAGTTGTGATTATCAAATGTCATGCGTTAAAAAGTTGAAGAAGATGTTGCTTTTATTTATTTATGTTTTTCGTTTAAGAAACTGTGAGTACTACATTAGGGTTCTGTAGGTACCTTTAAAAAAGGGGATCACTTTCTAAGTTTTAGAAAAAACAAAATTTTTGAACTACCTATCTAAGTAATCATAATCAATATAAAATTTACACTGCCTACATTTTCCTTAGGAGCAGAGCTCTGCTAACATTGAGTGAAATTATTATACATATTCACTTGCCGAATTTTTACGGAGCCCTTGGTGTACAAGTTCGACTCGTACTTGCTTGGCCGGTTTTCTTATCACAAAAATGAAAAAGGCTGGTTCAGAATCAGATAAGGAAAACACTGCCGGCGAACTACATACTTCCACTCATTAAAAAAAAATAGCAATTAAAGAATTAAACACGATATCATCAAAGGAAAGATAAAGTTATTTTTGTGGTGTTTTATGCTTTTGTAAGTGTAGAGCTGCTATAAAAAGTTCGCTGTTAACGATGAGGTTTAGTTCTAGGCATTAGGTGCCTATAATTATAAAGCAGAAAACAACTATGGTATAAATCTACGGTCTTGCCATTTAGTCTAAATTATGATGTAATTTTATATTGAAAGAAGTACATTTACCTATATTATAACCCACCGGACGACCACATAGCCTAGAGGTTAGTGACCCCGACTATGAAGCTAGAGCTAAGCGGTTTTCAGGTGGACGTCCACGAAAAACTAGAAGTGGGGTCCATTAGCGCGAAATAATGGGGGTTTTGGGAATTCAGTAGAAATGTAAATGTAGCAGCCTGCTACCTGCCTGGGGTCTACCGAAGACAGTAAAACTTTGAACGAGAAAAAGGTTTAGGAACCTCTGAGAAAGGAGTTCCGTGTTGGTATCCCAGTAGAGGCAGGTACCTACTTGTATAGTGATACGAATGTTTGTTCTCAAATCATGGAAATTACATATAAGTACTGTAGAACAGGATGCGACTTGGTGACGGCGAACGGTGGATGATTTTTCGAAAGGATAATGCAGCTTCGATCGCCGTTTTTCCTAGAGCATTTCGGATCGAGAATATCGGGATATGAGATTGGGTAACTAACCATATGAAGAAATTAACATTAGATATTTCGCGCTGTTTGTTATTGTTCGTAGATTTTCTTTCTGTATCATATAACCATCATCATTATCATATCAGCCATAGGACGTCTACTGTTGGACATAGGCCTCCCCCATAGTCCTTCAGTTACCTCGGTTGGAAGCGGCTTGCATCCACCGTGAACCCGCGACTTTAACCAGAAGGCTAATTGTCTAATTCGCTCGCAATCGCCATCGTGTTAATTTTGACAGTTCATGTATGGGCTGACAATTGGCATCGGAATCAGCTGTCACATTCATACAAGAACTGTCAAAATAAACACGATGGCGATTGCTAGCGAGTTAGACAATAAGCCTACAGGTCATCCGTCCACCTCGTTGGATGTCCTACGCTGCGCATCATATAATATAACATAAATTAACACGTCAAATTGTCGTGTTCATTAACTAACTTTCTGGTTGTATGATCTCTTGAGCGTTATTACAGTATTTTTGGACGTGTACAACGATTTGTTAAATTATTGTTTTTTTATTTATTTAAGCCTTTTTATTCCGAATTCGCTATAATTTCAGTAAGTACATGTTGTTGTTATTTTCGTTTATATATTAAATTGTCGCGAAATTCGGCGTGCCTCATGGCATAGGCCTCCTCCGTGTATTGGAGGGTTTGGGCTATAGTTCCCACGCGCGCCCAGTGCGGATTGGGAACTTAACACACACCATTGAATTTCTTCGCAGATGTGTGCAGGTTTCCTCACGATGTTTTCCTTCACCGAAAAGCTCATGGCAAATTACAAATGTAATTTTCGCACATAAATTCCGAAAAACTCAGAGGTGCGAGCCCGGGATTTGAACCCACGACGCTCTGCTTGAGAGGCCACAGGTCAAACCACTAGGCTACCACGGCTTTTAAATTATTGTTTTACTACATTTTAAATATAAGTTACCCTCTTGTCACTCATGTTGAATGACGTCCGGCCTTTATTTACCTTTGCCAGTTGAGTTAATAATAATAATTAAGCACATACGTAAGTAGATACTTCATCCTGTATTCTATGAGGCAAAAAAGGATGCTCTCAGATACTAATAGATAATAGATAATATGTAGTAGGTACTAGTTAGTCCTTATATCTGTGACAATATTTATCGTTCTACTCAAAGTAATTAACATAAGTATATTATTATCACTACATAGTATAAAACAAAGTCGCTTTCTCTGTCCCTATGTCCCTATGTCCCTATGTATGCTTAAATCTTTAAAACTACGCAAGGGATTTTGATGCGGTTTTTTTAATAGATAGAGTGAATCAAGCAAGAGGAAGGTTTATAAATATGTATGCAAAATATACCGTGCGAAGCCGGGGCGGGTCGCTAGTTATCTTAATATAAAAGTCTTATAACTTTTAATTAAATATTTCTCCAGTTTAATTTTCAAAAAATCATTCAAGATCGTATTCTGTCATAGTTTCTTAGATATATGTACCTAGAGTAGGTGTTCTTCTCTCTAAAGCCTTAAGTTCATCTAGTTTTCTACATACATACATACCGTCCCGCCCTTTCCCACAGGGGTAGGCAGAGACTTTGTTGCACTTGCTACGATCCTCTTTCGCCTCACGCACATTCATCAATTTCTTCATACACGCTCGTGGGTTCGGGTGCTATTGACCCGACCTTTTATCAAAACATCCTCAATTCGTTCACGGAACGTCCGTATAGGCCTTCCCCTACCCCTCCCATCACACTAATTGTTTTTAGATAGGAGAGCGAGAAGATACAAACTTCGAATTTCGAACTTCGCTGACCCTGAGCATGTCCGGCCAATCATTAAGAGGCTGACAACACCTAATTTTGTTGAAATTGATGTTATTTAAACACTTTTTTAAGAAAAACTACACACAAAAAAAATATAATGTTAATTTTCATCATATTTCAAACACGCTAGACGGGCTCGATACATAATTGAACAAAATCGGCTCGATAGAAAATAATTGCAAAGATTGGTCTTAAAATCATCATTAAACGGTTCTGTCTTTATTTTTTCGACGTATGGGTCTGCAATTGAAAACATGAAGTCAACATATTCATACCTAAACGGCTAACGAGTCATATTTCACAAATAATCCATACTTTTGTTTATTTCTTATGATTTGTGTCTTATTTGCAAGATTTTAGACGCGCGCCAAGCTGCCGGAATAGTTTCTTCTCTCACTAACAGGCACGCGAACCGTATGTGTGAAGAGTGGCGCTGCTCCAGGTCATTTGCTGTTGACAGCGCCTTAAGGAACTCGTCTAGATCCTTAACGCTCTTTTATCACAGCAACGGAACCTAATCTGGTTTCCAAAAGATTTATGGGCGTCAATTCTAGAAATATCTAGTTCAGTTCCAGCTTCAAGCACGCGTACAGGTTATTACGTTCACTTATAAATATTAGAAAAACTTGTTATCTTGCCTAGAATGTTTTAAATAAGTATACAAATTATTATAAGAAAAACGGGACTTAATCACGTACCAAATAAAATGTATTTTTGTAAATACCTCGACGTTTCGGACAGAGAGGCGGGTATCAACATCTTCTAGCTGCGCGGGTTTTTCTAACTACCCGCACTTGGTCTTTATTATTAGTTTCTTCACTAGGGCTGCCACTAAGTAGAGCCGTTTTTCTTATAATAATGTGTAAAAATCGCGAGTTTAAATCGATAAGTAGGTATTAGTGATGTAACGAATGTCAGATTTTGGACATTCGCGAACGCGAATGCGAACATTCAGTTTTTGTTAAAATTTGGCGCCATTTCTCAATGGCTTGGTGACCTTTCTTGGGAATCCCGTTCGAACGAAGTACGTTCTGTTTGGTTTTTGTTCCGAGAATAGCCGAGTTGATGAACGCATCCGATTGAAATGTCATTCCGCTCAGTGTTGCCAGATGGGGCTATTTAATTTAGCACCAAGCCAATTTAGGGTCTATCTACCTTACCGGGCGGCGATAATTATTACCCTCATTTTTTTTTGATATTCGCAAAACATTCGCAGTAATTTAGCGAATGCGAATGCGAATATTCGTTATATCACTAGTAGGTATACAAATGTTAATGAATATGTCAGAAACTTTTCTTAACACGCCTTTATTCACTGGGGCTTCCTAAGACCCAATCTTTTAAATACATACTTACCTACTCGTTGTAATCGCACCCAATTAACGATACACGTAAATTAACGCACTTTATCAGTGACCAATGATTTCCATTTGGAATTAAAACAGTTATTGATAGCATCAACACTTGTAAGATAAATTGAATAATAAGCTGTACCATTTGCGTTAACAAAGTAACCGATAACTTTACAAAGCTTTATATAGACTTTCCACTGAATTGAAATTTAAACTCTATGGCGAACTAGTGAGATGATTTCTACTTCATCAGGTTGGATTGAGATAGGAATTTTACTAAGTAACTAAGAGGAATTGTGCGGGTTTCTAGACAACTCTCTAGAACTATGTCTCAGGTGATAATAGTAGTTAATTATTTAATTCGATTTAGAGAAGGTATTAATAAAGCTAACAAGGAGAAACTTATCTGGATTTTCGTGAATTGTCTCTTAAGGCTTAGGTGTTAAGGTCAGGACATATCAATTACGTAAAATTTACAAGTTCTTTTTAGTTAAATGTTTGTGTACTTGTTCACAACGTGATGAGAATAAAAGTATTATAACACAAGAGAATACAAGTTAAAAATACACTTTACTCATCTTTACGTCGCGCAGTCAGATAAAATGTCAGATTGGGACAAGTCATGAATTGATACATAGACTGTAGATTTAAATGAAGTCGGTTAAAAAAAAAGAGCTAGATTTAATGAATAAATATTGTGGGACAATTCAAAACATTTCAAGTTGACGTCATATTTTTCAGTCCATTAAGAACAGCTAAACCCGTAAAGGTGGAAACACATTATTAACACGCGACGCGACCCGATGCAACGCGACGCGTCTTGAGTCAAATCAAATTGTATTATTTTCTATGACCGGAACCACACTATGAACATCCGACGCGACGCCATGCACATACATTCGTTGCATCGGGTCGCGTTGCGTGTTAATAATGTGTTTCCACCTTAACTCTGGTCAGTTTATTATAAAAATAAAAATAAACTATGTGACTTAACTTAAAAGATCCTTATTCTGCACACCATACGTCTTGGTGAAAAGATATGACTCAGATGTTTCCCTATAATGGAAGAAATTAAGCCAGTAAAAAAAGCCGTGGTAGCCTAGTGTTATGACCTATGGCCTCTCAAGCAGAGGGTCGTGGGTTCGAATCCCGGGCTCGCGCCTCTGAGTTTTTTGGAATTTATGTGCGATACTCGTATCTCATTTGAAATTTACCATGAGCTTTTCGGTGAAGGAAAACATCGTGAGGAAACCTGCACACAACTGCGAAGCAATTCAATGTTGTGTGTGAAGTTCCCAATCCGCACTGGGCCCGCGTGGGAACTATAGCCCAAGCCCTCTCATTCTGAGAGGAGGCCTGTGCCCAGCAGTGGGACGTGTATAGGCTGGTGATGATAATGATGATGACTCATCATTGATGAAAGTCCGTTTATCCTTTCGATTATTTTTTCTAGTGTATATATAGCCTGGTGACGATTTTGCCTCGATCGACAAGGATTTCTCTTTATTCCTGTTTTCAAGAACACAAAACATTCGATCCGCGTTTTGCGACCCATTCCTTAAGTATGAGTAAAATGCCAAAAAAAGCGAAAACTACAAACTTTCCCCTTTAAAAGTAAACGTTTGTAAACTGTGTTAATGCTAAAATAATAGCCGTACGCGCAGATGATGCAGATTACGTCCATTATTTTATTATTCACGCGATATTCCGATATTAACGACTAAGAAATAATTTAGAAGTTATTAGCTCGTATTAACTTTTTTTAGAAATGTATTAATTTTACGTCTGGTTGAGTTATAGTTATATGTAGTTTAAGTTTAACAAGAAATTTAAAAAATACATGATGATAAAGTTCTGGCAATCATGAAATGTGTAAGTCTAAACTTTTACAGATTGTTTTTTGGGGTAATTTTTATTATGGACTTACGACAAGTAGGTACATAGTTACTGCAATTAAAAACAATTGAGTTTTTGAATCAATTTTTTTTTGTCATAAATGGAAAGATCATATATAAGTTTTGTTAGAAAAGTATTTTTAGTTTTTTTTTATTCGCTATAATTAACGAGTTATACCGATTTGAAAATTGATCGTCGAGTACCGCACCGAAAACACACCGACAGTTCCCGAACAAGGCCGAGCCGCGTGTGACGTCACAATGTTAGTTTCCACTCGTAGTTAGTATACAGGTGATACCGTTTTTTGACTTTAATCTATTCTATTCTGTTACTATCCTACTATTATTATAAAATGCTATTGTTTGTGAGAGCGTATTGGTTTGTGACTCTTTCACGCTAAAACGGCTAAACAGATTTCGATAAAATTTGGCATACACGAACTTTATAATTTATAATCTGGATTTACGTACCGGCTATAGTAGGTGTCATTCACGATGGATGCCATCCACCGTGGTTCTTATTAATTTGTAGTTAAAGGTTAATTTTGATACATCTCCGAGTCTTTGTGGATGGCACTATCTATACTTCTATCATGCTTCTATCCCAACTTTCCACGGTAAGTACCGGGATTTAAAACCATAAAATTAGATGAGAGTAGTGATGAGTACACTTTGGTAATAACTATTTATATGAATAAGTAAATAAGTCGTGGGATTTCAGTTGAAAATCCCGTTGAATTTATTCCAGGGGAATTTCATAAGAAAACCCGGAATTTCAAGCACAAAGATGGCGGATGACATTTTGACACTATGACACTAAAAATGTTTATGGGTGTCGTTTTTGAGTAATTTGGTGGCTCTGAGCCCGATTTTGGCATAATTTTTTAGATTCAAGATGGCGGATGACATTTTGACACTATTGACACTTTGACACTAAAATATTGATGGGTGTCGTTTTTGAGTAATTTGGTGCTTCTGAGCCTGATTTTGACACTATGAAACTAAAAATGTTTATGGGTGTCGTTTTCGAGTAATTTTGTGGCTCTGAGCCAGATTTTGACATACTTTTTTGGATCCAAGATGGCGGATGACATTTTGACATTACTGACACAAAAAACACAAAAAAGTGTAAAATGTTACTCGAAAACGACCCCCCATAAACATTTTTAGTGTCAATAGTGTCAAAATGTCATTCACCATCTTGGATCCAAAAAATTATGCCAAAATTGGGCTCAGAGGCACCAAATTACTCAAAAACGACACCCATCAACATTTTAGTGTCAATAGTGTCAAAATGTCATCCGCCATCTTGGATCCAAAAAATTATGCCAAAATCGGGCTCAGAGCCACCAAATTACTCGAAAACGACACCCATAAACATTTTTAGTGTCAAAGTGTCAAAATGTCATCCGCCATCTTGAATCCAAAAAAGTATGTCAAAATCAGGCTCAGGAGCACCAAATTACTCAAAAACGACCCCATCAATATTTTAGTGTCAAAGTGTCAATAGTGTCAAAATGTCATCCGCCATCTTGGATTTAAAAAATTATGGCAAAATCGGGCTGTTTTACTCTCCTCACCCGGAACACATCAGCGCAAGCATTGCTGCTTGGCGGCAGGATAACTAAGATGCTGGTACAGTCGACGTCAAAGATATCTTTACACTTTAGTGCCTTGTCGCTCCAAGCACTTTGACAACTTCATATGAAACTTCAAACATATAGTTACAACGACAAGGCACTAAAGTGTAAAGTAAAGATATCTTTGACGTTGACCGTACCTAGCGATCCGGACGTACCTACCTAGAACAAGGTTAGGCTCTTACACCCGCAAAAATTCCCATTGAATATATAATACAATCCCACGGGATTATAAAAAAACTAGGAATACCTATCAACCACAAAATCTAGCCATTAAAATTTACGTACGTATGGTCGAAGAAACTGAATCACGTAACCTACCTAATAGGTACAATTTAGCAATAATATCTCTTGCAGGGTGTATGTTAAAATTCCACAGTGGTAGGTAAGCGATTCAGTATCTTTCACTGTACTTAGGTACTTTATTGTGAAATCTCAGGTCCAGTAAAATCAATCCAGTTCACATAAATCAGAAACATTATCAGGATTAAGCTTTTATTACCTACCTACACATGACTAAAACAAAAATTTACTTACTATAAGGTGATACGCGTGCTCGTTTGCCACCTTATTTCATAAAAAAAAACTTCAGCAGATATTTTTTGTATTAAATTTCGGATATTTTTAGTGAAATCAGCCGTTAACCCAGTACTGTCGTGAAATTGCTTTAAGGCTCGACCTTTGAAATTTTCGTGAAAATGAGTTGTGTTGTAACCATTTTATACATTATAACGTAACAATTTATACGTCGGAAAAAATATATCCTAATCTGGAAGATATGAGAAGTAACATAGTTTTGGTAGAAATCCATTTTAGTGAAAGAAAGCAGAGAAAAAGCAATCTAAAGTCACCCCTATTTTTTCACTTGTAACCATTTTACTGCTCCATTTTTTATCATAAAGAGATGAAATTTTATAATCTGCTTCATAAAATAATGAACAATAACTTTATTTTCCTACTTTGTCAAATTTCTTAAAAAATTACCTCGTTTTCTGAAATATTCCCTCCCAAGTTCCTACCGCTCCCCATTTTCGTCCATACGGTCAGTGCGGGACGAGGCGCGATGCATGACGGACCTGTGTCAATTTGCGCTGCGACCAAACAAAACTCCGTTTTTAAATATTTGTGGAATAATTTTGTTGCGTAGAGTGGACAATCCGTTTCGTGATTCGTAAAGTAGGTAGATCCTACTAATATTATAAATGCCAAAGTTTGTGAGGATATGAGTGAGTGTGTATGTTTATTCCTTCTTCACACTCAAACGACTGGACGGATTTGGATAAAATTTGGAACGAAGATAGCTGGTACCCTAGATTAAAACATAGGCTACTTTTTATCCCGGAAAATTGCATAGTTCCCGCGGGATAGCGATAAGCATGTTAAAGGTCGTAGCTGCCTAGAGTTGCAACGTATTTATAAATTGTTGCAGAACTTGAACGAGTGCCGTTCTCAGAGACGTCAGTTAATAATTATGATTAGTTAGAACTTAATTGTCGTCTCTGAGTGTGAAACTTAACTGTAATTGTCCTCTCGGTTGTATTGACTGACGGTGGATATTCTACGCTGTTTTACCGTGTTAACGGATCAAGTTCAAGTTTTAATTTATCATCCCTGCGTAACCAAAGATACAAAGGAACAAATAGTGCTTTAATTATGTTAATTGGCGTTTCTGAGTGTGAAAGTTAACCTTTGCTTTCTCTCTTCTTCTTTTTGCGTAAAAGGTAGGTACAGAATAATTGTTTTTTGACCGTTTGTCTTCAAAATCGATATCTAAGGGTCCGAGTGGTCTTCAAGCATGAATCCGTTGTCAAAAGTTTAGAAAGTGGCCGCCATTTTGAAAATTTTAGTTTTTCAACCGATTACTTTCAAAATCGATATCTGAGGATCCGAGTGGTCCCCAAACATGAATCCCTTGTTAAAAATTGAAAAAATGGCCGCCATTTTGAAATCTTTAGTTTGTGGGCCGATTGTTTTCAAAATCGATATCTGAGGATCCGAGTGGTCCCCAAGCATGAATCCGTTGTCAAAAATTCAAAAAGTGGCCGCCATTTTGAAATTTTTGGTTTATCGACCGATTGATTTCAAAATCGATATCTGAGGATCCGAGAGGTTTCCAAGCATGAATCCGTTATCAAAAATTAAAAAAGTGGCCGCCATCTTGAAATCTTTAGTTTTTCAACCGATTGCTTTCAAAATCGATATCTGAGGATCCGAGTGGTCCCCAAACATGAATCCCTTGTTAAAAATTGAAAAAGTGGCCGCCATTTTGAAATCTTTAGTTTGTGGGCCGATTGTTTTCAAAATCGATATCTGAGAATCCGAGTGGTCCCCAAACATGAATCCGTTGTCAAAAAATCAAAAAGTGGCCGCCATTTTGAAATTTTTAGTTTATCGACCGATTGATTTCAAAATCGATATCTGAGGATCCGAGAGGTTTCCAAGCATGAATCCGTTATCAAAAATTGAAAAAGTGGCCGCCATCTTGAAATCTTTAGTTTTTGGGCAGATTGTTTTCAAAATCGATATCTGATGGCCCGAGTGGTCCCCAAGCATGAATCCGTTGTCAAAAATTGAAAAAGTGGCCGCCATTTTGAAATCTTTAGGTTGTGGACCGATTGTTTTCAAAATCAATATCTGAGGATCCGAGTCGTCCCCAAGCATGAATCCGTTGCCAGAAATTCAAAAAGTGGCTGCCATTTTGAAATTTTTAGTTTATCGACCGATTGATTTCATAATGGATATCTGGCGATCCGAGTGGTCCCCAAGCATGAATCCGTTATCAAAAATTGAAAAAGTGGGCGCCATCTTGAAATCTTTAGTTTTGGGCCGATTGTTTAAAAAATCGATATCTGATGGCCCAAGTGTTCCCCAAGCATGAATCTGTTGTCAAAAATTCAAAAAGTAGCTGCCATTTTTGAAATCTTTAGTTTGTGTGCCGATTGTTGTCAAAATCGATATCTGAGGATCCGAGTGGTCCCCAAGCATGAATCTGTTATCAAAAATTGAAAAAGTGGCCGCCATTTTGAAATCTTTAGGTTGTGGACCGATTGTTTTCAAAATCAATATCTGAGGATCCGAGTCGTCCCCAAGCATGAATCCGTTGCCAGAAATTCAAAAAGTGGCTGCCATTTTGAAATTTTTAGTTTATCGACCGATTGATTTCATAATGGATATCTGGCGATCCGAGTGGTCCCCAAGCATGAATCCGTTATCAAAAATTGAAAAAGTGGGCGCCATCTTGAAATCTTTAGTTTTGGGCAGATTGTTTTTAAAATCGATATCTGATGGCCCAAGTGTTCCCCAAGCATGAATCTGTTGTCAAAAATTCAAAAAGTAGCTGCCATTTTTGAAATCTTTAGTTTGTGTGCCGATTGTTGTCAAAATCGATATCTGAGGATCCGAGTGGTCCCCAAGCATGAATCTGTTATCAAAAATTGAAAAAGTAGCCGCCATCTTGAAATCTTTTGTTTTTGGGCAGATTGTTTTCAAAATCGATATCTGATGGCCCGAGTGGTCCCCAAGTATGAATCCCTTGTTAAAAATTGAAAAAGTGGGCGTCATTTTGAAATCTTTAGATTTGGGCCGATTGTTTTCAAAATCGATATCTGAGAATCCGACTGGTCCCCAAGCTGAATCCGTTGTCAAAAATATACCTAAAGAGTGGCCGCCATCTTAAAATTTTTGGTTTTTGGGCAGATTGATTTCAAAATCGACATCTGAAGATCTAGCAAAGTGAACGCTTATCACTCTTGACCGTTTTATTAGAATAATAATATTTAGCATACACACCAAAACTAAACTATACGATAATGTTTATTAGGTAACTTCTTTACAAATCACGAAACAGATTGTCCACTCTATGCTACAAAATTATTCAACAAATATTTAAAAACGGAGTTTTATTTGGTCGCCGCGAAAAATTGACACAGGTCCGTCATGCAACGCGCCTCGTCCCGCACTGACCGTATGGACGAAAATGGGGAGCGGTAGGAACTTGTCCGGAATATTGCAAAAACGAGCTAATTTTTTAAGAAATTTAAGTAAGTAAGAAAATAAAGTTATTGCTCATTATTTTATGACGAAGATTATAAAATGTAATCTTTTTCTGATAAAAAATGGAGCAGTAAAATGGTTACAAGTGAAAAAATAGGGGTTCCTGATTATAGTTAATGTCAAGAGTCAAGACTGTCAACTACAGGAGAAAAATGCTAGACTTGCTTGTTGCATGTGGTGTGATAGAATAGTGAGTGGCAATAATACCACACAATATAAAAAGTTCATATTGCAAAAATATTGTCTATGAAATGTGCATTGATAAAAAAACGTGTGCGTCTCGGGACGTTCGACAAAAGTCATAATCTAAGTTACTAACAATATATGTCTATCGCACACTAAACACTAAGTAGAGAGAGGGGAAAGCGTCTGTCCGAAATACAAATGAAGATTATTGTGAGCTGGCTGTGTGTATGCTGAGAAAGTTTTTGTCAAAAAAGCGTCAAGCGTGAGTCGGATTTAAATGTTAAAATGTCTAATTCCTGTTAGGTAGGTACTACTATAGACTCGATTGCGATGAAATTTTTGTAAGCTGCTGTGTGTAGGTATGCCAAATATGATTCTACTAAAACGGTCAAGTGTAATTAGGCTTTCTCTACTCTCTCGTGACTGAAAATTCTCTAGTTTACGCCTATTTTATCATATTCTGACAACAAATTCAACTTTGGAGACCACTCAGATATTGATTTTAAAAGCACTCGGTCGAAAAACTAAACATTTAAAAATTGTGGCCGCTATTTCCATTTTTGACAACGGATTCGTGTTTGGGGACCACTCGGACCCTCAGATATCGATTTTGAAGACAATCAGTCCACAAGCTAAAGATTTCAAAATGGCGGCCACTTTTTCAATTTTTGACAGCGGATTCATGCTTGGGGACCACTCGGGTCATCAGATATCGATTTTGAAAACAATCTGCCCAAAAACTTAAGATTTCAAGATGGCGGACATTTTTTCAATTTTTGATAACGGATTCATGCTTGGGGACCTCTCGGATCCTCAGATATCTATTTTGACAACAATCGGTCCACAACCTAAAGATTTCAAAATGGCGGCCACTTTTTCAATTTTTGACAACGGATTCATGCTTGGGGACCGCTCGGGCCATCAGATATCGATTTTGAACGCAATCGGTCGAAAAACTAAAATTTTCAAAATGGCGGCCACTTTTCAAACTTTTGACAACGGATTCATGCTTGAGGACCACTCGGACCCTTAGATATCGATTTTGCTATGTGTAGAAAAATAAATATTTTCAAAAGTAGGTAATGGTATATTGGGGACATCATTTTTAAACTTAATCAATTATGACACATGGCTGTAGCCCGCGACTCCGTCTGCGCTGCTATCCCGCGGGAACTATGAGATTTTCCGAGATAAAAACTATCCTGTCCTTCCTCGGGACTAAAACTACCACCTTACCAAATTTCATTAATATCGGTTCAGTGGTTTAGGCATGAAAGCGTAACAGACAGATAGACAGACAGAGCGTTACTTTCGCATGTATAATATTAAGTAGGGATATCACGTTTCAATATAGTATTTTATGCAACAGTTGTATAAGAGAGGTCAAAAAAGGCGAGTGGTGTGGGTTACGATGTGAGCGTAGCGAACATCGTAAAGAAAGACACCACGAGCATTTTTTGACTTATTTATACAACGTTGCATACAATAACTTTTCTACGACTTCATTAAAATTATCATCATCATCGTCATCACATCATTAGCATTTGAAAGGTGATCAGCGTTGGACCTAGGCGTATGTTCTTTTAAATAAAACATAAATAATGCCAAACTCGGGCTCAGAGCGACCACATTACCTGAAAATGATACCCAATCACCATTTTTGTGTCAAGTGTCAAAATGACATCCGCCATCTTGGATCCTAAATATTATGCCAAATTCGCGATCAGAGCCACCAAATTGCCAGAAAACGACACCCATGAACATTTTTCTGTCAAAAGTGTCAAAATGTCATCCGCCATCTTGGATCCAAAAAAAAATGCAAAATTCGTGCTCAGAGCCACCAAATTACTCGAAAACGACACCCATGAACATTTTTGTGACAAGTGTCAAAATGTCATCCGCCATCTTGGATCCAAAAAATTATGCAAAATTCATGCTCAGAGCCACCAAATTACTCGAAAACGACACCCATGAACAATTTTGAGTCATAAGTGTTAAAATGTCATCCGCCATCTTGGATCAAAAAAATTATGCAAAATTCGTGCTCAGACCCACCAAATTACTCGAAAACGACACCCATGAACATTTTTGTGACAAAAGTGTCAAAATGTCATCCGCCATCTTGGATCCAAAAAATTATGCAAAATTCGTGCTCAGAGCCACCAAATTACTCGAAAACGACACCCATGAACATTTTTGTGACAAAAGTGTCAAAATGTCATCCGCCATCTTGGATCCAAAAAATTATGCAAAATTCGTGCTCAGAGCCACCAAATTACTCGAAAACGACACCCATGAACATTTTTGTGGCAAAAGTGTCAAAATGTCATCCGCCATCTTGAATCCAAAAAAATATGCAAAATTCGTGCTCCGAGCCACCAAATTACTCGAAAACGACACCCATGAACATTTTTGAGGCAAAGGTGTCAAAATGTCATCCGCCATCTTGGATCCAAAAAATTTTACAATTTCGTGATAAGATCCACCAAACTACCCGAAAACGACAGCCATCAACATTTACATGTCAAGTGTCAAATTATGTCAGTAAAATTGAAATATTGTGTTGTACACACTTATTTATTTTGTTTGCTTTCTAAATTGCTAACACCGTATTTTGTCCTAAACGGCTGAATGGTTTCTGGCCTTAGTCCGGACGGACAAAATTAAAAAAAATTGTCTCCAGTATATTATGTGTACCATTATATTGGTGTTGGTGACCCTTTAACTGTCAAATAAAAGTACTGGAGTAGGAAAATATACTTAATGATAAATATCACGTTATGACAACGATAATCATGCGATACGACCCGTCCACGTCCACCCTTGCATTGGTAACGATGCGCGGCGCGATGACGCGTCTATAATTTTACTCTGTAAGACAGTTTCGCACTCACGTATTAATGGAGCGGGTCGCGGGGGCGAGAGGCATAAGCTCCGCCCAAGCCCCGCCCGTACGCTCAAGGACTTTAGCGCGTGTACAAGCCTTAACATTGTGACGTCACAGCCATGGCGACCAATCATGGCCCGTTCCCGGTCAAGTGGTCATATTTCAAATTTCATCAATTTTGAATTGCTTATAATTAATTAAAAAAAAATATTTTAAGAATTCTTTGGATTAGATATTGTATAATATGTCATAAAGTTTTAAAAAACATAAAAAAAACGATATTTTTTTTAAATTCAAAGACTCAATTAAGCTTTTGTCAAAAATTTCATTTTTAATGATTATTTTGCTGACTGTACTAGTATAGACGTACAGTAGTAGTAAGGACGGATGACATCCTACATAATATGTATCAAATTTCAAGTCAATCGGACCAACCGATGATGAGTTCCGGCTGCGGAGACGATCCTGCCTGGATCACCAGAATTCCACTACCAGATTATTGTATTGTCATCCGACTTACTCAAGTATGCAAAATTTCAGCTCAATTGGTTGGAAATATCTGTAGGCTTATTGTCTAACTTGCTCGCAATCGCCATCGTGTTCATTTTGACAGTTCTTGCATGAATGTGACAGCTAGGTGATTCCGATGTCAATTATAATAAATAATAATAATAATAATAATAATTAGGGAACAATTCACACAAATTGACCTAGTCCCAAAGTAAGCGCTAGTAAGGCTTGTGTTATGGGTAGGTACTAGACAACGATATACATACTTATATAGAGAAATACATACTTAAATAGATAGAAACATCCATGACTCAGGAACAAATATTTGTGCTCATCACACAAATATATGCCCTTACTAGGATTCGAACCCAGAACGCTTGCTTCGCAGGCAGGGTCACTACCAACTAAGCCAACCACGTCGTCAAATTGTCAGCCCATACATGAACTGTCAAAATGAACACGATGGCGATTGCGAGCAAGTTAGACAATAAGCTTACTGCTTCAAGAGTCGCAAGATTCCACATTTACTACAACATTTAGGAAAGAAATTGCCGCACCCAGATTCGTCTGATCATCAGACTCATCCTATTTTTTTTCACTGAACTATAGTTACAAAATTTCGCCACACAGACGAAAAACTTGAGGCTGTATCCAATATTAATGGACGTTTTTGAGTGGGGCAAATACCGTCTAGCTCTAAATTAGCCGGTTCACAATCGAAAATGCAACTCTGCATGTGTGCAACTGCAAGCTGTCAAGTTCAAGACTGGCCACGCGCGCCTTAGACCGGCAGAATAGCCGCAGCCTTCGCCTCGAGCGCACGCGACGCGATTCCAACTACCGAGTTACGAGTGCCCGAATTCGATTTGAAAATCGAAGTGTTTTTGAAGTATTATTTTAGTTTTTTTTTAATTGACTGCCAGTTCGCCGACCGTTCAGCCATGCGGAACCTCGTAAGGTGAGTTCGTGCAAATATACTAGTATCCATCTGCATAGGTTTCCTTAGGGTTATTGCTAGGGAACGAACGCGCTGTCGATAAAAAGTGAAATATGATTATAGCTAAAAGGATAATTAAGTGTTAGCTATTAAAGGTGAGGGTCTTTTAAAAATTACAGTTGGCAATTTTTGCATAGCAGAAAAAATATTTTTTTAGGCCGTGTATTTAATATTCTTCGATTTTTTTACTATGTGATCATGTTCTTGTTCCGATGATATCGATCACAACATATTCCTTCGATAACTTTTTATGACTCCTTTAATTTCGCAAAACATTTTACTTACAATTATTTTGTTTTTTAGAAAGAAAGAAAGAAAGAAAGAAAGAAGACATTTATTCATTTTGCAAGACACACAAATATAAGAGCATGTACACACAATTTTATAAAAAAAAACAACAATAAAAAAACCAGACATGAAAATTTGAACATCAGCGTTGTGTGTGTCTTCGCAAAAGTGAAACGGTCGCTGGCTCAGCATTACGCTGAGGTGTTAGACACCTGCAGCACTGATTTTCAGCCAGAACCGTCTGTGACTCAAGAAACGATACACAGTGTAGATTAAATAAATGAATAATATACTAAATAAATCATAAATTTTTTAAGTAAGAAGTGAAGTAATAAATAGATGGAACCCGACTTATGTGTAACTAGAAAATACATAAATTTATTAAATAATACTACTTTTACTAGGTAATCATATAAAAAAAATATTGGCCGGGTAAGATCATAATCATAATTGCAGTCTCCGTAAGGCATGAAACCCCTACATTTCAAATAAAAATAGGGTTTTACTAAATAAGCCTAGGGTTCATTGAGCGATGCACTTTGATAGCCCCTCATAACTGCGATTTCTCACGAAGATAAAAAGTGCGTGTGAAAAAAAAACAAACGAAGTCTACTCGGAATTAACTCCTTAACTGGAGTATAAAAGACTTAAACGGTTCGCATGATTCGCATCATAAAAAAGATATATAAATAGGTGTTTGATTAAGTTACTTGGAAACTGCCATTTCTCAATAAAGACCCCTTTTACTGTAACCTACCAACTTAACTTTTCGTATGGAGAATGATACAAAAGCCTGCATTTTAATCTCGATTGTGTCAAGTATCTAATACCAACTTTATATTGAAATAGAAGTAGAAAAGATAGCCTTTAATTTTGCACTGGTCTGGGAAACTACTTCTAAATTTTTTGCGGGTGGTAGGGCCTTGTGCAAGGTCCGTCCGGATCGCTACCACCATCTTACTCGCTAATCCTGCCGCTAAGCAGCAGTGCTTGCACTGCTGTGTTCCGGTGTGGAGAGTAAGACAGCCGGGGAAATTACGGGCACAAGAGGCATTTTCATCTAAGTCCTCTAGGTTGGCAACGCATCTGCAATCCCTCCGGAGTTGCGGGTGTCTATGGGCAGTGGTGATCGCTTACCATCAGGTGACCCTCTTCCTCGTTTGCCTTCCTATTCACATAAAAAAAATATATATATTACAAAGTAGAGTAATAATTTTTATTCTTTTACTCACATTTAAATTTCAACAATTTTTTACACTTTCAGCTCTCTGCGCGTAAAGAAATTTATTCGTATTTGGTGTGTGTGAAATTCATCCGACAAGTGACATATTAGGCACTGACAACAAATAAAATGCCAGCAACGCACTCTTAACCGCGTGTCCATGGGTGGCGGTGATTGCTTTCCATCAGCTATCCGCATGCTCCTTTACCCCCAAGCACGTCATTTTGACACCTACACATTCGAACCATTTGGACATTCAGTCATACGAGCAGCCATGACCCGGAAGGAAAAAATCACAAATCAATTAAACATTTTCTGCCTTCAGTTATTGGCTTCCGTAAACAAACAGGGGTTACCAATGACGTCTTAATGCGACTCAATTCCGATTTAGTTTAGGTTCGCTCGCTGTCAGATCCATACTAAAAACAGCTAAAACTTGAACTGAGTTGGAATTGAATTGAATTAAGACGTTTTGGTAAGGCACCAGAACAGTCCTTGAACTCCAAGAACATTGGGGTTTCGGGTACTAACGGAATGAGTGAATGAGACAGCGAGACATATCCGCAAGGCCAGCAAATGCTGAGCTGGGACCATTTTGTGACAATATATTTATTAATTACAACACAACGGATAACTCACGTACAAAAGCCGAAGAATTGCTCCGACAATTGTTTCGGACTATTTCGAAGCCCTTCATCAGGGAGCGCTCGCCCGGGCAGCGAAACGAACACACGGCTTTTATACGTGAGTTATCCGTTGTGTTGTAATTATGTGTGAGTCTCACGGTAGTTTCATGTTGAAAATTTATTTATTTATCTGTTGTTTTACGTGTTTTTTTTATTTGATGTGTTGTGATTGTCATGAATAAAGTTTTTTCTTCTTCTTCTTCTTTAATTATTTAATATAATATCGCACTGTAGGTGTAGGTGTAAATTAATTAAATTTGTAAATAGGTTTAGTGCAGTGATAAAAAGAAGTAGCTCGTGGAGCCCGATGCCCTCAATTAGCGATGTTATTAAACAGAAACACTTGTGCTTTCACGGCCATCCCCGAAATAAAAATTAATTGGAAGAAATTCACTTTCACGCAATGGCTTCTCAATTAGTGTTCCTTGCAAATCGCAAACGAGACGCACTTACACGGCCGTTTGCGTCGGATAAAAACGGATAAACCACAGAGCTGAGCCTCTAGTGTAAATTTTACACATGAAATAGGTACATCGAACGCGTTCGCTTTTACGTCTCAGTCACTATGGAAGAATTAGCAGCGCTACTAGCGGAACGAAATGGCAACAAAAAGTTCTCATAGTATTTGACATTTTAACGCAAACGCGTTCGAGACGTTTTAGTGACCGAAAATTTACACTAAGCGTACGTAATATATGCTATATATGTTATACCTATGCATATATGTTATAACGTACTAGGTATTAAAGCTATCGTAGAGCTCAGGAATCATCTGCTGAGTACGTTAATGTACTAGGGGGAAACTTGAAAATTCGATTTTTGTTTCATCTCTCACTTACAAATTGAATTATTCTGAACGGAACCAAACGAAACAAATTTCGAAAATTCGAATTGCGGAGGCCTGCCCGGTGAGCACAGGAGCGCGAGATTTTGAGTCTCTGTTGTATTGCGACGCTTTTATACATTTTGTATGATAATAAAAACATTAAACTAAAAAAATTAAAAGCCCCCCCCCCCACGCATTAATCGAGTACTTAATCATTACGTAAAATAAAAGTGCCTTACATCACTTTGGAAAAGAGCTGATACTCTTCAACCTGAATCACCTGAACCACCGTAAGGAAACTGTCTTTCGGATGTAAAAACTTCATCGAAATACGTCCATCCGTTTGAGAGTTACAATGTCAGACACACACCCACACAGAGAGATATCGATGTCAAACTTATAATAACACCCCTCTTTTCACATCGGGGGTAAAAAAAAAACACCGGCGACAGTCGGTCACTCTTTTTCTTTAGCTACTTAAATGCTACATTAATATTTTGTATAGTGGGTGACAGACGGGCGAGTAAGTTCGCGTACTTACGGCTCGACGACTTGACTCGCCTGTCAGTTATAAGTACGCGTATTTAGACTGAGACAGGCGAGTAAGGGTGCGACCAAACCGCCGCGTTTACGCAGTGACGTGTCGTATCCGTCACGTTTTCTCACCGTTACTTCATACATTTTGTTGCGATTCCGTAACGTCACCGTTTTTTTAGCCGCGGTGTGGTCGCACCTTAAAGTCGTCTAGCCGTAAGTACGCTCACTTACTCGCCCGTCTGTCACCCACTTATGACGGTTCGCTATTGTACAATCGGCATCGGCACGAATGGGAATACATTAACTTTGACACTATTGGCAGCCGACCGTGCTGTCGGTTTTTGCATATGAGGTATTCAGCACAAGTGTAGGATTTTCTCTTTCGATTCGTATTAGATCAACAGTAGCGTAAATAACAGAATTCTAAAACTTATAAGCAAGTAATTTACGTTTCGATTTTACATTAAGTTTAGCTTCTTTTAAAAGTTGAGCAGAATATGTAGCTTGGACTAATTATAAACCAACAGAAAACCACTTAATGCTAAAATTTGATCGTAAAATGACATCGTAATATATTATTATATTCATGTATATGTCATGTGTAAAAATATACTGAATCGTGACCTGAAACATATGTTCAACAGTATTGTACTAGTAAAAAGACCGCCGTGAATTTTTATATCGATACCAAAGCGCCTATAGTGCTAGACTGTTCATGTACTAACAGTGTTTTTTTTTTCTTGTAATTATTGTGTACAAGAAAAAGAACATTCTTCACTTTCGTACAATGACAAACTGTAAAAACTTTGCAAATAAAAAAAAAGCTGGCGACCAAAACGCGTCTCCGTCGCATCTTTGATGGAACCGCTTCTGCATACGCGACTTTTATTCATAAGTTTTTCTGCGATTTACGTGACATGCTGTTTGTCATTTATCACTTATTGCATCCTTCTTTAACTGGTTTTAAACAAAAAGGATGCTATAAATATTTCATTTTAGTGCGTGCAAGTTATATCGTGTTTGACTTGAGAAACGAAAGAATTCAAATGAGAAAACAAGGAATTATTGGTCTGTGAAGTCCTGCATGACAAAAGTCAATGACTGACTTAACTCGTGACATGTCGTGCTTTTATTTGCGAATAAAGTGCAAATTAGGAACGAATTCGATGCATTTTAATTGGTATTGTGGTATTTGGTAAATTTACAAGGCACAAGATATGGTCTGTAATCTTTAATTACATTAACTTTTATTGCATTGGAATGAAGTATGAATCACTAGCTTCTGCCCGCGACTTCGTCTGCGTAGAATTAGCAATTGACATGTTTATGGCTATCCCCCGGGAACTATGCTATTTTCCGGGATAAAGAGTAGCCTATGTTTTAATCTAGGGTACCAGCTATCTTCGTTCCAAATTTTATCCAAATTCGTCCAGTCGTTTCAGCGTGAAGAAGGAACAAACACTCACTCACTTACATCGTCACATCGTCACAAACTTTCGCATTTATAATATTAGTAGGATTCTTAACACTTGTCTTCTTAGTTAGTTTGTTATTCAGTGCGTGTGTTCAGAATGTATATCTATGCAATGGTAAGATTATACGTCGAAAGCTAAATATTTTGACTATTTCCTGTCAACTTATTGTAGCAGTCTAGTTATTTGACGCAACTACGAAAAGTATTGGTGAAAAACTTTAGTACTTGATCTGTGTGATAATATGTGCGAATAGACATTAGACAAATTGACGTTCCAAATTAGAAAAATTACTTAAATCCCGTATCAGTTCTGTACACTACTACATACAACAGGTACCTAAAACAGGTAGGTAGGTAGGTACTTAAAATTTTCACCTATACATAATTTAGATTCTTTGATGTTAGTGGTATGGTACCTAACATTTACCTGGATCAACAGACATCGGAGCTATATATGTATATCGGAAAGCGAGGTGCTATGCTTAAACTTTCCATATTATATGTAGGTATTGTCGGAACCATAAAACCCGGGGCCGGTCGGACTATTAAAAACTTTGACATTTCAATCTGTTAAATGTCCAATAGAAATGATGAATGGAGTACCTGCACAGACTAGCTGAAGTAAGAGGTAAAACAAGTCCAGGTTCATCATTATGCAGTACGCTTTAAAAAAGAGTTTTAGGTACTCACGGTTGCAATTGACAACATTTCATTTTTATAACACCTGAAAATGTATATATGGTTCGAAAGCATTTTGCCTCCTGATCACTGCAATATGTTTATATAATTTTAATATCGCTTATTATAAAAAATAATTAAAAATATGTCCTAATTTTACCAAAACTACCACAGGATGGGTGAAATGCCTTTGCCTTTTTCACGAGAAAAAGTAAGCGACCATAATTTTGTATTTGACAACTTCAAAGTACAAGGGGGGCAACTCTGTAATTCTATTTTTGAAGTTCGTTGCATACCTTCTCTCTCACTCTCAAGTTAATGACTATATTAGTATGAGCGGAACAGCACGAAGCGAACATCGAAAATCGAATATCGGAGAATAAGGCCCGACATTGTCAATTTGAAATTGACGTCAGTTTTTTTTCTATACAGAAAAGACAAAAGGATAATTGTCTATTCTGTGATAGTTTCGGAGTTACGCCCTTTTAGAATAAGCAAAAATTAATAAATTAATTATAAATTAAATACAAACCCTAGCGAAAAAATTAAACTTCCAGCATGTTCATCTTTTCAAACAAAATACAGAGAACCATTAAAACTATAGGCTCAGAAATATGAAATGTTGTCAATTGTGTAATTTGTTGTATTTGCAACAAAATTGCAACATTGCAAAATCGCAAATTGCAAAAATTACAAATGTTGCTGTTCGCGATAAATTCTTTTGACTTTCTTGGGGTTTTTGTCCATAGATAGCTAGTGAAGGTGTTATATACATTCAAGTATACAATTTGTGTAAATTTACTTTGCTATCTCCGTGATATAGTGAAGTTAAGTTATTCATGCTATAGGCGATGGCTGCAGCAATCCATCACTATTTGGATTCCCCTTTGCACCGATACGCCCACAATCATGCTAAACGTGGCCTTTAGGTCTTGTTACCTTAGACTCTGTCTACACTGTAAGGGATAAAGACGCAATTTATGCATGTACATGTATGTTGTGTAAATTGGTTGAAATATAAAGATAATGGAAGTGTCGGGAAAAGTGCAAGTAACAACAAGGTATACTCGCGGACGATTCGCCGGCAACAGCTAGAGTGAAATTCGATTATCAGGGTTTGTATCTTGCTCGTGCTATTTCGCTCGCACTAATAGTCATTAATCTGAGATTGAGAGGGACGCCGATACGAACTTCGAAAATCGAATTTCGTAGTAGCCCCGTTGATCCTTTTAACAGTTAAGGTCGTTTCAATGCAAGACGTTCTTTGACCACCCATGCCGTTCTTATCCTTCGCACAATCTTGGCTTATGTCCAACACAGCTTTCTTGGGGCCACGTGACCGGATTTAGTGATGTCCTTAAATAAACAGTTATTTTTTCGAGTAATTGTTTTTAGTTGGGAAAAAGGGAGAGAATGAGGATGCCATCACCGTCGCTCATGGACATGTACAGAAGCGATTTTTATGACATAAGGGGCCCATAGGGGGCACTATGGACACCCATAACATTAGTTACGGGTGCGTGGCCGACCCTTTAAAAAAAGAGTAGGCTCGTTTTTTGAAGATCTCTGAAAAGTAAATATTTGAAAAATTGGTAGGTACTTAATTAATGGCTGTGTAGTGCACCTATAAGGGTGCGACTACACCGCCGCTTAAAAAACGGTGACGTTACGGAATTGCAACAAAATGTATGAAGAAACGGTGAGAAAACGTGACGCATACGACACGTCACTGCGTATACGCGGCGTTTTGGTCGCACCCTAAAGGTTGCTTTAAAATTGGAATTATTAACAAAAACTTATTTGTTCATTACTTTCTCTCAAACGGCTAAAGATGGGGATAGAAAGAGTCGGTGAAACTACTGCGAGTGCGTCAAACAATATGCCTTGGTTCTAGCTCAGTTCATGTTTCTTTTTACGTATACCTACAGAGCCCAATCAAGCAGTCAGATGGACTGTCTATGACTATCTAAATTGCATCGCGGCTGGCTTTGATCCCGACCTTATCGATTAATTACGCTAAGTGCGTCCGTGCAGCGGCCATCTTCCGTTTGACAGATTTTACATGACGCTTAGTTTCTTTACACACACATAACACACAGGAACAGGTAAAAAATACTTCGCGCACTGCTACGGTCCTAAATGGCGCTCCCACTTTGATTAGGGCTCGTCCAAGAAATCATGTGATCGTTAATTTGGGGGGGGCAGCAAAATATCACGAATGATCACGATGGGGGAGGGGGGTGTCCGAGAACGAGAACACTCAAAAATAACGAAAAGAATCAGTTATTGCTGTTCTTTTAATCAGGTACCTAACTAACTTAATCCTATCCTACTAATATTATAAATGCGAAAGTTTGTGAGTGACGATGTGAGTGTGTATGTTTGTTCCTTCTTCACGCTAAAACGAGTGGACGGATTTGGATAAAATTTGGAATGAAGATAGCTGGTACCCTAGATTAAACTATAGGCTACTTTTTATCCCGGAAAATTGTATGGTTCCCGCGGGATAGCGATAAACATGTCAATTGCTAATTGACAACATTTCATATTTCTGAGCCTATAATTTTAATGGTTCTCTGTATTTTGTTTGAAAAGATGAACATGCTGAACATGCAATTTGTGCTTATTCTAAAAGGGCGAAACTCCGATACTATCACAGAATACACACTTATCCCTTTGTCTTTTCTCTATAGAAAAAAAAACTGACGTTAATTTCAAATTGTCAACGTCAGGCCCTATTCTCCAATATTCGATTTTCAAGGTTCGTTTCGTGCTGTTCCGCTCATACTAATAGTCATTATCTTGAGAGTGAGAGAGAAGGTATGCAACGAACTTCGTAAATAGAATTTCAGAGTTGCCCCCCTTGTACTTTGAAGATGTCAAAAATACAAAGTTAGTACCTATCATGTGGTAGTTTTGGTAAAATTAGGACATATTTGTATTTATTTTTTAATTTTTATTTTAAGCGATATTAAAATTATATAAATATATTGCAGTGATCAGGAGGCAAAATGCTTTCGAACCATATATAAATTTTCAGGTGTTATAAAAATGAAATGTTGTCAATTCTACGCGGACGAAGTCGCGGGCAGAAGCTAGTTCATACTAAGTCCGAAAAAAACACGTGATCATGAATGGGGATAGCGATAGCGTTAAATATCACAGAGGTGTCAAAAGTAGGCCAAATATGACATGATTTCTGGACGAGCCCTTACTCGTTTACAAGCGCTCTCAGAGAAGACGCTCCTTTACCAAAATACTCACGCATAAACTACTTCAGCGATTGGATTAATATGATTCTTAACTGCTTAATATACTCGATAGCCGGAGAGTTTATTGAGGAAGCTAAAGTACCCGCAAAACACAATTAGAATAATTTAAACGCTATAATTTCACTTTAAAATTAAACTCTATCCCTTTTGGCATGAGGATTATTAACTAACCGACACCCTGACATGGAAGCTTGGTATCTAAAACCTAAGAGGGACTATAAAATGCGTATGCTCATAAATAACCTAATTATAGTAAATGTTTATGACGTATGGCATGTACTGTAACTACTATGTGTGGATGCAATCAAAATTTCTCCGTAATAGAGCAATTAAAGAGCCTGGTGGCATATAAATGAGGCCATTGGAGGCTGATCGTATGAACTATCATGCACATATTATACTAGCTTCTGCCCGCGACTTCGTCCGCAGGCATAGCATACCTTTTTATCAAAAACCCAAATCCGTCCAGTCGTTTCAGCGTGAAGAAGGAACAAACATACACACTCACTACAATCCTACACTAATAAGAAGACTAGCGAGTAAGTAGACTATTTCAAACAACACAGAAAAAATGTTATAAACAGAGTACAGAGTATTCTACATAAAGATGAATTAATATTAAAAAAGGGATTCCAGTAAGCCTCTATATCTTTATAAAATAACTAGCTTCTGCCCTCGACTTCGTGTGCGTAGAATAAACCTTCCTCTTGAATCACTCTATATAAAAAAAAACTGCATTTTTATGTGCAATAAAGGGTTTACGTACATACATACATACTGTCAGCCCATACATGAACTGTCAAAATGAAGACTATGGCGACTGCGAGCGAGTTAAACAATAAGCCTACAGGTATCGTCGACAAGAACTTGTTCATAAATCATTTGAACAGAATTCCTTTACGTATGATTAGTATAGATAAGCCTTAGCATACTAAGTACGTTTGCAACTTTGCACGGGATCCCGCCGACCCGCCATACAACATACAACCGGCTTGGATTCTAATGCTATGGAACTAGACTAGTTGGGTTGGGACGGAACTTGTTAGATAACTACCCGCAGATTGGTGTGTATGCTTGTTCTAGCGGGGGATACTGCTATTACCTGTGAGGCATTCCCTCATGATATTTATTTATGATCCACAGCAGATTATCCCTACTAATATTATAAATGCGAAAGTAACTCTGTTAGGCTTTCACGCCTGAACCACAGAACTAATTTTAATGAAATTTGGCACAGGGCTAGGTGCAGTTCCTGGGTGCGTGGTGACACTATTATTCTCCCACGGCACCCCTCCAATGGCAGAGAGGGAATACCGGCGGGTTTTTAGTGGGTAGGCCTCCTCCGCTTCCCCCCGCTCGGGGGGGGGGGGGGGGCGGGGAGGAGAGTCCCACATAACCCCCGCGCCGTCCCCACGGCGCGGTGGTATGCGTAACGCATTTTCCCGCTGCAAAAAAAAAAAAAAAAAAAAAGGTGCAGTTCCTGGGAAGGACATCGGATACTTTTTATTCCGGAAAATCGTATTGTTCCCGCGGAATAGCGATAAGTCAAAAAATACAAGATGGATTTATGTAGGTTAGGATGGAGTATTTGAAACTTTCTTTGGTCCCCGATTTCAACGCCATATATAAGCCACCAGCAAAACTTGCACTGTCGTCCAAGAACACCTACATGATGTGTATTAATGTTTACAATAAGCTACCGGATGTGTTCAAAAGCAAGAATTTAAAAATATTTAGAAAAATGTTGCTGACATGGCTATATGACAAATGTTTTTACAGTATAAGTGAGTTCCTAAATGAGTAAACCATATAATACAAAGTTGCTTGGCATTAGTATCGGTATTCTGTGATTATCAAACCCGTAATACTTACCTACCTAAATCTGATATTTGTACGCCTGTCCAAAGGCACAATGTGGAGATCCAATGTTAACCTATCATAACTTAAGAACAAATTTGTACACCCGCTTTGACAAATAAAAATTTCATTTCATTTAATTTCATTAACGAATTATTATTAATGCAGGTGTAATTTTGACCGAATGTTTCTTTTTCACTGATATTTTAGCTCTTAGGGTCAAAATAAGTCAGGATGGTTAAAATAATTTTAAATGCAAAATAGATTTATAAATGAACACAATCACGCCCGAAGATGTGGTATAAAACGAAGCACGCTTACTTATATAGTCCATGTCAATTCACACAAAATTTGATTGCAAAGTTCTGAGGACACAGATGTATGTAGCAAATTCCAATAAGCTGTTTGAACAAGGAAGTATGAAGGACACTTTGAACTTACGAATCCCTAAAAGGATGCTGACAACTAAAAGGTGAAGACGCCTCCTACCACTGGGCGATCTGTGAAAGAAATGGGTCGACGGAATAAGATCATGCAGTCCCATTTTTTGCTTTGGAGAATTCAAAGCTAAGAAAAACAGTAGAAGCCTATCTCTGCCACCGTAATAAATTATACGCATCATCGCTTCTAGCATAAATCGAATCATATTTTCCGAGCATGCAATCATCTGAGTGGTTCAGCCATGAAATAAAATGAACCATACTTGGTTGCAAACGTCAAGTATTCAATCCACAAAGCAAACGCGAATATTTCTTAACGGGCCGCAGAAACTTGAAGTAGTGAATGCAATATTTTTGGCAATGTTCGTAGGGCTCTAGAAACAGTTCCTGTGGCTTGCTCTTTCACTTTGCAAAGCATCTTTTTATTTGTTAGGGCAATGTATTTAACAGGCTATATAATGTTTGTATATAAATATGTGTGACTGTGAAGTGACTTTCTGCCAAGTTTCCTGTGGCGCATTCAGTGTTGCCACAACTGAGTTCCTAAAAGGTACATATACAACGCTGAAAAGGTACATTGTGGGATAAAAAGGTACATAAGCATTTTTTTACTCAACTCTTAACACAGGTTCTATCGCTCTCAGTTTTGCCTCAACTGTTTGGCGGCGGTTTATAAAATGTTACACATAGTTTTGGATTTGAACAAAAGGTACGTAAACTGGCCCCCATTACACATAACACATTGGAGGCTAAAAAGGTACGTCAAATGTGTAAAATGTACGCTAACGGCAACACTGGGCGCATTCTTCTTGGCAATGATGGTCTTTCCGAATGCGCTAGTAAATTCAAAGAAAGACATGTAAAAGAGCCTTTGGCGGCCTATTTGCAAAATAAACTTTTGACTGTTTGTTGCTTTTCAACACAGTTGCTCGTAAATTGAGTCTTATTGCACTGCATTTAAGCTCATAATTCAGCTTATCACGCACAAGTGCCGTAATATTATTACCGCACGACTGCGGTAATATATATATTTTTTAATCTCAGCAAATAGTTCAGTTATGTATAGGAACAAGGAATATTTTCGTGAATATGTAACTATTTTAGGTTAAAGATGATAAATAAACATTTAATTTAAAGAAAGAAAGAAAGAAAGAAGACATTCATTCTCTTTTGAAAGACACAGAAATAGAGCATACACACAATTGTACAAACATGAAACATAAAACACATAAATTACACACAAATAAATACATACATACACCACATAAATACATAAATTATACTATTATTATTATTAATTATTATTATTATTATGAACATAAATTTCGACAAAGTATTCATTTTTATCGAAAAAGTGACCATAATTTGCATATTTAAGACAATGATTAATTATATTAATACTAGGCTGTTTAGCAGTCTGTTGTCAGTGCCACGCTCCGCGCGTGCGAAGTGCACAGCGCGCATGCGCGAGTGCTGCGCGCGGATTGGCTCGGAGAAAATATCTGCCGCCATCTTTCACACACATTTTGTTGATTATTTTACCTTGTTATTAATTTAAAAATTACGAGTTCAAATAATAAAGGAAAACTAAATGTAAATAGTGTCCATCGCCGGAAATACTAGTAAACTATCTTCGGACAGGTTATGTCAGTAAGAAATCCAAGGTGTTAATTACCAAATTACAAAGAAAAGTTCTAAAGCCTCCAGTTAAGCAATGTCTGGTAACAAAGGTAAACTAAAGTTCTTTTTTACTTACTTATTAAAAATTTCATTTATTTTTCCTCGCAAATGTGTTGAAAAACGTCGTATGGAACGCGTGTGCATTGATCATTACTCCACTCGGCGTTCTTACCTCGCTCGCTATCGCTCGCTCGCAGTAATGCCTCGTGTGTAATGATCAACATAGCACACTTGTATCATAATGTACTATTGTGGCACTGTAGAAGCTGCGTGGACTTGTTATTTTTCTTCTCTGAGATGAAATATTTTTGCAACGGTTTTTTGTTCTTCAAATAAATTTAAAACTATTAGATACCAACTTCAGCAACGACATTGGTGGTTTATAAAGTACCTACTAGGACCTGGCTAATTGTTCAATAAGTAATAAATTCAAGCTGAGACGCTTGAAGTAGCTAAGTAAGCCGTTCTATCTGAATAAATACAAGTCTGACTCGAAATGTCTGCGGGATATCGGAAACTCTAAAACTGAACTTGTCAGAACTTTGCCTGTGGCTTCTGAATTCCTATTCAGCTCTTATTATGATCCCCAACATTCACGAACATCGGGATAAGTTTATATTAAAAAACACTTAATACCTATTATTATTAAACTTTTGTGACTCATGATCATGATTAGGTAGGTACCTAACTACTAAAAACTGCCATATATATAAGGTTTAACTCACGCTCTAAATATTAAATTTCATAAATATTAAAATTTGTCGGGATGTCTCTGTTATAATATTACCGAGAGATAGACAGTTTCATTTGTAGTCATTTATTTAGCGTTTGATGCGCCCTCTGTGGGCAGCCCATTGGTTAACTTGTAATTTTCTTTAAGTAAGTACTTACCTGTTTTCTGTATCTGTATTCTTCATTATGTGGGGTTCAATAAAGAATCAATACATGGTATTGTACATCCCTCTTACCTACAGTAAAATCAGGTTGTTTATTGAATTAGAGGAATACCGTAATGTGATCCAAGCCACCTACATGCAAGTACTAAAAGCCTTCAACTCTTAACTCTAAAAACTCCGTATCTTGATCAATAGCGATGACGTGGCTAGACTATTTCTTACATAGGAACCATCGAAATGACACAATATTTAAAGGGCATTCACCTCATTACTTACGGTCGCGGATCTTGATATGCATATAGGTTTAGAGCTTTTTAAATCTATATATGCTATGATATTGCTCAGTGTCACCAGGCCGAAAGGCTTTGCACGGATTACACCAAGAAATTTTATCAAAGCAATTTACATATTGCAAAAAAGATTTTGGCAATATTAATAATAATAAATAGACCATAAAAGAGCTGTTTCTGTGCAACGTATACAGTTTCAAGAAAAAGATGTAAATTGAAATATCAACAAAACTTTTCATCTTATTCGACCACACATGTTAAAATATTAAGTAAGTGATTAAAAAAGCGGCTACTTTTAACGACTTCATAATTATGCTCGTGATTTAAATAATAAATTAATAATTAACTTGTAAAATTAATTATCTCTCGCATGTTTATGAATATTTATGGACATAAAAATTTCTTAATTATTTTGCGTACAGGCGAGCATCAGACCTGATATACCAGTCCTAAAATATGGTTTATTACAGTTATAGCAAATTGCCTCAATCAATGCCAATAATTCCGTTTAAAAATCAAGAATAGCATTTCTAATTTATTGATATTAAATTATATTTCACATTCGCGGGTATAAATATCATCATAAAAATAAATCTGTGATAAGTTCGTTTATTTCGTTTTAACTAGTATTTGAAATCGAGAACGCGCGTAGGACGTTTGGATTCAGCCGATTATGGAAATAACACTATCAACAAACTGTCATAGTGAACTTGTCCATGATTTGATGACTTCAATGATTACAAAAAACGAATTGTAGAGGCTAAGGTTGGCCCGAGCGTAATGTAAACTGAATTTGAAATTTAAAGCAACATACCTAATTAATTTTTGAATGAAATTTAAGTAACTGAAATAATCAAAAAAATCCTTAATCATTCTAAACGTACCTTAAGTTTTGTTACCTATTCGTCAATTTTAGAAGAACTAGTTTGATAATTCCTAGAAAAACTCTAAAGTTTTAGTCCCTACAAGAGTTTTAGATGTAGATTCAATTTATTTACTTAATTGTTTTCTTTATTTAGTTTATAATTCAATTCTAACTTTCCATCTGTTTCAAGTTTAGCTCACCTTCTTTATTTGTTTATAACTACCTTCCAATTTGACCTGCATTATCTGTGGGCGGTCGTGTGACGTTTTCGGAATTTGAATACTTATAAAAAACAAATTTATCGGAGCCGGTGACGGTGGCGCTGTTAGCGAACATCACATTTAAAGTAAACACGCAGAAAAGTAGTTCATATTTTGACCACCAGCAAATAGTAAGTTTGCGCTTTACCTATGACAAAGCAAGGCTAACTAACGGAATTGTGAGAAAATGATTCATCTACTGTTATGGGAAAAGCTTCTTCTCGTTAAATTGTTCTAGAATAACTGGAGTACCTAATTGAGGGGAACCATGTCCAAATTACGATGTTGTCTGGACTTACGGTTCCTTGTAAGTGTTTGATGTAACAAGAAACATGTTTTTGGCGTTTTTTTTTTACCTTGATGTTGTCTATGAACGAAAACGTAAGTAAGTAACCCTACGCGTGCAATTGAGTTTTTGAATCAAATTTTTTTTTGTCATAAATGGAAAGATCATATATAAGTTTTGTTAGAAAAGTATTTTTAGTTTTTTTTTATTCGCTATAATTAACGAGTTATACCGATTTGAAAATTGATCGTAGAGTACCGCACCGAAAACGCACCGACAGTTCCCGAACAAGGCCGAGCCGCGTGTGACGTCACAATGTTAGTTTCCACTCGTAGTTAGTATACAGGTGATACAGTTTTTTGACTTTAATCTACTCTATTCTGTTATTATCCTACTATTATTATAAAATGCTAGTGTTTGTGAGAGCGTGTTTGTTTGTGACTCTTTCACGCTAAGACGGCTAAACAGATTTCGATAAAATTTGGCATACACGAAGTTTATTATTTATAACCTGGATTTACGTACCGGCTATAGTAGGTGTCATTCACGATGGATGCCATCCACCGTGGTTCTTATTATTTTGTAGTTAAAGGTTAATTTTGATACATCTACGAGTCTTTGTGGATGGCACTATCTATACTTCTATCATGCTTCTATCCCAACATTTCCACGGTACCGGGATTTAAAACCATAAAATTAGATGAGAATAGTGATGAGTACTTTGGTAATAACTATATATATGAATAAGTAAATAAGTCGTGGGATTTCAGTTAAAAATCCCGTTGATTTTATCCCAGGGGAATTTTATAAGAAAACCCGGAATTTCAAGCGCAAAGATGGCGGATGACATTTTGACACTATGACGCTAAAAATGTTTATGGGTGTCGTTTTTGAGTAATTTGGTGGCTCTGAGCCCGATTTTGGCATAATTTTTTGAATCCAAGATGGCGGATGACATTTTGACACTTTGACACTAAAAATGTTTATGGGTGTCGTTTTCGAGTAATTTGGTGCTTCTGAGCCTGATTTTGAGATACTTTTTTGGATCCAAGATGGCGGATGACATTTTGACATTACTGACACAAAAAACACAAAAAAGTGTAAAATGTAACTCGAAAACGACACACATAAACATTTTTAGTGTCATAATGTCAATAGTGTCAAAATGTCATCCGCCATCTTGGATCTAAAAAAATATTCCAAAAATAAAATGCCAAAATCGGGCTGTTTTACTCTCCTCACCCGGAACACATAAGCGCAAGCATTGCTGCTTGGCGGCAGGATTGCTAAGATGCTGGTACAGTCGACGTCAAAGATATCTTTACACTTTAGTGCCTTGTCGCTCCAAGCACTTTTACAAATTCATTATGAAACTTCAAGCATTATAGTTACAACCACTTACTACGACAAGGCACTAAAGTGTAAAGATATCTTTGACGTTGACCGTACCTAGCGATCTGGACGGACCTAGAACAAGGCTTTTACACCCGCAAAAATTCCCATTGAATACGAGTATATAATACAATCCCACAGGATTATAAAAAAACTAGGAATACCTATCAACCACAAAATCTAGCCATTAAAATTTACGTACGGTCGAAGAAACTGAATCACGTACCTAACCTACCTAATACAATTTAGCAATAATTTCTCTGGCAGGGTGTATGTTAAAATTCCACAGTGGTTGGTAAGCGATTCAGTATCTTTCACTGTACTTAGGTACAATACAATACAATACAATACAATAACTCTTTATTGAACACCACATATAACAATCAAAACAGAAAAAGGTATACAGAAGTAATAAGGTAACAACTTAACAACAACAACAACTTTACAACAACTTTATTAAGTGAAATCTCAGGTCCAGTAAAATCAATCCAGTTCACATCAGAAACATTATCAGGATTAAGCTTTAATTACCTACCTACACATGACTAAAACAACAATTTACTCACTAACAGGTGACACGCGTGCTCTTTTGCCACCTTATTTCATAAAAAAAACTTCAGCAGATATTTTTTGTATTAAATTTCGGATATTTTTAGTCAAATCAGCCGTTAACCCAGTACTGTCGTGAAATTGCTTTAACATTGTGACGTCACAGCCATGGCGACCAATCATGGCCCGTTCCCAGTCAAGTGGTAATATTTCAAATTTCATCAATTTTTAATTGCTTATAATTAATTTTAAAAAAATATTTTAAGAATTCTTTGAATTAGATATTATATAATATGTCATAAAGTTTTAAAAAACATAAAAAAATCTATATATTTTTTAAATTCAAAGACTCAATTGCACCCGAGTCGGTAATTTTAATCATTTTAATTTAGGTAATCCCTCGACTAGATATATAGGTGAACCTAAAACCTACTGTTCGACAAGTTGTAGAGTTGTCATTAACCGATCTATAAATGTTGGTCGTGGTCGGTCGTCAGCCGGCTTCATCTACACTTTCCATCAGTAGGCTTATTGTCTAACTCGCTCGCAATCGCCATCGTGTTCATTTTGACAGTTCATGTATGGGCTGACAATTGACAATATTTCAATTTTTTAAGAGCTGCTTTTTATTGTCTGGCTGGAAAGAGCGCACAAATTTAAGACACCCATATTTTTTTTATATTCGTGAATATCTTGTATTTTCGTGGAAAAATCCATTTAAATCGCAGAAAGGACGTAAGTAATAAACGTCAAGTATTAGCGAAATGACGTCACTGCTTTGTTTCGTACACTTAAAGAAACGTTGAAATAATTACATTAATTGACCGCCAAAACCTGTGCTTAAATACTTTGACAGTGAATGCAGTTGTCACTGTCGATGAACGTCAAAACGAGCTGACAAACTCAAACAGAATACTTCACAAAAAATATGATTTTAAATGAAAATTTGCAAAAATATTATCATTATTGCCCGGCGAACAGTTATCTAGTGTTCCCGATGGCAACAAAGCCGAGCGGTGTGCGAATGAATTAACCGTCAGCTGTCAGTAGTGTTTGTGTTGTGAAAGTTGTAAATGTCAAAGGGAAACCCGGAAGACAAGGTTTTTTATAATGGCAGTATTGGACCGGCCGCTGGACGTCATTTCCTGTTTTACATATTTTGCTCATTTTTCCAAAAAATACTGTACGAAAAGATCCAGTAATATTTCTTTTGTGTTCTACAAGTGTTTCTCTCGAAATGGTTTTTGATTTATGAATATAAAGAAATTTGAAATATTGTCAATTGGCATCGGAATCAGCTAGCTGTCACATTCATACAAGAACTGTCAAAATGAACACGATGGCGATTGCGAGCGAGTTACACAATAAGCCTACTGGTGTGATCTCAAGCACTGGTGAGTCCTACGTAAAAAAAAATACAAATACTGAGTGCTATTGAAAATGAGAAAAAAAATTAAACTGACTGAAGATCCGATACTAAAGATACTCTGCGACCCAAACCTATTAAAAAAATCTTCTTTATAACAAGCGGAACAAGCCAATTAAATAGTATAGTATCGGCACACTTTTCTAGTTAATTATTTATAAAAAAAACTATATCAGTCTGAAATACTTCAAACTACCATAAATAAATTTGGCACCCACAAGCTAATTAATAAGTTGTTAATTGCATTTATTTTACGGTCCCAATATAAACCGTGGCGATAAAATGTAGCCGGAAACTGCCGGAATTGAGCGGTTTTAACCGGATTACGCGTGCGCTAATAAGATTATTTTAATATTCAATTAATAACGGAATGCTAAGATATATGTGTTTTCTAAGTGGGCAGGCGTCCGAAGAGTAACGGTACGGATTGGCAGTTAATGTCCACCCACTCGGGGTTTTTGGCGACGCTGGCCTTCCTTAAATCGTAAGCATGGATGCTTGATTCACGAGTGCGGCCACTCGTAAAAAATCCTTATCTTAATCCTCCGTCAACTGATTGACGACTATGAGAGGCTCTTCATCAAACAGTTTTAAACGATTAGTTACAACAGCTAATCGAGGGAATTGGCAGGGATCACGTTATAGGCGATGCGGCTAGCAACCCATCACTATATTGATTCCCTTTTCCATCTATACGCCCGCAATCATGCTGAACGTGGCATTTAGGTCTTACCTTAGGATCTGTCTACCTTGGAAGGGATAAAAACGTGATTTATGTATGTAGTTTCAACAGACAATACTTTCCACGGGGAACCCCGTCTTCCATGCATGCATTAGCATGCAATATCAAAATATCCGGGAGCTCATCAAAGGTGAATGCGGTCTTATATGTATAACTCCTGGAAAATACGTCTAAAGACTCTAACCCCCTTATTTATAAACGCTCTATAGGCTTCTGCTAACTTAGTAATCGTTTGTCCTTATCTGTGAAAGGTAAATGTCAAAGTGACAGATAAGGACCAACGATTGCTAAATTAATAGAGGCCTACAGAGCATTTATAAATAAGGGGTAAAACTCTATAGAACTCTACGTCTCCACTGCATTTGGCCGATTATGCACATCAGCTCGTCTTCGTTTCCTTTTAAGTTCTAAACCCAAATTTAGTCCATTGTTCTACCAGCTGTTGCTTCCAGCGTCCTAACCTATAATGTTCATACCAAGGTAAAGGTTTAAATCTACGTCAGTAGCTACACCCTTAGGCCGAATGAAAATGTCAATTAGGACTAAAATGTACACCGTCACATTTGGACCATGTTTTAACTATACTGTATTTTTTTGGCCCGTGGAATTCTGACATTTCTCGGTATTACCAGTCATAAAAACGTTCCTTAAATCCGTGGTAAGAAAAAAAAAAAAAAAAAAATGTAGAACATTATGTTGAAGTTGAAATACTTAAACTAACAATCATTTTTACATATTAGTAATTAACAGATATTTGGTTTAATTTTAAATTGCATAATTTAGACATAATTAATAATCTTTTTTTTTTGGGAGAATATAAATTGTATGGGGTATGACTTTGAGTATTGTCATATATTACAAACCTTCGGTCTACGATTATAATATATTGATTTATTTCGTAATATGTATTTAATAAAAAGAAAAAAGAATGAACAGAACGTAAAACTTCAGCAGTCAACTATCATTCTTCCGGCAAAGTATAGGAAAATATTTTAATTTCTCCTCCCCCAATATCAAAATTAAATTAAACCGAACATTCTCCTCACGTGTGTAATGTTATGTCACTACGTCGACATGGCAAAATATGCCTTGCTAAAATAAAAACGTGATTTATGTATGTGATAATAAGGATGACTTTTAAAGTTTTCAACTTAGATCTTCTGTACTCTAATTGGCCAATTGTCGTTAAAATAAAAGCTGCTATTAATTTTTAGATCCATTATTTGAGTACCTAATGTTAGAACGTCACCGTATTTTATTATTTTTATTTGTTAGTTAAAATAACGAAAGCTTAGTGTGACAATTTATTTGTTCAGCAGGAAAAAATGTTGGTGTCCCCTGAAACGTCTAATTCTGACAGCTGTCGGAATTCTGCGGGCCAAAAAAATACACTATACCCAAAACCACCAACATTTTATTGAATCAACGTGGTTTTGCTCTTGATAGCATTGACATGACCACCCAGTGGACCATTATCTGAAACATGTTTATAAATACTTTATCAATTAGTTTCAGAAAAAACGAGCAACATAAAATGTTCTGCGTTATTAAATCCAATTTGTGTACGATTTTACTAAGTAGTGAGTACAAGACTCAGCGACATTATCTGCGTTTAACGTAAATGTCTCGTACGTACTCATTTATGTACTTGATAAAGTAAACAGGTAATAAAATTTGTTTAAAAGCTTATACTTGACTTGTAAGAAGCAGTCAAACAAGTATAGTATATGTTTAAATAATAAAAAAGGCAATAAATTTTTATTAAGATTATTATGCGTTCGTTTTTGATACTGGCAACATTGAATAGTATTGAAATTCCAAAAAAAAAAAAAAACTTCTGAGTCACGAATGCAGTTGTTTTATTATTTTTTTGGTAAAATTATTATAATTTTGGTATGGCTGACATATCCTAAAATCCCTTGAGCCTTGGGGGAGGCCTATGTCCAGCAGTGGACGTCTTTCGGCTGATATGATGATGATGATGATCCTAAAATCTGTCTCAATACTTTTAAACTAATTTCATGCCGGTCTTTCTTGATATACACCTACTTGTGACGATGAAGACTGGATTTTACGGTTAAAAGTCCTGGTTTTTATTGTCATCGACATCAATCTCGATTGTTAGATTGTACGGAAAATCAAAAGCCGCTATAATATATCATAACATAACCTAAAGTGACGATCATAAATAACGGGTTGTTTTCATACAACTTTGTATGGAAAGTGACTCGTTCTTTTTGCACGGTAGTGACGGTAGTGATAGCTGTTGATGGCCATGAGAAATGATATACCGCACGGCAAAAAAACTATCATCAGTTCCTAATGGACTGTTTGTCTACAAACTTGAATAAATACTTACCCTCTCTTTCTAACCAGCCCTATAAGACAAGGACAATTGTTTTATGTATATGTTAAACGCTAGTGTCGTGATTGTCGTGAATGTTGAGCTAGCGGATCGGTCAAGTCTCAAGTCCCCGTTTGCCTTCACGCCTGGCTGCAGAATGAAGATCTGCACAAAGAAATTATTAGTAAACGTGATAGGATCTCACGGTCATACGGATTTTATTCTGTTAGGAAAATAAATTATTAATTTATCACTGCGTCGGATAATTCTGTAAAATTTTCGACTGAATTACGCTAAATCGAAAGACAGTAAACATTATGACTTGGCACGCTCAGTTATTATGATTTGGAAATCTTGGGACCAATTAAAGTTTTTGTGGTTGAAAATAGATTTTCATAATTATGAAAGTTCTATTTAAAACTTCGGCTGATAGGAACAAGGGAGAAAAAAGTTATAAAAATTATATGCGTAAACAGATTAATGCAGGAAAATGTTCGCTCCAGAAACATGACTTATTGAAATAGAGTGACAGTATTTAGTATCTAAAATGGGTAGACAATTATTGTATCCATTTGATGAGAATGTTATATGCATTAAATGCTAGCTGAGGTTATGAATATGGAGGACACAATATGAATACGTAGACACAAAGAAAGCCGATGAACAATGCACGGGAAACCAATCGTGGCTTCGCATAAGCCAGTGGCAGCCAACGCCAACGTGCTTTGCCGTACTGCGGGGTTTATGATTTTAATGACGATTTCAAGTAATACCTAGCAGTATACTTAAATACAAATATTATTTAGGTACTATTTCTGATGTCATTGAATTTGATATCAATTCTTAACATGTGTATAGCCTTTCTCGTTTCCCAAGCAAGTCTACTCGATCATTCAGATACCCTTCCGCTGCTAGCATTATTTATAATGTTATTAAACTTATTCTTTTTCATTCATGTTTGATAGGGGGATAGTATCTGCGTATTTGATAGTTTTACGATTTTTCATTCAGTATTTCTATTTTTATACTTACTAGATCCGTTACCATTTTGTTACACGTTGGCAAAATTGACTCTAGATTATTCATCTTTTTTCTTAACTTCACTATAGCCAGCTCAACTGTTTAAATCCAGATATTTTCGATACTTCAGTATAGGTATCGCTATATCCATCATATCGCTATATAAGCTTTAAGAAGACTCAAACGAAAACTTTGACGATCCTTTAAACCTGACTGTGATTTCTTTCCTTTTTCCACCCGCCTTGTTTTGATCAACTGACCTTGAACAAGTCAGTAATGCAAAACATTTAACTGCAAACCCGCCCCGACTGGTCCTCAGTTCGATCTCCGGCCCATGTTAACGGTGCCACAATAATCAGCACGGTATAAACAAAAACTGGATTGTCCTTTCACGGAACACTCATACAACAGATTTATGATGCCTTCTAACTTGCTTTCCTTTTCATGTTCCCGTCGAACTGTCCATGGACTGCTGTGAGACTAAACATGGATAGGCGCCTTCCTTATAAGGGCACGATAGGAGCGTCGCGTTGAGAGAAATCTTTACATTTTAATTTGTGTGATGGGTGTATTGATTGTGAAATTGCTTGTGCTTGACCTGACTAGTTAAGATATCTTAGCTTTTTTTTATCAAAATCCAACGCGTGAATGATGGATTCTCATATTATGTCCGCCTCAACTACTCCGAATACATCAAACTAATGCACTAACAAACAGAATAAGCTGTCGTTGATCATTCAAAACAATTCTTCACGCATGCCTTCGGCGATTTCTTTTCGTAAACCTATTTTTCGGTTGTCATTTTCCATTAAACTTTTCAATTCGGGGACTGCCCGCTGAGATTTACTTCTCGTAGTTTTTAGAACATCTCAATCTTTTCCGGATTTAGAGGTGAACCACGATTAGTTCCAATGCACCGGTAGATAACGCTGAACAGGGCGTGAAATATAATTTCTGTAGTTAATGTAGTAAATATCTAAAAAGCGGATTATTGGTGCGCAAACGACAATTCGTCGATGGTAGACTAATTTCATGCTTTCAGTGTTTTCCACAAATAAGTAGATATTTTTAGAAAAGCACGGGATTAATACGGGTTTAATCATTAAAGAAAAGTCGGTACATAAAAATCTAAAAGTTCAAGTATTAACAAGATCCCGTAACACGCGCAAATTAAATCAACGTGTAATATTTCAACACCAGACAGATTATGTGGGCAGCCAACTCGACCAATATTCAAATTGTTCGATGGCCGATTAATATCGAATAACTTAGGTATTTGGAGCACGAGTTAATGACCGGATTAAACAGTTTGATCTTAGATTCGATGCGGTTTAGTGCCGTTTTTATTAAATTTACTGTCGCTTGACATTTGTTAATGCACCATTAACTTGTTTGTTGAACTAAAGTTGTCTGAATATGTTCACATTTTATCTGCCTATTTGTATTTAAGTTTGGTTTTGTTGTGAAACAAAATAACGATCTTCTTGGCAATATTGGCATTAAAAAAGACATGTGAAATGGACATTTGCGTCGCGTCCTATTTGGGTGAGGACCAAAAAGTTACTTAGGTATACTCCGTTAAAGTTGCGTTAGTAGGTAGTTAAAATTTCCACAAACTTTTTCCATAGTGACACGAAAATTAGTCATACATTTGTATGGATAACTTGCAAACTAAACATTTGATTTTGATTTCATTTATTTATTTGTCATCAACGCGCAGCTCGTAAATCGAGATACAGGACTGATTAGTAACACTTTCTTTAAAATTTCACTTGCGATTTGTTCGATTGGCAATTTCACAGATTGTAAATTTTATTGTGTATGGTCTGTACATTTCTATCACCATGCTGATTGGCGCGGCATTGTAATTTGTTTTGACCTTCCTCCATGCTCGTGTCTCGTTACAGAAGTTTTACTTTCAGGTTATTCTAAATATTGAGGAAACTTTTGTTCTATTTGGGCCAATACACTGTTAACACTAACTTTAATTCTCCATTATACTGGTACTAAGACTAGTTTTTCGTGATACTTTTAGTCACAAACACATTAGAAGTTGTTTATTATCATCAATGATGTTATGCTCATTACCAGGAGTACATCCTACTGTATCATTGTCTATGGTCAAATAGTGGTATATAAACATTTGAATTAAAAATAAACAGTCACTGGACAATCGATACTTTGAACTCGCTGGACGTGTTTTTACTTCTTCCAACAAATAATTGAATAAACATAATATACATATATCTTCCTTCCCCGCGCTCCGATACACCTACAAAAGGCATTGGAATTAAATGGTATTCCGTAACAAGTGTTCCCAACTCTATCATTAGAGGCGTCAGAATGTTCATAACTACGATAATCATCTCTGAACACTTCATCCGCTTCCACATAATTTAAATTATGGCTGCATTCATACTTGGGACTCGGTTATCGTCACTTGACGTATTAAAAAAAAAATAGAGTTTTTTTCGAATGAATCCATCGTGAACAAAATGGCGTATAAATTAATCCGATTCGAGATTACATACTTTAACATTGAAAAACTTTAATTTATGATCATTTTAGAAAGATTATCGCTTTTCAGATGTGAAGTTTTTTTTAGGTAGTGACGGAATCTAATCATTCCTTGTTGGTTTCTTTCTTTGGCGTCCAATTCAAATTCTGGACTCTCAGGATCCTTGTCATCTGCTTGTCTGTCATTCGCTTGCCGCTATTAGAAGAGAACTGAAACTTTGAATTAAGTATACCTACGTAATACACTACTTAAATCTGACCTTCTATTTAGACTAAACAATTTGTATTCATCTTTTCTCCTTTTAGCCCGCACCTGGAATCAACCCTATCAAATAAATACGCGTTTCGTTTCATTTGATTACCTACTTTTTTTATAGACGTATCTCTACCACCAACAGATCAAATTGCTTATTTCATGGTAGTTAATTGCATTATTCCATTTAATCTTACTGCATCGCATGATGCTTGTGTTGGAGACGGTTGCGTAAGCCCTCAACTATGAGCCCTATTATTATTAGTTTATCCCAAGTGGCCGTAATAGGTGTAAATTATAGGTGTGATATAATTTCGTATGGGGAAAAAAATTAAGCTATTAATATTTTTGAAGCAAACTGTTAAGACGAGGCAAGTTTTTGGTTGATTTGTCGTCCTATCAGTTGCAATGCCGTTTGACAACAAATTACCAGTGGCTTCGATCATGTACATAATAAAGCCTTCAAGGTTTTCGCAGAAAAAACTTCTTAATTACTTTGGAGAAATTGGTAGCGCCACTTGCGGATCGAAACGGTAACAAGCATTCGTCTTAATATTTAACATTATACGCAAACGCGGTTGCGACGTATTTTGTAACCGAAAATTTACACCAAGTACAGGTACACTGTTTTAATAGGTACCTAATTCTCGACGATTATCGGCTCTACAAAATGCAAATTTATTAAGAGAAATTAAAAATATTAAAAAGTAAATTCATAGAGAAAGTAGCTAATCAATCGTCGGCTTATATCCAAGTACCTATTATAAATCCGTTTCCACCAACTTTTTACCTCATAAAGTAGATCAATAGAGTAGCGTCAAAATAAAATAAGTATTTTCAGTACTTGTCACCAATATAAACCGTGTGATATAAAACTTTGATGCCAAACAATTTAAAGTCCGGTATTGTATGAATTATATCCAGCACAAGTACAACAAGCTAGTATTTGCTCAACTTTTTCCAGTATAAGAACTCTTCAAACAAAACTAAACAGTTCTCGAGAACTCAATGGATAAGTGTTGGTGTTTCCGAGTGTTTTTAAGTAGAAAAACAAAGTTCATTGGCCACACAAGGTGTGGATGCGTTAGCGTAACGACAAACTTAGATAGGTGTTAAAGACTGGCCGGTAAGAATACCCTAAAACGGAATGTTTTTAAAACCAGCTTTTGTTTCTGGTTATTCTGTTAGAACCATAGATATACGTGCCGGCACGTAAGTCTAGCGATGACGAGTCACGTGGAGGGGATCTGCGCACTCACGGATACCGTATTTTATACTTCTGCGCATACAAGGTCATCGCTAGACTTACGTGCCGGCACTTATATGCATAGAATGAATGAAACAAAAAGCGTGATGTAATACGCGTACGCCAGGGCGAGAAGCATAGACGTGGCCATAATTACTAATTCTTACACGGTGTGAGTTTAAATGAACCCAGAGTCACTCTTAATTAAAAGGTATAGGTAATTTTCTTTGACACGCGCCGACAGTTGTCAAGTTTTTCGGTCTTGTTTTAATTGTTTTAATTATTTTGATTAGTATGATCATTATATCATTATGTAGGTCATTTTGTTATGTACCTACATCGACAATTATTAGTTTACATCTTGTAGTAGAAACTTTAGTTTCAAAGCTAATAAAAGTTAGAGCTAGGTGCGACCTCGATCACGGCTGTTTCCAAACGGTTAGGAGTTGACTTCTTTGACAACGCGTGGGTGGGACAGGTTTCCCATGATGTCAAGACATGTCAATAGTTTGTTTAAAGATATATGCAGGTAAGGTCATGAAACGTTGCAACGTTATGTATGTATGAATGTGTAACTCTTTACTGTACAAAAACACTATAATTTTACAGGTAACAATAAGCAGGCGTACAGAGGCGAACTTATCCCTTAAAGGGATCTCTTCCAGTTAACATTCGAACGATTGACGGACAAAACTGCGTTAAACCACAGAATCTGCCTCTCATCGCGTGTTCGTCTCCCTGTCAGCAAAGAAACGTCGCGTTTCCTAAACATTCTTCCCATGCACTTACGTATTACACAAGGCTATCATGACGGGAGCAGGCAACGCGCACCTTCCCCTCTGTAGAAGTACACACCCTCTCCCACTCTTATTATAAGAAAACGGGACTTAATCACGTCAATAAAAAGTATTTTTGTAAATACCTCGACGTTTTGACGCGACTTTGCATCCTGGTCTCGAGAGGACCTCTCTCTATCTTCAGTCGTTCACTCTTGAACAACGTGGTTGTGGTTGCATGATGAGAGTGATATTCAAGTAACTAAGTATTCGCATCTAACACGGATAAAGCATCCCCTGCAATGTGCCTCAATTTGCCACGGTTTTCAGCGTCACCTGAGTCCCAATACTAATACAAGTGGGTGCAGGGGCCTTACCATGACGTCTTAATGCGATTCAGTTTAGGTTCGCTCGCTGTCAGTTTCATACTAAAAGTGACAGCTAAAACGTGAACTGAGTCGGAATTAGGACGTCATGGTAAGGCCCCAGGACCACTTTGTTACATATCCTATGGTGTAAAAAAGGTTGTATCTGTCCGCAAATACAGACCATGAGTGCGAATTTTATTCATAGGCGGTACTTGAAGAAGGATAAGCGTACTGCTTCGTATAAAAGTACTAATGCTGGCCATACACCATCAAAATGAAATAATATATATTGATCAGTTAGAACTGTATGTTAATGTAAGTTGACTAATTGACTTAATACTACATATAAGTAATTTTAATTCGGTTGTTAAATCGTTTTTCTCTTTTTGTCCTTTTTTTCTATTTCTGTGCTTGTCAGTAGTTTCTGCTCTGTAAACTGAATATCCTTTGGTCATATTTCTATGGTAATGGTCACTGGTTCTCACGACACAGGCTCGACCTAGTGTGTGAACCGCTGCTAAACTCTAGCTATTAAATAGGTTAAGGTAACAGTTACTGTAAATCTGTTATTGCATTGAAGTATTTTGGAAATAAATCTTATCTTATCTTATCTTATCTTAGTTTTCGATAGCATACGATGTCTCGATCACGTTTGCGTTAAACTACCAAATAGTATGAGAACTGCTTGTTGCCGCTTCGTTCTGCTAGCGGCGCTGTTAATTTGCGAATGCGTTCGATACGTTTTACGTGTCAAAAACTTACACCAGAGGCTCTGACCAGTGTGAACAGAGTGCGGCAGCTGTCAATATGTCATGCCAATCCACTCGGTCAGCTTTAGCTGATAGGAAGGATGGTGTAGGTATGGCCATAAGATAAAGACACCTCTGGTCATGAGTGCTATGTGATATTTGACCAACATTTTTGTGTTCGGGGCACTATTGTGATCATTGATAAACGGTACCCGGTCACGTATTGTTATCACGTTTACTTACGTTTGCCGTTTTTACTTAGATTTGTGCGTTTTTGTTCGAGATTAAAAGCGTGACTCGCTACCATTTTCACTTCGAGTGTGAAACGGATCCGATATTCTTGATTGTTGGAATTTTGTTTGATTGATTACCTGCGGCTGCGCAATTCAATCGATTGTTGCTTTTATTTGAAATAAGAAAGTTCTCGTAATTGGATTGCGTCACTTTGACAGTGTTAAGAACTGAGGGAGACGGCATAGTGAAATATCTGTCTATTAGAGTTTAGAGTACGACGATAGGTGGACAAATTGTGACAAAAACAATGACCGTGGTTTATTTCCGTTCTAATCATTTACTTGGAATAAAAGTTGCGAGCAACTTCTAAATTATTATGAAATTAAGTCCAGCATTTGGAAAGTTTTTTTTATCTATAATTTTTATTACCTAGTTAAATTGAAATGAAATTGTACAAATAAATTATAAATGATCTTAAAAGGTTCAGAAGTTTAGAAAAATAAACTCAATATTCTTGTCCAGCATTTTAAAAAGTTTGTAATTTTTATTTTCGTTTCTGATTTGTAAAAAAAATAGATACGCGATGAATGAAATTGGGTCTAAACAACGTAGTCTCCCAAAATTTCCTAATTGAACTGTATTAAAACTCTTTGTTAGGTTTCTTATTTCTTTACTTATGGATACGTAAATTCAATGTGCAAGCTTTTTTTACAAATTCTCATGTCTCGCATTTAGACATTCTATTTTGAGTAATCATAAAGAAAAACCAAAGCATTATTGTATTTATAAACATCTGAAGTGACAGTTACAATACTAGCTCGTGTCAAAAGTCTACCTATATCTGGAATGATGTATAATTGACTTGTTACCAACCTAATTGGTCACTCAAGAGTGGCGCCACTGTCGCACGTGTTAAATGCGATGGATGATAAAATTGGTTCCGCATTTGGCCACCGGAATTTATATGACGGTCATGGCTATCGTTTAAGAATTCATGTTAATTAGTCTATCATAAATTTAATATTCGATACGTTCTCTTGAATCGTGTGGTAATAAGACAGACCTGTGTTAACGCTTTATACTTCCGTTTGCCCACATGTGAAACCTTGCCAATACTTACACGTGAACCAACTCCTGAAAACAAACTTAGTAAACTTATTGTTATATTTTTTTTATGTAGGTAGGTATTTTAAGTTTAGGCTAGTTTTATTTTAATTTCTATATTCATTGAATAAATTTATACTTAATAAGTATTTTTCGCACAGGCCATCTTTGCATTTTTTTTAATGCGAATAGGAAGGCAAACGAGCAAGTGGGTCACCTAATAGTAAGCGATCACCACTGCCCATAGACACCCGCAACCCCGGAGGGATTGCAGATGCGTTGCCAACCTAGAGGGCTAAGATGAAATGCCTCTTGTGCCCGTAATTTCCCCGGCTGTCTTACTCTCCACACCGGAACACAGCAGTGCAAGCACTGCTGCTTAGCGGCAGGATTAGCGAGTAAGATGGTGGTAGCTATCCGGACGGACCTTGCACAAGGCCCTACCACCCGCAAAATTTTGCATTTGTTTTGGTGACTCTATTAAAATGCAAAAGTGAACTAACTAAAAAAACCGCTTCACAATAATTATTGACGTAAGATAGCCGTGCTTTCAGTATCTGGGTACTGTCTGTTACGTATTGCCAATTTTTTTTCATAGCGTCTGAAATACGTATGCACTTACTATCTTTTTTGTATAACGGCTGCCATACCTCAAAAATAGCAATGTACAGCGGACATTATAATCAATATTCTCTAAAGAAACCTATGGAAGAACATTGAACTTACAATGCGTCCAAACGCCTCAATTACTAAGGAAAATTTGGCAAAGCCACTAGCGGCACATAACGACGTAGACAAACCAACTAATCTCAGTAATTGACACTTCACCACGGACACGTTCGAGGCGTTTGATGCTCACGCCGAGCGCTCAGGCCAGTCTTAACAGACCACGGTGATAATAAATATTCGATGCGTTCAAGATGCGTTCTCAACATGTCGTGTATCGCCTTTCTTGTCTCACTCGGACGTCGTGTTATTTTTTGTCTCTACATTTTTGACGTGTTAATGTCTTCATTCGAATAAACAAGCATTTCTTTTGTTTTACAGGTAAGGTGACAGAAGCTGCGTTTTAATTGGTAATTATCAGGGGCCTTATTACCATGACGTCTTAATAAATAAAATAAAAAAAAATAAAAAAATATTATCAGACAACAAAAAGTCCATAGAATGTTAGTATTACAATCTTAAAAACCTATGCGACGCTAGGAAGATGATGTAGGTATGAGCAATCCTATTCCAAACGAACAGCATTTCTAGACGCATAAAGCACGTTATCTAGCCATCTAGACACCCAGACAGCACAATAGCTGAGTCTTCATAAATTATTCCATATCGCAATGGCGGTGTCGCGATATTTTTGAGTTGAAGTTAATTTTAGTTTCAGTTTGTAGCGACATCGTCTGAAATAGGTACATAATTGTTCCCCTCTTGTCGGTGGAATTTTAAATATACAGTCTTATTCAGACACTTTTTTTTTAAACACAGGTTTTATGTGAAACTTAAAAAAATCACGACGGATCTTGCTCGTATTCTTTTGTAATTTTTCTGTTTCCAAAACTGTCTAGTTTGGCGTAACGATAAGGAAGAACATAAAAAAGGTATGAAAATTTCGGGACAACTTTTCTCACCTACAGGCATTGAAAGAGACTTGAAATTTCGTACACATGTATTGTGTAGGACGGATAACAATGCAAGTAGGTACCGTCAGCAATAAAGCTTGTATTAAAAATGAAGTTTTTGACAGAATCCTTTTACAGGATGTCATTTTTCAACACCCCAAGCGTTAAAGAACTGCAGGAATTATAGGTAGGTACTTATACTTCTAACAATTACAGTGATCAAAAATAAACTGTCATTACTTAGCACGCTTAGCACAGACAGAACGTAAAGACTTGGTTCAAAGGGGTCGCGTGCGTGTAATAGCAGAGGGTGGGACTCAACCCTTGTTTTTAAATAATCTCCGAGAACTGAGCAATTTACAATGATTGGTGTTACTTACTAGAGTTCTGTGAAAAGTTGACACCTTATTATGTTTGCGAATGATCACAACAAGATTAAAAAAGCGACGGGTAGCACTCTGGGAGTGCCGGCAGAAATGAAAACAGCAGCTTAGATTAGATTTTAATGTTCTAAACTCCATGACGCTCAAGACGCGTACCGTACTGGCCGCTTACAACATAAACGTACATATTATCTATATTAACAGACCTCTAAAAATCTGCTGATGCCCTAGTACTTTTGCTCCATGACTCAACAAAAAACACTTCAAAAATCGAACGCAATTCATTCGTATTTCAAAATAAGCTCTTAGAGGATTCACCTAAACTCCACTTAAACTCTCCCTCCGTCTTACGCCTGACGCGAGTTTAACATTTTTTACCCATCCCAAAAAGTGCTCAACGCCACCTAAAGAAGTTTTCACTTCAAAAACCGGGCAAGCCCGAGCGTTATTTCTTGTTATTTACTTAATTGAATTGATATATACCAGCAGCTCCTCGCGTCAAGTGTCGCCGACGTCGCCGTGTTCGTACACGCCGTCATTATTATAGAACATTGTACTATCGCTCTGTCGCGGCGACACTTAAGAGGCTGACAACACCTAATTTTGTTGAAATTGATGTTATTTAAACACTTTATTAAGAAAAACTGCACATAAAAAAATACAAAAAATATATGTATAATGTTTCATCATATTTCAAACACGCTAGACGGGCTCGATACATAATTGAACAAAATCGGCTCGATAGAAAATAATTGCAAAGATTGGTCTTAAAATCATCATTAAACGGTTCTATGTCTTTATTTTTTCGACGTATGGGTCTGCAATTAAAAACATGAAGTCAACATATTCATACCTAAACGGCTAACGAGTCATATTTCACAAATAATCCATACTTGTTTTTATTTCTTCTTATTTGTGTCTTATTTGCAAGATTTTAGACGCGCGCCAAGCTGCCGGAAAAGTTTCTTCTCTTTCACTCACAGGCATGCGAACCGTATGTGTGAAGAGTGGCGCTGCTCCAGGTCATTTGCTGTTGACAGCGCCTTAACGCGGCATTAGTGGCGTCAGTGTCGCTTGGCTAGGAACTGCACCTTAGCGTCTTAGTCGCAGCATGAAGGTGCGACCACACCGCCGCTTAAAAAACGGTGACGTTACAGAATCGCAACAAAATGTATGAAGAAACGGTGAGAAAACGTGACGCATACGACACGTCACTGCGTATACGCGGCGGTTTGGTCGCACCCTAAATACACAGTACAACTACGAAACATTCAAGAACTTCCCTTTCTCGTGGAATTTTCAACGTCCCCTTTCTCGCGCATGATTCATTGTGCAACGGTTGTGATTGTGCGAGATGACCGGCCGGTTCAACCCCGGGGCCGGATGATTCACCAGCCGTTTGTGGGTTACATGCATCATGAACAGGTTTACATACACATACACACACAAATCACGTACGTCACAAGCCTAAGGTAACAAGACCTACAGGAGCCTTAACATGACGTCCTAATTCCGACTCAGTTCAAGTTTTAGCTGTCACTTTTAGTATGAATCTGACAGCGAGCGAACCTGAACCGAATCGCATTAAGACGTCATGGTAAGGTTGGTCTTACCGTGACGCCCTAATTCCGACTCAGTTCAAGTTTTAGCTGTCACTTTTAGTATGAATCTGACAGCGAGCAGACCTAAACTGAATCGCATTAACACGTCATGGTAAGGTTGGTCTTACCGTGACGCCCTAATTCCGACTCAGTTCAAGTTTTAGCTGTCACTTTTAGTATGAATCTGACAGCGAGCAGACCTAAACTGAATCGCATTAACACGTCATGGTAAGGCTCTGGGTCACGTTCAGCAAGATTGTGGGCGTATAGTGGATAATGGAACCAAAATACTAACGGTTGTAGCCGCACCCTATCTTGTGTAAACTCTTTTTCTTAAACTTAAGAGCTCTAGGAGGCTCTTGTCGGTGGAGCAATTTCCAAAGTATATTTTTCAAAGTTGCTAAGAAACCCTACTTTACATACCTACTGTTAGACTAAGTTTAATAAATTAATGAGGTTGTTATGATCCGTAGCGTCATCTACCCAATCGATGTTTATACGCCTACCCGATTTTTAACGAATTCATAAAGTGATTAATTAATAGCTGAATAAACTGACAGCAGATGACGCTAGGGAGTAGGGAGATTCACATGGTGGGGGAAGGGTATAAAACCCAGTGTTTGATACTGTAAAAGGTTGGTCTTTTCGAGCCTAAGGTAACAAGTCCTAAAGGCCACGTTTAGCATGATTGTGGGCGTATAGGTGGAAAGGGGAATCAAAATAGTGATGATTTGGTAGCCGCATTTATAACATGATTCCTAAGATTTTTGCCCGTTCCCTCGATGGACTTCCATCTGCGCGGGAAGAGAAGCCACTGGTACATTGTATGTTTTTCTTTTATTTTACTTACATACCTTATTTATTGTACCCATACTAGCGCTTTTGGATAGATTATCATTGCCAATGCGCAAGATCTATGTACTGTCACTGGTGTCGGATTTTTAGTACGACCAGTTCAGACCAGTTTCGGCCAAAACCGAAACGAGAACGACCGTATTATGCTCAATTGCGTTAGTGCTTGTTCAAAATATCGACTAATCTAGCATCTAATGACGACTATACGGTATAGTTATTCATTAAAACTGTACCGTAAACATATGAAACTAGGTTTAAACTAGTTCCTAAATTAGCACTCTACAGCGAGAAACGCCCGACGTCTCTAATTGGTAGGCAAAAGCGACACCCATAGGCACCATGGGATCAAATTCGCGGAACACATTGGTAGGCCGCTAAGTGGCACGCATAGTTCCCGCTAGCGGTCGACGACCTCTTTCGGAGTCCTTTGGAACTAACTGTTTCAGCGTTTACCTATTTTAGACTTGAGAGTTACTAAACATGGGTATGGGCAATAGTGATGTGACGCGTATACGCATATTCATATTCGCATTCTATCGACCACTTAGGGAATACCTGTCGTTGAAGATCTACAGGTACCTACCTACATCCAGTGGGGAACGGATAAATAGGGCGATAAACAGTCGTGTTACACAGTTTCACGTGTTTCAGAAGCACTTGGATTTCTGTTTCAGAGCCTCTAGTGTAAGTTTTCGCATATAAAAACGTCTCGAACGCGTTCACGTAAACGTCTCAATTACTATACAATAATTTGCAGCGCCACTTGCGGATCGAAATGGCAACAAACTGTTCCCATAGTATTTGACATTTTAACGCAAACGCGTTCGAGACGTATTTTGTGACCGAAAACTTACACTAAGCATACTGAAAGCGTTTATGAACTAAACTAATGAATGTGGCTTCATAAGGCTGTGGTCTATCTCTGTTTAAACACATTCGCATCTGCATTCAAGTTCGCGAATGTGCGAAACAGTAAAGCAACATCACTTATGGGTACCGCTTGTTTCCATTTATCAGTGTTTCGCTTAGCCCGGTCAAAGTCGGCCAACTAGAGGAACATCGGGTCGTAAAATGATTCCAAGAAGGGTCGCCGTGAAATGCGATTTGTGGTGTGTAATACCGTGTGGATTCTAGCATAATATTTGTGGAGGGACAGTAAAAACCCAGTACTTAAGCATACAGTGGCATTGAACGACGCGGTTGGCCTAGTTGGTAGTGACTGCCTACGAAGCAAGCGTTCTGGGTTCGAATCCTGGTAAGGGCATATATTTGTGTGATGAGCACGAATATTTGTTCCTGAGTTATGGATGTTTTCTATCTATATAAGTATGTGTATATCGTTGTCCAGTACCCATAACACAAGCCTTACCAGCGCTTACTTTGGGACTATGTCAATTTGTGTGAATTGTTCCTAATATTTATTATTATTTATTTATTTATTCAATGTAAATTTTCTTTAGACAGGCCGGACCAAAAATCCCTACTTCACTACATAGTATAAAACAAAGTCGCTTTCTGCTATCTGTCTGTCCCTATGTGTGCTTACATCGGTTCTTTTAAGAGATAGAGTGATTCAAGAGGAAGGTATGATTCTACGCAGACGAAGTTGCGGGCAGAAGCTAGTAATATTATAAATGCGAAAGTAACTGTTTGTCTATCTGTCTGTCTGTTACCTTTTCACGCTTAAACTGCTAGGCTAGACCGATTTAGTTGAAATTTGGTATACAAATAGTTCGAGTCCCGGGGAAGGACATAGGATATGTATGTATGTATGTATGTATGTATAACTCTTTATTGTACTCTTTATTGTTGTCTTTATTGTATTGATATAGTTAATTTGTTCCACTTGCTACGATCCTGACATACGCCCTCATAACTTATCTCATGGCTGAAGTGTGGCTGGACTGGACCTTACCATCTCTTTAAACACTTATTTAAATGTTTTAAATAAAATAAAATAAATAAAAATCATTTATTTCAGACCATAGATCCATATTAATGTTAGTAGTACAATCTTACATTCTACTTGTTAGTTTAATTTTAGTAGGTAGGTACATTAAATTAGGTCAAATCAAATCATTTTTTTTTTTTTTTTAATTTAAGCGCAGTTATTTACTTTTTAACTGCAAATATAATTAGCTATGCCTTTCCGTCCCGGGTTAATTGTAAATTGCTTGGCTCACTAGTTGACAGCGGCGCACTTCTTATCTAGAACGATACATCATCCGACGCAGGCGCAGGCGGCGCAGCGCGCGAGTGCTCGCTGGACCAATATTATAATCACTACATAGTATTTAAAATCGATTTCTCTGTCCCTATGTCCCTATATCCCTATATCCCTATATCCCTATGTCCCTATGTATACTTAAATCTTTAAAACTACGCAACGGATTTTGATGCGGTTTTTTTAATAGATTAATGAATCAAGAGGAAGGTTTATATGTATAATACATGCATAATATTATACCGTGCGAAGCCGGGGCGGGTCGCTAGATTTATATAAATTTAGATGGGAGGGAATGGACGAAAATCTTAGGAATCGTGTTGTAGGTGATACGGCTAGCACCCCATCACTATTTTGGTTTCTCTTTCCGCTCACAATCACGCTAAACGTGGCCTTTAGGTCTTATTATCCCAGCTCTGTCTACCCCTTAAAGGTCGTCAACTGACTACAAAATTTCACTTACAATTCGATCCACTTGCACTGTTGACTAGCAAATAAATTTCTAAACGACACTGAAAATTAGAACACAGAAAAATCCTAAAAGTAAAGCTATGGCCGGAAATCGGGATTTGATATTTCCTAGCAAATAAATATTTAAAGAATTCGATAAATGAACATGCACCACTGTTATTCCAATTACGCAAAGATGAGTGCATGTTGTTGATAAGATCGCGATCCATTACTCAGTGAGGAGGCAGAGCCATTGATAGCTCGAAAGAAAAGCGAGTGATGGATGTTGTGCATCCATGCACTGTGATGTGTTGCGATTAATAAGAACGAAATAAGATTGGATGAATTAGTAGTATCGTGGAGCTTTAGTATGTCGGTGAGATGAAGATATTGAGCGCTCAGACCAAATAAAAGGCACGTGAAGCCAGGGGGTTACTACCATGGTCGGGGGGTCGAAGCGTCGCGATTCCCCCGTCATTGGTGCGGGCGGCCCTGGTGAAAACCGTCGGCTGGAATCTCCGGGATCCCACGGCGCCTTCCCAAACCCGGCAAGCGGGCTTCGCCGGAGTGTTTTTAGTGGGTATGCTCCCCCCGCCCCTTTCCGTGCGGAAAGAGGCCGGGGGAGAGAGTCCCACATAACCATCCGGGCCTCCCCGGGCCCGGTGGTACTCGTAAAGAGTTTTCACTCCGTTAAAAAAAAAAAAAAAAAAAAAAAAAAAGGGGGTTACTACCATAGATTCGCTCGCTGTCAGATCCATACTAAAAGTGACAACTAAAACTTGGACTGAGTCGGAAATAGCTTTAAGACGTCATGGTAAGGCCCCAGGTAGACTTAACTTTGAATTTTGAGGCACAAGAGGCGTTTCATCTTAGCCCTCTAGGTTGGCAACGCATCTGCAATCCCTCCGGGGTTGCGGGTGTCTATGGGTAGTGGTGATCGCTTACCATCAGGTGACCCACTTGCTCGTTTGCCTTCCTATTCGTATATAAAAAAAATACTTTTAATTACTACCGCATATGGCTAGTGACCCCAACTATGTATCTAGAAATTATTGTCAGGCAGTGTTTATGATGATTACGATTGTTAGTTTGTACTAAAGTTATAACTGTTATAAATGTAGATTTAAGTACATATATTAAGTATATATATTTTCTTATTTTGCATTGTCCTAAGATTTTTTCTAATTTACTAATTTTACTTTGGTCTGAGATTGAGCTACCTCAGTAGCTGAGTAATTCGACAAAAACTAAAATGTACACTCGTGTTAATACATTGTTGTGTGCTGACTGGCTTTAGAAGAAAGCAGTACTCACGCGCATTTGGGAACGGCCGTGCGCCGGCGTCGCAAATCACGCGATTTGTCCCACACACGTTACATATTTGTCGATCAACATGATTCATTTGTTTCTACATTATTAAAGCCGGGTACTCATCTGCGAGTTGTTAACCGTTTTGCATCTTACAGCAACCAACCCTATACTTCATTTAATTTAGGATGAGAAACCACAACAACATTATAATGCGGCTCGTGAACTGTAATCTCTTTACAATTTGTACTAGAGTAACAATTGACGACACGCAAATAATAGTAGATTGTACACCGAGGGGATAAAGCACTGTATTATGTCACGGGTGCGAAATTGAATCCTGAGCGTAGCGAGGGAATTAAGATTGAGTCCTGAGAGGAGCGAAGAATTTAATCGCACCCAAGACATAAACAGTTTTATCTCCGAGGAGTATACTCTACTTTTCTCACCTTTTGCGAGACAATAAAAACTAAGGCAACTAGAAAAATAATTTCATTTAAACAACAGTAAGTAAAACAAAATTAAAAGTAAAAAACCGGCCAAGTGCGAGTCGGCCAAGCGCACGAAGGGTTCCGTACCAGAAAAAAGGCTAACAACTACTCTGTTAACGTTGCTCTGTTTAAACGCCAACAACTATTCTGTTGTATGGGAGCCCCCCTTAATTATTATTATTATTTTGATTTTAGTATTTGTTGTTGTAGCCACAATAAAAATACATAATCCGTGCAAATTTCAACTGTCTAGCTATTACGGTTCTTAAGATCTAGCTCGGCGAGTGGCAGCCATGAAAATGGGCTAAAATGTCACGTTTTTTGTATGGGAGCCCCCTTTTGTTTTTAGTATTTGTTGTTATAGCGGCATAAGAAATACACAATCTGTGAAAATTTCAACTGTCTAGCTATTACGGTTCTTGAGAGACAGCCTAGTGACAGACGGACGGATGGACGGACGGACAGCGAAGTCTTAGTAATAGGTTCACGTTTTTACCCTTTGGGTACGGAACCCTAAAAATTATATTTCCAACATTGGTCCAGTCGTAATATTTTTATTTGGAATTCTAATGCGTAACTATATCACAGCGCCAGCAATAACTCGCGGCATTTGTTTTATTTGAAATTTGTTTCATTTGTTTGAAAATCGAACGCCGCTGCATGCCATGGCATGGCCATCTCGATTTTCGGAGCCGTGTGATTTTTACGAAATTAGACTTTAAGGGTATAATAATAAGAACTATGAGAAGTGAGATTCATATTACTAACCGGCGGGTTATAATGAAATTCAGTACAATATTACTACCCGGCTAAAGCCAAGGGCTATAATGAGTTACTTTGAGTAAGGTTTACATGATATATAATTAGCGATTGTCGAGCAGGTGGTGTGAAAAGTTACATTAAAACAATTTTATTTTGCGGCTGCCAAACTATTGCACTGTCTATTTGCTAGGTAAGAAATAGTTGACCAGACGCAATATAATGTTATTGTGGTTTCTCATTCTAAATTAAATGAAGTATAGTGTGGACGAGGGTCGCGATTCTGCCGCGAGTATAACCCCACGCCACACTAGGGTTTTGGGTACTGTTAGTGTTATAATGTTGCGACGGGAGAAGGGAGGAAATTCAGGAGATGGTGGATGGAGGTTGTTATTTATTTTAAAACTAGCTACCTAAACTAGCGCGACTTCGTCAGCGTAGAATATATACAAAAATCTTCCTCTTGAATCACTATATCCCCTCGAATCCTTACCTGAAGTAATATTTTTATTTGATAAAACCTAACCAGTATAGATAGTAGTGGTGCCCCATTTTTTTATTTGCACTAGGGCCTTTGGTTACACGTGCAACGGTTACATTTAAAGCTCGCAGATGAGTACCCGGCTTAAGACAACGGCTTAAGACAAACTTAAGCTGAGAATGTCACGACTGTAGTTATGATTATTCAATAGCGAATAATGCGAAATTAAATTCTGATTAAGAATGTGTTTGTGTCGTTTCAGATCATAATTCATTGGTTAATTACCTAATTGCAAATACACATGATATCTCCTAAGTACAACTGGTCCATTCAAGTTTCTTGTTACAGAATTGCGTTGCTTTAGGGTGCGACCAAACCGCCGCGTATACGCAGCGACGTGTCGTAGGCGTCACGTTTTCTCACCGTTTCTTCATACATTTTGTTGCGATTCCGTAACGTCACCGTTTTTTAAGCCCCACCCTTATGTAACTATTAAAACTTGTCTTTAGAGCTTGGGGTTTAATTTCATTTCTTAACATTTTGTTTCACTAAAAACTTCAAATGTATGTATGTATAACTCTTTATTGTACACTAGCTTTTTCCCGCGACTTCGTCCGCGTAGACTTCATTTATTGACAAATAGCTTTTGGTCACGGCTTCGCTTGTGTGTACCAGGAGTATTTCAATCCCGTTTTTTTCCCGTTCCCGTAAGAATTTCGTGAAATGCAAATCCAAATAACCCACTTGCCAAATTTCAGCTTTCTACGACCAGTAAAATGAAAAATCCCGTTTTTTCCCGTTCCCGTGGGAATTTAGGAAATTCCTCTCTTAATGCTTCTTTATACTCTCCAAACAAACTAAATGCCGAATTTCAGCGTTCTACAACCAGTAAAACGAAAAGTTCCGTTTTCCCGTTCTCGTGAGAATTTTAAAAAATGATCTTTTATAGCTTCTCACACTCTTCAAGCAACCTACATGCCAAGTTTCAGCTTTCTACGACCAATAAAACGAAAAATTCCGTTTTTTCCCGTTCCCGTGGGAATTTTGGAAAGTCCTCTCTTAATACTTCTCTACACTCCCCAAGCAACCTACATTTCGAATTTCAGCTTTCTACAACCAGTAAAACGAAAAGTTCCGTTTTCCCGTTCTCGTGAGAATTTAAAAAAATGATCTTTTATAGCTTCTCTACACTCTTCAAGCAACCTACATGCCAAGTTTCAGCTTTCTACGACCAATAAAACGAAAAATCCCGTTTTTTCCCGTTCCCGTGGGAATTTTGGAAAGTCCTCTCTTAATACTTCTCTACACTCCCCAAGCAACCTACATTTCGAATTTCAGCTTTCTACAACCAATAAAACGAAAAGTCCCGGTTTTCCCGTTCCCATGGGAATTTCAGGACATTGTCTCTTAGTGCTTCTGTACACGCATCAATCAACCTACATGCAAAGTTTCAGCTTTCTACGACCAGTAAAACGAAAAATCCCGTTTTTCCCGTTCCCGTGGGAATTTTGCAAAGTCCTCTCTAAATGCTTCTTTACACTCCCCAAGCAACCTACATGTCGAATTTCAGCTTTCTACAACCTGCACTGCAGTATAACAAAAAATCCGGTTTTTTCCCGTTCATTTCCGTCAGAATTTTGGGAAATTCTTTCGTAGTGCTCCCCTATACTCCCCAAGGAACCTGAAGGCCAAATTTCAGTTTTCTACGATCATTAAAACGAAAATTCGATCCCGTAGAACTGAATATAAATCTCGTTTTTTCCTTATCCTGTTGGAATTTTCGAAAATCCTTAAAACTGTTTTTTACTATTATAATCACCTACTTCTATGCCAAATTTGAAGTCTAGTAATTATAGTTCATAGGATTTCGTTGAACTGAATATATAAATCCTGTTTTTTCCTTATCCCGTGAGAATTTCCAAAAATCCTGAAATTATTTTCTTAGTTTTGTAATCATCTACTTGTGTACGAAATTTGAAGTCTATATTTATTAAGTATAGTTACTGAGATAGGGTCACTCGGAATCGAATATAATAAATCCCGTTTTTTCCCGTTCCCGTGGAAATTTGTGTGTGTGTGTGTGTGTGTGTGTGTGTCAGGTAGGTATGTGTGTGCAACCCGATAAACCGTACAAACAATACTACCCACTATAATATAATAATAATAATACCCACGTTGATTTTCAGACTTTGTCACCCCCTATCCCCTTTTAGAGGTTGAATTTTCAAAAAACCTGAAACAGGTATTTACTCATTTATCGTTAGAATTACTCCTGTGAAGTTTCGAATAAAATAGTCTAACTAATCTTGTTTCCCCATACAAACTTTGGACCCCCATTTAACCCCTTTAGAGATCGAATTTTGAAAAATCCTTTCTTAGTGCACCCCTAGACCTTATAAGGAACCTACGTGCCAAATTTGGAATCTCTAGAACCAGCGGTTTGGGCTGTGCGTTGATATGTCAGTCAGTCAGTCAGTCAGTCAGTCAGTCAGTTTCTTCTTTTATATATTTAGATAAAACACATGAAAAAGGTAAATACAGGACAACACAAATGTACAAAGGCGAACTTATCCCTACAAGGGATTTCTTCCAGTTGACCTTAGACAGATTGACAGGACACAGGTAAAAAAAAAATCACTCAAGCTGTAAAATAATATTCAAGAGTAAAAATAACGGGGGTCTTTTCATAGAACTTTTTATGAAAAGTGACAATTTATTTTTGCTCGACAGCTTAAGGCTATAAATACTGGGGCTACAATTTTTTTTTTTTTTTTTTCATTTTGTTTTTTTTTTTTATTGTATCTGTTTCTTTATATTTGTACAATAAAGCATTACTTACTTACATATACTTAATTGGCACTAAACATATGGGTACCGACACAAGATTTTTTTAGGCCTAAATATTTTTACGTGTGTATTTCCCGAATAATCAGTATTCACCATCATTCGACAAACTTCGTGGAACTTCAATCACATTTTTCTTCGAATTACAATTCAGTATGCGTTTAGTTTACACATCGTTTTATACCAAGAACTGCCGTGAATGTAAATTTAAAATTGCCCCGTGGTCTGCTCGGAGTAATTTGGCTTTCGTGTTAATACAATGATTGGACAATGGTTTTCCAGAATTAGCTTACTCTGGAAGACCGTGTATATGATTTAGACAGTGACTCAGTCTTGTGGTAGTTTGGCGACACATGACGGTTTAACCTTTTGTTTTGAAGAGGATTATAAGAACTCTATACAATTCAAATTGAAAATAATTAACGCTCTTGATTGCCTAAGAACAGCAGTGGGACGTATATCGACTGGGGGTAAGTAATACGAGATATAACAACTTATTATCTAATTTTCATAATATATACGCTCACTTTATATAAACTCTTTTAGTATAACGTTTACTCGATATAATGAACATAAATTATAATCTTAAAATATCTAATTTTGTAAGGTATAACGTTGTTTATATATAATATCAATTGAAATAACGATCAAAGCATATAATGTTCGTAACAGCTAACATCAAAAAGCATAATGCACAGTTGTTTATTGAATTTGCTATGTGGTTAGGGGGGTTCGCTGCGCTACGCTACCGCATTTAGCCTTTGAACCTAACCTATCTGAGTCGCTTCCGCTCCGTACCGTCTTGCTCGCTCGCTTCGCTCGCTCGCTGAAAATTAAACAATGTCTTGCAGCTGTTTCAGTTAGGTTAAATGTTTGTTATGTTAAAAGAAATTAGGCCATATAAATCTTATACAAATTGAAGTTATATAAAAATAACGTTATATAATTTAAGCCTTATACGTCAAAAAACTATACTTTTTGCTGTTATAGCTATCGTTCATTATATCTTGTGAACGTTATTATTATGAAATTAGATATTTTGTAGTTATATCTCGTGGGACGCACCCTACCGTCACGCCTCTTTCCCACAGGGGTTGGCAGAGACTACTTTGTTCCACTTGCTACTATTATCCTGACATACCTAGCTCTTTCGCTTCATCCACATTCATAAATCTCTTCATACATGCTCGTCGGTTTCGGGTACTCTTTACCTGACCTTTTTCCAAAACGTCCCCAAGTTGAACACGGAACGTCCGTCCGCCTTCCCCTCCCAACGCACATTTAAATAATGTCGAATTCCTAAAAATTGTTTTTCGTGGAAAAGTACTTAGCATTACTACGAGTATTGATAATGATAACACAAATAATTCGGTAGGTTCACTTCAAGTTATGTAGCTGGATATCCGAAACGCGACAAAATACTTCAAAGAAAACTAACGTATCGATGTTTCCAGCCTGTTTACTAATCCCAGTGTCTAGACACATTTCACCACTTACCTTACGTAATACACTACAATGTATAAGCTTGACATCCGAATGTACAGTCAAGTGTAATATTATGTATCCAATCAAAGTTTCAAATATAAGTACCATACACTCTTACGCCTTACACCGGAGTAATAAGGTCGTGGGGCATCTTTTTGAGAAGTTGGAATCGATACTTATTTTTACACTTGACCGTACTATCTTCATTTAACTCTTTCTAAGAACGCGTACTTAACGGTAAACAGCTGGTCACTGTCTCCAGGTTTGACTTTAACCTGTGTCGCAACTCGCAATGCAATTGATGCAATTTAGCATTGTCTGCGTGGGTTCCCTAGATCGAGATTAATCTTGCGCTCGAGTCTATGGTAGCTCTATATGTGATACCATATTATTCTTTAGCTTTCTTAATCTTTATTGTGTAAGGTCTTTACATAATTGTTATGAAATTGCCGTTATGTCGGAAGTCGGTAAGAGGTGGCAGCAATTTCGTAAATCATTTGGAATGATAATTTGATAATAGAACGAAGACATTTGTATTGATTTGAAAGAAGGTATTCTTCTGAACTGAATTTATGCCTAAACGAATTGTGATTCCAGGGTAAAGTTTTCCTTGTTTTTGTTCCTCGAATACATGCTCTTATTTAATCCGTTTATGCCTTAACATTCAATTGGGCTGTGGCTGTAATAAATCAGCTTCTAGATTGAATCTGGGAGCCGGGTTTACTGCTCGGCGACACGCGCGATACTATCGGCCAAAGTTGTACCATTTAGCCGCAAAACTAGGAAATTAACTTTTATTTTAGCGCAAAGCAATAGTTTATTATGTATTTTAAGTTTGCAAATTATTATACTGATACAGTTAATTGTTGCTTTACGTAAATTAAGAACTTAAATAAATTGCTCGAAGTTTTCGTCTTAACTTTATGTTATTTAGTTGTACTGTTGTATTGTATAAATGTGGTAATGACGTTTATTCGACGGCATGAGGGTCAATTTCAATTAACTTAAAGTCGTAAGAGTTTGGTATTATCGTCATATATCAGTCGTCAGTCGTCAGTTTAGTTGCATAGTGGCACATATGTGTCATTGCTACTTATTTCCAAAATATAGCTGATGCAGAGCCTATGCGTTGCCCGAGGAAAGAGCCAGCCCTATGGTCACCTGTGAATTTTGATAAATTTTTTGCCAGCATTATGGGCACCTTGCCCAACGACAACGATCTGGGCGATATTTATAAATATAGGTAGGTATTTAGGATTAGATTAAGGTAGTTTAAGGTTTTATATATAGGTATAATTTTTTAGATCTTGTAAATATGTATATTGATTGAATAAATAATATCTTAGCTGATGCAGAAAAAGTAACATGCATAAATCACCTAAAGGCCACGCTTACCATGATTGTGGGTGCATAGGTGAAAAAGGAATCAAAATAGTGATGGGTTGCTAGCTGCTTCGCTTATAACATGGTTCCTAATAATTTCACTACCTAATTCCCTCGATGGGCTTTCATCATCTGCGCGGGAACAGAAGCAACTACATTCTATTTATTTTCTTTGCTCTTAGACCAGCATGAAAAAAAAAACAACGGTAACAGCCAACACCATATTAGGTATGACATTGATATAATGCGATGATGTTATCTTCGCTTAAATCCACATATAACGTAGGCTCAATCCAGAAATGACAGACACTTTTACTAGACTACGATAAGCGTCGATGAATCATCTTCTAACTAGTACCTTGAAGCAGGACATTCGAGTCCAACAGGACCTGTGACAACGACAAAGTTAACAGTCGCTTCTCACGGAGATCGGTGGGAATTGCGATCAGACCCTTAACCATTTAAAACACCCTATCCCCAATAAGACAACAGTTTCAATCAAAACCGTATAATCAAGACACTTAGGTCTATATTTGATCATCTATCCTTTGGATTTAAGACGTTAGAATTCCAGTTCTAGATAACTACAACCCTCATTCTGATTTACATGTAATTTTATGCCTTTTATGGAAATGTCGTGTGCAAAATGTAGAGGATTAAATTTTGTACGTAACTGATATATTATGTACTGGTTGCGGCTTGACCACGAGCTCGCGCGAACGGCGATGCGGAAAACTAATACTCTATTCATTGCGCGCTCGAGACTCTAATCCCATAGCAGTTAATTGACAGCACACGCAATGTATGGAAATAACCGCACACGTACCTAGTAGTCGGGGCAGTCGGGCTGCCGTGCTCAAATTGACATTTTAACTAGCGCATCTTAAACAGAAACATCGCGAAAGCAAAACTGTTTTCCGATTGCACCCGGCAATCTTAGTGTATGTACAGGAAATAAACCATGGCCTAGTAATCTTGGTAGCAGTGCTTAGAAGCTTAAAATGTGGCAGGCGTGAAATAAGAGACGGGGTGAAGACAGCTGGACAAAGCTGAACACTGTCAAGTGATTAAATAAAACCGGCCAAGTGCGAGTCAGACTCGCGCACGAAGGGTTCCGTACCATCTAACTAATATTATAAATGCGAAAGTATGGATGGATGGATGGATGGATGGATGTTTGTTTGTTACTCAATCACGCCAGAACGGCCCAACGGATGTGGATGAAATTCGGCACATAGATAGAGAAAAGTCTGGAATAACACATAGGCTACTTTTTATCCCGGTAAATTGCGTAGTTCCCGCGAGATAGCGATAAACGAATTCTTTGCAGACGAAGTCGCTGGCAACAGCTAGTTATCTATAAACATCTATAAACCAGTGTAAGCAGAGCCCTGCTCCAACGCAAAATGTACGCAGTGTGGGGTCACTTTATATTGGTCATTGATACATACAGACATACATACATATTTACGGTTTTCGCAATTTTTCCTTTATCTGTGCTATGAGACGTTGCTTCGTACCAAATTTCAAGATTGTGAGTCCACGGGAAGTACCCTGTAGGTTTTGATTCCCTTGCGAGTTTCGAAAATTTGCGGAAATTTGCGGCATAAAACGGCTGTATCTTTTGATTGCGTTGGCTTAAAAGTTTGATTTTTCACAGCTCGCAGGGACAGACGACCTGAGTATTTGACATAAATTTCAGCTTGATACCTCCACGCGCTCCTGAGAAAAAGGGTCTTGACGGACGGACGGACAACAAAGTGATCCTATAAGGGTTCCATTTTTTTCCTTTTGAGGTACGGAACCCTAATAAGGATGAATGTAGAAAGAGATGGTAAATGAGATCGCGAGCGCCCGCGCTTTAAGCTAGCCATGCACGTACGAATTTGTCCGTCAGATCTGCCTGACAGATGTGTCTGGCGGACACATCCGTCAATGTGTGGCGAGAAATAAACACTGATTTGTCTGCTGACGGTTGGTATTGAGCACGATCAGCGGACAGATACCCGGCGGACAAATCTGTGTCTATTTCTCGCCACACATTGACGGATGTGTCCGCCAGACACATCTGTCAGGCAGATCCGACGGACGAATCCGTACGTGTAAGGCTAGCTTTAGACAGCAATAAACATGTGAATGGTCGTAGCTGCCTAGAGTTGCAACGTAAATAATTATTGCGGACATAACTATCAACATCTGTTTTTAATCTAATTCTATGCGGACGAAGTCGCGGGCAGAAGCTAGTAAGCTATAAGTCAACGCACGTAAAAAGAGCTCTGGGTGGCTATTGGAGGGGATCGTTTGCGCATCTGGTATAGTAGCGTCCTCCACCCCTCCCGCCAATTTGGTCCGTATTTCGCTCATGCGCAGCGCAGGTATATCGCATCGCTAGGAGCTCTTTTTACGTGCGTTAATTTGTACACGCTATGGATAGGTCTAATTTGTAATTCTAACTGCAGTATTCTACTAGTGAAATGAAAATGACCAAACAAAACGAACTAACGTTACAGTCATTACGTGTGAAACAGTGAATGCCATTACTGACGGTCATCTTAGATACTCGTATTTCTTACTATATTATAAAAGCGAAGTTTGTAAGTTTGGATGTTCGAATTTTTGTTGCTCTTTCATGGCAAAACGGCTGAACCGATTTCATTGAAATTTAGTATAGTGATAGTTACAGTTCCAGGAAAGGACATAGGATAGTTTTTATCCCGGAATATCGCGTAGTTCCCGCGGGATAGCGACGGACGCGGACGGAGTCGCGGGCAACACCTAGTTCTGACTAAGCTGCGACAAATCCGCATAGTCAGTTATCTATGGGTACTGTTTCATGAAGATAAAGATAAAGATAAAGACATGGCACGAAGAATGTGCGGTTTTCGAGCATTGACCGCCGCGCCGGCAAAAACTACCCGCAGTAATGAAGTGGCTGGCGAGCCATTACGTAACCACAATCATGTTTGGGTACTCATACAATTCGTTTAAAGTCACTGGCAAGCATAGATGTAGTAACTAATAGAGTGACAGTGTCACACGAAAAGTACATACATACATACATAAATCATGCCTTTCCCTCTTATTAATAAACGCTCCATAGGCGTCTGCTAACTTAGCAATCGTTTGTCCTTATCTGTCAAAGGTAAATGTCAAAGTGACAGATAAGGACAAACGATTGCTAAGTTAGCAGAAGCCTATAGAGCGATTATTAATAAGGGGGTTTATCCCTTAAGGGGTAGACAAAACTCAAGGTGATAAAACCTAAAGGCCATCACGTTTAGCATATTACCTACGCCCTAATATACCTACATATACCACCATATACCTACGCCCTAATATCATTTCAATAATGTGTGCAGATTTGGTTAGCCGTATTTAAGTAAAACCACTCTATCTGGTCATTACCTCTCAGGGTAACTACTTAGCAAACTTAAACTGAGAACTTAACAGTTCAAAGTTTTACCATAAACCCTTGTTTAGAGTGTAGGTACAAAAAGTATCAAAGATACAAACGCATATCTTTTTAGGCTTCGTTGCAACCGGGAAAAAACATATGTAGAGCCGACAATCGAATTCTAAGCAACATCTCGCATTCTCGATAAGAGTTTGCCTAAGCGGTTAATTCAAAGGCGTCAGTCAAGAGGGTATTGCTTAAAGATATCGCAATAAAATGTGAACAGCTAAGGAAAGAGATGCCAATCGATGCTATTAATCCAAGACGCCTATTCGATGCTCTCTAGGTGATATAAAAGCAATGCAAAAAGTTACCTTCGCAGAGTTACCTCTAAAATTTTAATCGCTAACATCATACGTACATTCAGCAAAAAAGCTTGTATCAAAAATCAAATTTTTAGGTTAGCTTATTTTGTCATTGAAATTGCAATTTTATGACTTGTGCACTATCATCATACCAAATTACACCAGCTTTATCTCCATTATTAAGTACGGTTGTGAACTACACCATCCATATTATTTTAAGTTTGTTTTACTACTTGTAACATGTAAAACCTTATTTTTGCATAAAAATCCGTGCAGCCGAGACGAGTGATTTAAACCACAAACCACCAAAATTCCTTACTTTGATTAAGTACTTACTTAGTAAGATTAAGCATCCTCGAAAACCACCATTGTCCCTTTCTAGCTCGTATTTTTTGAAAAAGATAGTGCTTTGCTTTAACCCTTGGTTAAACCGTAGTATGCCAGCCATGGTAAAGATTAAGTGCTAATTGGAAGATGGCGGCACTGGCGGCGTTTGACAGCATTCCAAAACGTCATAACTCTCTTCAAAAATAATGGACGTTACGCCCTTTTGCGTAAGGTCACGCAGCGGCTTAAAGCGGGCGAGTGTTTATCGTTTCGTTTGTTTTATTAAGAACAATTTAAATTGCATGCTTAGTGTATAAGCGCATGCGCAGTGCCGAGAATACTAAGATTCTTTGTCGCAAAGTTATTTATGAGGAGAGGAGATTAACGTTAAAACGTGTATCGCGTTGTAAATTTTGTGCGGACTTTACAGTAAACAAAGGAATGTGAAGAGAATTTAAAATTGAACGGTAATTTGGTAGGTATATTAGAAGTACAATCGGCGCTAGCTATTAATTTGCGGTTTTTTATTTCATAGACGTACTAACTATCTCAAAGTAAGTCCGATATAAATAGAATCCAAATCGAACCGTATCCCTTAAATTATCTGTTCAATTAGCTACCTAGTATTTTTTTTCTTTGAGAGCCGTCTGTCGAAAATTGGCCAGTAGGCTTGCATTATTATACTTAATTCCAATTTGAAAATACGAAATTCGAATCGTACCGCGACTTAAAGTGGTCACAATAGTTCTAAATTTTCTTCTTCCTTTCTTTCGTCTCCTTTATTTTATGTTAATATACAATTTTGTGAAAACTAACTTTACACAATGTCTATATAGTATGAACCAAAGTTTAACTCGCTTTCCGTCATCTGTGGGTTGCTAGTTTTGTCATTCTCTTTATCCCATCTTTATCTTCAGTATGAAAGGATGAACGTATTAGTTAGTTTCATTCTAATAGCACGTGCAATTTTCTCTTTCGTTTCAAATCGATCCATAATCAGGAATGTTTATTCGGCCAGACACTTTTTTGGGATGTTAGTGCCGCCCGACTGCGCACACGCAAACCGCATGGTCGCATGCATACCCAGCATGGCTAGCACGAATACCCGTCTTTTTCTTACTGTTCGTACTAGAAAGAGACGGGTATATCTCGTGCGCAATTCGTGCTATCCGTGTAGTCAAACACTGGCTTATAATTCCTGGGATTTTGAGGTTAAAAAGGTATTTTAGAGGTAGGTATACGTTAAAAGAGTGTATTTATAGTAAATAGAAAGAGGAAATGTAGGTAAGGCGAAGAGCATAAGGTATTTATAAGTATAAATTTACAAACTTAAACCGTGGGAATCAAAGACCTATAAGTGTTCAGAGTACTTCCCGTTGACATAGAATTATACAATTTGCCAAGAAGTCTGACTTCACAACACAAGTAAATGAGAAAATCCGAAAATTAGAATAGCTGTATTTTTATACTTAATCCAACAAACTTGGATGAAAATGTAAAACAACACCAGGTCTGGCCTCCCCCTACCTCCCATTGCTACCACCGTAGAGCCTCCTAAATCTCCTTACTCAGCGTCCCGGCTTGCAGCTCGCTTCTCTGGTTAGCTGTTAATCCATATCACAGGCAACAAAAAAGTTCGTTCCAAAAAAAAGCGACGGGTTGCTACCCGAGAGTGCCGGCAGAAGTGAAAACAGCAGCTTAGATTAGATTTTAATGTTGTAACCTCCATGATGCTCAAGACGCGTACTGTACTGGCTGCTTACAAAACAAAAACGTATATACGTATTATCTATATTGACAGACCACTAACCTTTGATCTGCGCTAGATACCGACAGGAGGCCGAACACAGTTCGAGTTCGCCCGAATGGTTCGTGATAAAGCGAACTGTCTGTCCACACAACATGCCTCGATAATGGGCGAACCTAATGTGGCCGTAGCATAACAATGTGCTGATGCACTATTACTTTTTTTTTTTTTTTTTACTTCAAAAGTCGAACGCGATTCATTCGTATTTCAAAATAAGCTCTTAGAGAATCTGATATTCTTACTTAAACTCTCCCTCCGCCTTACGCCTGAAGCGAGTTTAAAATTTTTTACCCATCTCAAAAAGTGTTCAACGCCGGTAAAAAAGTTTTTACTTTAAAAAAAATGAAAGAAAAGTCCACATGCATGCCCAATTGCCCATTGCCTGTGCCTTTGTCGCCATGCATTAAATAATTGTGTCGGTATATAGAGCGTGGTGCCATCATCACGAAACTAACATTCTGGTAAACACTGAGTCATTAGATACAGTTATTAACTCGATCATTCTGATTGCTTTATGCGCACGACTTGTAGGAAATAATGAAATCGGGTAATGTCATATTATACACACATGCTGTTGCCGGTGACTTCGTCTAAATCATTTACCGCGGGAACTCAGCATTTTCGGGGATAAGAGTCCAGCCTTACCATGACGTCTTAATGCGATTCGGTTCCGAATCAACGTTGAATCGCTCGCTGTCGGTGTTCTGCCTTTTCGCCGATTTTTTTTTGATCGAATTTCATTTGGCAACCAACGTTTCACCGAATGTTCACTTTGACAACTGACAATTGGCAAATTTTTGTATGCCAACCTCTCATTTGGCCGAATTTTCATAAAGACGAATATCATTTTGATTTTAAACTTTTAGAATATCTTTCACATGGCAAATGTCACACTAGGCCGAAAAAGTCTTATGATTAATTTGGATTAATTTAGGTTTAGGTCATGTTTGTTTTAATTTATAAACAGTCTTTATTTTACCTTCGAATGTCTTATTTTTTACTAATGGTTATGTAGTACCATTTGGCTACATAAAAAAAATCATTTTAATAAGTGTCCATGTAAAAAAAAAAACAAACGTTGAGTTGGCAATCGATAGGTTGGGAAATGAAACTAATCATTTTAACAAGTTGCCATATGATGATTCGGCAAAATGAAATTCGGCCAAAAGTTGGTTGGGAAGTGAAATTCGGCAATAAAATTTTCGGCAAATCAATAGAGAACCCTCGCTGTCAGATCCATACTAGAAGTGTCAAAAATGACAGCTAAAGCGTAAAATTGAATCGCATTATAATACCTCCTGGTAAAGCCCCAGGTTATATCGGTGAGTCAACTAAATCCGATAGAGGTTTCGCTTGAAAGAGTAAGAAACGTCCGTAGCCTTACAGACATCGATCCAACGTCAACCTCAGATCAAAACAAATAAACATAAGATTGTGAAACGGGAAGTTACACTATGTTTGGGCGTGAAAAGCAACGCAGCCGGTAAATTACTGGCATTTGGGGTATTAATTATATCTTGAGCTGGCAACAAATTAAAAAAAAACATTAAAAAACCCTGAGACTAAAGACCAAAGTCCAGACAGACAGCTACATTTGTAACAATAATTTGCTGTGTCTAAAGTGTGTAAAGCCTGGGAAAAGCTAGACAGCAAAATACAAAAGCGAGCTTCCTCCGCTGTGCGATTTATATAGCGTATTTAATAAACATTAATTTATTACGGCAATTACGTATCGGGCTGCGGCTGTACGAGAATTTTGCCTCGGCCCCTTTAAAATGCTAAGAATTATGAGTACTTACCGACCTTAAGCTGGAAACTCAGCCTTTTTTTAGACGGCTTAAAATAGACTGGCATTTGCCGAGATTAATTTACAAGCGAAGCCTTGCAAAGTCTGAGTATTCGGTTTTTAAAATTTCAGTTGTTTTATTTAACGTTTTAACACATTTGTTAAGAAACCGGCATATGCTTGCGAAGAAATTCAAAATTCAATGAAATTCAATGTGTTAAATGGTGTGGTTTCCAATTCGCACTGTGGCCGCCTGAAAACTATTTGCTCAAGCCTACTTATTGTTAGAGGAGGCCTGTGCCCAGAGCAGTGGGATTTTCTTATATAGATCTACCTTTATAGGCTGGAAATGGATTAATGATACAAGAAGTCTTAAAATTATTCTGGAATACCTAATTCAGCACGTCGTGGTTGGGTTAGTTTGATTGAACTCTCCTATTGGTTTTTCATCGTAATTTTGAATTTAAAATTAAGTCTTACATTAGACGCTGTACGCTTTAAGCGTCGACTAATGTAAGGAAACATTACGTTTCTCAACTGCGATTTATAAAAAGATCCTATAAATAATTTCCATGTTTCAAATTCCGAACACCAACCTGAAGCATTAATCCCACATAACCTATCCTGTCGATTTATTCCTTCTAAATTCTGTACTTTTTCCTTAATTTCGTTTCCCTACCTTTACGCGTCTGTGGCAATACGCAAACCGCGCGAGCCAGAAAAAAAAACCAGAAGAAGAATACCTATTTCCGTAGCTAGAGCTCTCCGACTAAAAGTCGCCCACCACTAAAAAGCTGTGAGGCGATCGAATTAATTAATAATTTAATGATAGTACGATATAAGTACTAACTAAAGGGATTTCGTTGCTCTATAAATTGTATACCTATTTCCGTAGCTAGCCTTACCCCCGGGCCACATTAGCGGGCGAAGGATAAAAAGTTCGAGTTCATATAACCACGAGCTACGTGGTCACACTTAGATCGCGATAAAAACTTCGGGCGAACTATGTCGCGCAACTCTGAATTTCGCGAAAAAATGAACCAGAGCGCAAAGAAACAAAAAGATAGAGGAAACGTTAGCTTTGTTTTGTTTGTTTGTAAATAATTATTGAAATGTCACTTGTCAAAATTGACGTACATTTCAGAAATTTCAAAGTACGAAGTTGCACGAACATGAACTCTGTCGCGATAAAATCCTTTGATCTGCGCTAGATACCGACAGGAGCCCGAACACAATTCGAGTTCGCCCCAATGATTCGCGATAATGCGAACTGTCTGGTCCACACATGCCGCGATAGGGTGAACCTTCGCCGAATCCCGCTAATGTGGCCGTAGCATTAGACTATAGGTATAAATAAAAAGTAGTGGGCAAGGAAGCATGTCAAATCGATACCATCAATTAAGAATATTAAAAATTGTAAAGCATCGCTACCGTGGGAGTCTGTAATTACTCTAATTACCCTCAGTAAATATTGACTCGGTGTGACAACCATCCGTGTTTAGTCGTAATCGGCCATCGATCGCCATCATTACGCCAATCGATTATTTCTATTCGATTAGATGCATCGATTGCAGGAAATGCATGCGCTAGTGGGTTATTATGGTTAACTTTTATTGTTGTTTTTTATTGTGATGGAAAAAAGTGTGTAATTTAATGTGAAAGCCTCGGGGGATGATTTTGCTACTTTTTTAACTCTGCAACCGCGTGCTCGCTTCTTAGTTATGTTAATAATAGACTTCGTTTTATTCTGCGAAAACATATTTTTCTGTTGTAAGTTTTTAATTGCCATTTCCACCTCTACGCCCGCAATCACGCAAAGCGTGACTTTTGGGTCTTGTTATCCTAGGCTCTGTCTACCCCGTAAGAGATAAAGATGTGATTTATGTATACATATATGTAAGTTTTTAATTCTAGCTTTTTGCCAAAAAAAATTTTTTTTTTCATTTACATCTGCGCCGTGTGAACTTCCCTTGCTAGTAATTTATAGTCAAGAAGTATATTTAGCGTTAAAAGCTTTTAAACACCGATTGGTTTGCAATTTTAATGTCCACTTAAAACCAACCTCTTCAGAATGCTTCCTGGCATACAAGTAAAACCGGGAGCCTAAATTCCATAGACCGTTTAGCAGCTTTGCACAAAGACGCATTCCAAATTTGAAATTCCAAAATGGCAGCGCGTCAGGTAACCGTTCGGTTTTACGAAAGCGCATGCGCGACACTGCGTTCGGTGTTGCTAGAGCAACAATTTTTATTAGGTACCTCAATAAAGAACGGAAAATTAACCATGTGTTTTCAGCGTGTTTTCAGCAGAGCTTGATCAGATGCTGATCTAAAGTATTGTACTCAATTGTACCGACTAATTCAGATACAATGGCCTTAGCGCTTTATTGTTCTACTGAATTTGATATAGGTACTCAATGAGCCAATGTTTCTTACTTAAAAAAAATCGTAGCATAAATTAATACCTACCAATGAAAGTGTCCAACTGATCCACAGAACTGATTAATAAACTATTATCAGTTCTCTGTGAACTTATCAATATCCATCTTTGTATGCGCAATAAACCAATGTAGAGCAATGATTTAGTTACTTATCACGAAAAATTTTACCAAAAAAATTGAATTAATAGTCCCACAAAATACGGAGAACCTAACTGCATGGCAACACCACGCGCGACACTGCGTTGCATCGTGGTGCGTTGACCGGCTTGACCCGCGGCGAGGTCAAGCGGTCAGCGGTGTTAGGGCGCGCCTACACTACCGCTACTTACTCTATTCTAAGGTGTTGTGTTGGTAGCCCTGGGCTATCACGGGAACGTGGGAAAGTGTGCACGCGGCTTAGGATGTAGGCTCCGCAAATAGATAAATTGCATGTCTAAATAATGAATGAGTAACTGTGAGTCGGTTGGTCGTGGATATCGTGGAATATGTGTTGTATTTAAATAGATACGCGGTAATGAGACGCATTTAAGATTTGTCAGTGTTGTGGTTGTAGTAAGGAACAGGTAGAATAGAAAAATAATAAATAAATTGTCTTGGGATTCGTAACAACAAGTGACCTAGTCCAAAACTATTTCACTTGGACCTTAGTAATGGGCAACGGGTAAACACACTTATTTATGTACGTCTTCCAGATCAACAATGACAATAAGTTACGTGTAAGCGAATTTTACTATGAGAAATCGTTAATCGAGCTAACTCATAATCATAATGATACTTTTGTCTGCACCACGACAATCGTAGCGCTCGTATATTGCTTCGTTGTCGGTTATTGTTACCATGTGGTGCGTATTCTTAACAAATTCCAACCGGACCAGGCTATTAATTAAAGCTTCGGAAGCAATGAAAGCTTTTCAAACATTAAACAGGTATAGCTACGAGTAATTAACTAGAAAATAATTGCAAAGTTTAATTGCGATAGAGCAAAAATAAAAGCAATTAATTTAAATTAACATAAACATAACCTGATGTCCGCAAATAACTAATATTATTACGCAATTTTTAACTCTTTTTTTTTCTCATAATATTATAATTGCAGTAGACGATTTTAAACTATAAATATTAACGCGGCCATAAAATATTAATTAGCAATCATACTAAAATGTTACGGCTTCATTACACGCATATATTGTCTTGTAAATTATGCATGCATTAATCCGGCGAGACAGATGAGGCCCGATTAATCTCCGACTTCTCCGAGCGGCGCCTGCGACGCGATAATCGGAAGCAACAGGGCTGGCGGCAGAGAGAAATTGATTTAAAAAAATGGCAGAAGAAGTGTGTTTTTGAGCCTTCGTGTTGGGATTTCTATGGTTGTGGAAGATTACAAGAGTTGCACCAAGATATTATAACAATTGTTTGACGTATGTATTTTATAAGGTTTCCTGTCTACCTATACAGCAAAATAGCCATTTTTTATTATTGCTACTTATAGTAACGCGGTAAAACTCACACTATTATCTATAGGCTAGGCTTGAAGTGTTTCGGTTTTATTTTTTTGTATGAAATTAGTTTTATTTAATACATGACAAGAAACTTTGCAAAATCCCCGGAGCCCCTCTTTTGCCCGAATTTCAAATGCCATAATGTAATGTTTGCCATAACCCTTTTTTTCTCTGAAACTGTAATTTTTTCAGGAGCATTGTAATGGCAATCCTGTAGAACTCTATAGGTTAGGTTAGGTTTGTTTCATAACAATCCTGAATAATTAACAAATAAAGAGAAAAAAGGGTTATGGCAAATGATCATTATGGCAAACAATACATTTATGGCATATGAAATTCGGGCAAACGATAGAGACCCCCATCACTATTTTGATTCCCTTTTCTACCTATATATACCTACCCACAATCATGCTAAGCGTGACCTTCGATCTTTTCATTCAACAGAGTATCTATAAGTAGATCTGATGTCTAGCAGAGTGAGAACAAAAACAGCAAGGTGGAAAAGGACTTGTGTGTTTGAACGTGCAACATTATTTTCCTGTGAAAAAAAAATATTTATGAATTGGCAACCCTGGCTATCAAAGTGACGTGTGATGCGCACGTTCCTTTATAACAACGAACGTCTCTTTGAAGATGGTGGGACAAATTAAAATTCAATTGCCTTTTACGCGTCCCATGAAATTTTATATGTAATTAAAAACAAGGTAATTATTCCTTGGGAGCATTTATTATTCTTTTAATATATTTTATATTTATACGATATACAGTGTTTCCGATGGATGGATCAAAGGAAACTGAGCATTGGTCTCAAATGCGAATTAAGTCACAACCAATACAACAATAATGTTGTGAACAATGTCAAAATTATATAAGTATTTCTTCATGAATTATCATACTAATTCTTCAAACACTAACTAACTCCGTCTAATTTTATTAATTCCAGTTTTAAATATTTCAAAAGTATTTACTGCGTGGCTACGAAAGCTTACGGTTTACGGTTTTTGTTTTACGGACATTAACATACCTTATATACTTGCGCTTTTTTAGCACTTATTTTCGTTTTTTAAAACATTTACTATATATGAGTTTTGGAGTACAGGGTACTTACTACTGAGTTAAGTGATACGACGTATGTATTTCAAGAGTTGATTATTCTGCTACGGTTCTAGAAGAAAGAGAAGAGAGTGGTGCTTGGTGCAGCGCCTCAGAGAACCCCCCCCCCCCGTTCTGAGCGACCCCCCTCCACTCCCCTCCTCCCCCAGTTCCGTTCAGAGCGAATGGGGATGCTTTGCGCCTGCCTCGACCAATCAGTAGCCCGATCTTCATTAGAAGACCGGGCCAGTGTTGCTAGTACAATAATTATAATATCCCTTGGGAATGGGTAACGTTTATGACGCCACAGAGTTATTATCGAAAATTTGAGCACTAAATTTACCAGCTGCAATTACAAGTTAGTTTGACAAACGATGATGGCGCCGGCGCCTCTGATGATAATGATAGTGATCGTCTAATGACCCGACAGGAGATACGATCGGTTATGTTTACGCTTTTAACCTCGTTTCGGGGTATTAATGAAAGTATATTAGTAAATTGCCGGGCGCCTGCGGTAGTGAATGAGAGCGATTTGAACTGTCTAACCCACTTGTTATTATGATGGCCGAGTGGTTTGATCCACCGCCGCTAAAGATTGTGGACAATGGTGTGACAAGAAATAAATAAATAATCATAGAACAATTTACGCCAACACATAGTCCCAAACATTCCAGAGCTGCTGCTGATATTATTGAATTTGATAATTTTAAACATTATTCGATACAGATACCAAAAAAATCAGCCAAGAGCGAGTCGGACTCGCGCACTGAGGGTTCCGTATTAAACCAGTGTAAGCAGAACCCTGCTCCAATGTAAAATGTACGCAATGTGGGGTCACTTTATATTGGTCACTGACATAGACATACATACATATTTACGGTTTTCGCAATTATTCCTTAATCTGTGCTATAGGACCTACCTTCATACCAAGTTTCAAGATTCTGAGTTCACGGGAAGTACCCTGTAGGTTTTGATTCCCTTGCGAGTTTCGAAAATTTGCGGCATAAACGACTTTTTCTTTTGATTGCGTGGGCTTAGAAGTTTGATTTTTTCACAGCTACAAGGGGCAGTGGACCTGAGAATTTGATATAAATTTCAGATTGATACCTCCACGCGTTCTTGAGAAAAAGGGTCTTGACAGACGGACGGACGGACGGACAACAAAGTGATCCTATAAGCGTTCCGTTTTTTCCTTTTGAGGTACGGAACCCTAAAAAGAACTAATTCAATTTATGCCGAAAATGCTTTACATCGTTGTAAAAGAGCTGATACTCTTCAAACTGCTGGACCGTTTTTTATCAAACATGGCTAAAAAGTGGCTATGAACCATTTTTTTCAAGCATCATGACAAGGAAACTGGCTTTCGAATGAGAAACACACACACACACACACACACACACACACACACACACACACACACAGAGAGAGAGAGAGAGAGAGAGAGAGAGAGAGAGAGAGAGAGAGAGAGAGAGAGAGCGAGAGAGAGACATCGACGTCCAACTTTAAACTCCCTCTTTTTACATCGGTGGTTAAATAAGGTGGCAACGGCATGGTAGACCAAAACGGACATACGAAATATTATAAACGGGATGTGAACCGCGATTACCTTTATTGAGCTCCCGATATTTCGATACAGTTGCATGTATCATGATCACGGGTAGACTGTATCGAAATATCGGGAGCTCAATAAAGGTAATCGCGGTTCACATCCCGTTTATAATATTTCGAATGAACTTAACCGTGAATCATCAAAACGGACATAAGATGATAAGTGACATAATGTAACAATTGGCCGAAGAATGGAGGATATAGGGTGAGGTTTCTTACTAGGTCTGACTGACGATAAAAACCACGAGAAAGGCAGTTTTATCCGCTCTTGCTTTCCTCTCGAGAACTGTTACAATGCAACGGAACTGCAAACGCGACGTACGTCCGGGAAATCGGTCCCTCGCCCGGCTCACCTAATTTAAAAAGTTGTCAAACCATAAACGATGTCGTGCAAAAAGTGACTGGCCAGTAACGTTTACATATTAATAGATCACTCAGTTATCCGGACATGGGTTTACACTAGTAAATATACTGTTACAGTGTTGTCTACTAAATCAAACTAACTTGGTCTTAGAAATGGCGTTAAGGATTGTGGAAGACATTTGATATCTTCAAATGGTGTTGGGCGCAATTCTCCGTTTGTCTTTGATCTGTTGGTTGGAGTTGTACTTGAAATCTTAAAAAGGCTATCCTACTAATATTATAAATGCGAAAGTTTGTGACGAGGTGATGATGTGACGATGTGAGTGAGTGAGTGTGTATGTTTGTTCCTCCTTCACGCTAAAGCGACTGCACGGATTTGGATAAAATTTGGAACGAAGATAGCTGGTACCCTAGATTAAAACATAGGCTACTTTTTATCCCGGAAAATAGCATATTTAGTTCCCGGGGGATAACCATAAACATGTCAATTGCTAATTCTACGCAGACGAAGTCGCGGGCAGAAGCTAGTTTGTTAATAAATCTTACCCAACAAGGTACCTACTGAACCGATTTTTACCAAACATAGCTAAGAACCACCGCGGGAAAATGGCTTTTGAATGAAAAAAAACTGCATCGAAATTAGGGCTTGCACTCCGAGATTCCGGAATCTCGTAATTCCGGAATCTCGGACGATTTTGAACGATATTTCAATTCCGGAATTGATCAACTCAATATCGATAATTCCGATATTGATAAATTTGGGACAATTTGCGAAATCGGTCCGGTTGAGAGCTACGATGCCACACACACACACAGAGAGAGAGAGAGAGAGAAAGAGAGAGATAGGCGTCAAACTTACAACACCCCTCTTTTTGCGTCGGGGGTAAATAATGCGAAGATGAGCTCAAGTTATAACTTAAGTGGTTTTTGTTATGGAGCTCAGATTATTATGCAAGAACTGCAGTTACAGCTTTACTGCATTTAAGGTAGTTAAAGTTCATTAGCCGTGGCAAAGCAGGAAATCGCACATCGCGAGTTATTATTAAGTACTGCTAGTAAAATACCAAGTATTCGCCATTACCTGAACGCTCGTGTTGTGCTAGTGGGGTCAATATTAGCCATGCCAATGAGAAGAGAGTTTTTTTTTTCTATTTTATATGTTACTAGCTGTTGCCAGAGACTTCGTCTGCAAAGAATTCGTTTATCGCTATCCCGCGGGAACTACGCAATTTTCCGGGATAAAAAGTAACCTATGTGCTATTCCAGACTTTTCTCTATCTACGTGCCGAATTTCAGATCCGTTGGGCCGTTCTGGCGTGATTGAGTAACAAACAAACATCCATCCATACTTTCGCATTTATAATATTAGTTAGATTAACCTGAACGCTCGTGTTGTGCTAGTGGGGTCAATATTAGCCATGCCAATGAGAAGAAGAGAGATTTTTGAAGTGAAAACTTCTTTAGGGGCGCTGAGCGCTTTTTGGGATGGGTAAAAAATGTTAAACTCACGTCAGGCGTAAGACGGAGAGAGAGTTTAAGTACCAGGATATCAGATCCTCTAAGAGCTTATTGAGGTCCAACATCCACGTATTACATCTACGTACTAGCTGTTGGTAGTGACTCCGTCTGCGCAGAAGTCGCTTATCGCTATCCCGAGGAATCTATGTAATTTTCCGGGATAAAAACTATCTTATGTCCTTCCTCGGGACTCACACTATGTGTGTACCAAATTTCAACTAAATTGGTCCAACGGTTTAAGCGTGAAAAGGTAACAGACAGAGTTAATTTCACATTTATAATATTAGTAGGGATTTCAATAAATTAAATACATTTTGTTTTACTTTTGTGAAAGAAAATTTCAAACGTTAACATAGGTATACAGTTCCCGGCAAACATCTTGAGCCTGACCTTAAAAGTACATGCGCGAACTTACCCCTTCCACGTCGCCCTAGTTTAAGAGGCTGACAACACCTAATTTTGTTGAAATTGATGTTATTTAAACACTTTTTTAAAAAATACAAAAAAAATATAATGTTAATTTTCATCATATTTCAAACACGTTAGACGGGCTCAATACATAATTGAACAAAATCGGCTCGATAGAAAATAATTGCAAAGATTGGTCTTAAAATCACCTTTAAACGGTTCTATGTCTTTATTTTTTCGACGTATGGGTCTGCAATTAAAAACATAAAGTCAACATATTCATACCTAAACGGCTAACGAGTCATATTTCACTAATAATCCATACTTTTGTTTATTTCTTATGATTTGTGTCTTATTTGGAAGATTTTAGACGCGCGCCAAGCTGCCGGAATAGTTTCTTCTCTTTCACTAACAGGCACGTAAACCGTATGTGTGAAGAGTGGCGCTGCTCCAGGTCATTTGCTGTTGACAGCGCCTTAAAGAGTTTTGCGTAAACTTTAAAGTGCTGATGTAATCGCTCAGGTATCTATGGGGTGGTTTCTTAAAACCAACCTATTAAATACCTACTTAAGCGAACTCAGAATGTCGTCGAACTAAGTTCGTTTGCTAACCTCGGCCTCGGCTAAATTCTTCAATGACTTCGTCTCAGTAGAAATGTAAAATACTTACCCTTTGTAACTCCATGCGCGTGCGCACTGCCTTCTAAGAAAACTAAACAATACTATGACATAACGTGCGAGTCTCGCATTGTTCAGCTTACGAGCTGTAAGGGTTATGGAAAAAGCTCGAGGAATGCTAAGCTTTTGAATAGCTTAGTGCTTTTGCGGTATGTTTTTTATGTTAGCTTTGTTGTTAGGTGAAATGTGCGGTAATATTTAGCATCTCTAGGCCCGATTTTACAAAGCACATGCGTAAAAATACCACTCGAATGTCAACTTTACGGTATGGCTAGTGGTAACCCCCAACTTCGTATGGGTCCCGCGGGAACGTTACGTTTTCCTGGGATAAAAAGTAGTATGTGTTAATCCAGAAAATTTAAAACTTTACATTGCTAATAGACCGCCAAGGGCTCTTTTCCGTGTATTTTTTTTAAACTACCAGCGCATTCGGAAAGACCAACATTGCCAAGAAGAATGCGCCCCAAGAAAATTGTCAGAAACTCATTTTTTTCAAAATAAAATAAATTTACTACAATACTTCAAATTTACTTAACTTAGGTATCATCTTTCTATTAAAAAAAAACGCATAAAAATCCGTTGCGTCTTTAAAGAAAGATCTAAGCATAGGGACAGACAGACTGACACAGGCAGCGGAAAGCGACTTTGTTTTATACTATGTAGTTATTTATACGAGGGATGCATAAGGTCCCCAAGTAAAGTAGGTACCTTACCTATTTATATATGTATTAAGTAGTCTATATGTAGAGATTAGGTACTCTTTATTATCTTAGTACAGACGACAAATAGTGTACATAATATGTAGTTCCACTCAATAAAACATCGTCATGATTTGAGTTTCGAAACAAAAATTATCATTTGTTTTTTTTTACGTTAATACTGGTAATAACAATTAATTCAGAATCCCAGTTGCCCATTACGTGTAATTAAATAACCATTGAAAATGCGAGTAACCGCAATCCGGTGAAAACTTTCGTTTTCTCTTGAAACTGTATCTCTACTTATCGAAATGATATGGTATTATGGAGCCAGCCTGGCCTTGGCTGTTAATGTATGAAAGTGATACAGAATACACATAATATATAATAGTAACTCAGATGCGTTCTAAGAATTAAATAAACTTACGCGAGTAACTCACGATTATATCGGTACCCTCTTTCAAGCTCGTTTTACATACATAAATCACGTATTTATCCCTTACGGGGTATACAGAGCCTAAGGTAACAAGACCTAAAGGCCACGTTTAGTATATGATTGTGGGATTTGTGGGCGTTAAGAAAAGGGGAATTAAAATAGTGATGGGTTGCTAGCCGCATCGCCTATAACATGATTCCCAAGATTTTCGCCCATTTCCTCGATGGGCTTTTTCTTTACTTAGCTCGTTATATTATTGGTAAAATACGTGCATTGTGTTTGTGAGTAGACGTCGTAGTCATTTAAGCAATTAAATCAAGGGAATGTTAGTAATTGCCACTAAACTTTGCAAAAGTTTTCTCTCCTATATTTGTGTTACATACTCTATCAAAATCAAAAACTATTAATACTTACTTTCTTAAACGGTTTCTGCAATATCAGTGAAACGACAATGTAGTCAAGTATTAACGTCGGAATTTACTTTAAGTACTATACGTCATTTAATTTAGAATGAGAAACCACAATAGCATTATATTGCGCCTGGTCAACTATTTCCTACCTAGCAAATAGTACAGTGCAATAGTTTGGCAGCCGCAAAATAAAATTGTTTTAATGTCACTTTATTTGCGTGTTGTCAATTGTTACTCTAGTACAAACTGTTAAGAGATTGCAGTTCACGAACCGCAATATAATGTTGTTGTGGTTTCTCATCCTAAATTAAATGAAGTATAAACAAACATCAATACAGGATGTTAATTCAAGTTTGATATAAAAATAATTTTTACTCTAACAACACAACTTTAAAATACAACTATTAACCTTTTACCTTTACCTACTTGCATATACAATCTCAGTGGAATTACATATCTGTTTCGTATCTATTCCTTCCCAAACATAAAAAGTAAACACATACAAGTATGATTATATTATGATAATCGAGTATCGGTAAATTATACTAAGCACAGACTACGAAGCAAAAGCAAGCACTTAATGAATATTCCATACGTGATGAAACCTCAAGTGTCCCAGTGTGTACAACTTAACCGCATTGTCTATGCTAATTGCTTGCAGACTGCAGCGCGGGACGCATTATGTTGGCACCACTGCTTTTATTTGACTTTTCAAGTTCCATAAGCTCGGCAAACAACGCGATGTCAATGCACTGCGAAGCTTGAAACTTTAGCTCGCTGTTCAATGTCTACGTGTCTTCCGTTACATAGTGTTCGAAATACAAAGTCTTTTGAATTACCTACCATTGTAGAGTCGAGCTAACGAAAGTTGAGGCTAGAATCGCGCGAAAATTTTGTGTGCTGTAACCTATAGTTTTGCTTGACTACTTATTACTTACTTACTTAAGGTGCTCATTAACGGTGATGCCTATATAGCAGTGATATATTTTCTCTTAAATTCATTTTTTTCACATTACCAAATTATCACCACATACCGATCCAAAACCGGCTTTAGCCCTAAAGGGACTCCAATTAAAAACGTACACTATTGCAAACGTACCCCTGAATCGAAAAATTATTGCTCCTGCCTTATTTTTGAAAAATCTATCCATCGACATCTCAATGGGAACGATCATTATAGGAAAAGCATTTTTTAGATATAACATGCAACCTTTTTGACTAATTAACTAATAATACTTCCTCATTGTTCCAGGTTATCGGCCCTCCTGATCACCGTCGCAGCGACATGCGGAGCGCCATCATCGTCCTCCAGTCATGACAACAACCTCACCGACGACAAGAAAGAACCAAGCACGCACGAGCTCCTCAGTTCACTCGGCCTAAAAAAGCTAAAGATACCAGCCGCTCACCACAGAAAAAGATTAGCGGAGCAAGGCAGGCGACACGCCACAGGAGATTCTAGAATGTTCGTGATAAAACTACCCCCAAATACGAGCTATTACACGCATTCCGACCCCGCCCCAGCAGCAGCGAGAACGCTCCCCCTCCAAATGACGGGCAACGGAAAACCGGCCAGAGTGTATCATTGGAACCTGCCAGTGCTACAAAAACTAGCCAAGGACAGACCACAAGCGAGATTCGACGACGACATCGTCGATGTAGAAAGCACCCCGACGTGGCCAAAAGGCGCGAACAACCATCCGAATGCGATAGACGCTTTAGCGTACTACGTTCCCGCCAAAAAGCCGTCGTTCAGGAAATATTATTCGGGCAACGGCAAACCGAAGTCGTTCTACGTTCTCGAGAAGAACAAAAATTCCGCGCAATACCATAGACTGCTGCCATAATTGTTTTTAATTTCATGTTTAGTCTATGGCCGGCCGTAAATTAGGAATAAAAATACGTAAAACTTGACACGTCTACGATGTAAACGTTTGCAAGTATCACGTATTTTGAAGATACTTGTTTTGCCTTCTTTATTTTTTTTCTTAACGCTGTAGCTATTGGCAGGTTTAAAACTTACTGGCTAGTAAGAATTAATTTTAGAAGAACTGATGAGCGACAGTCTTAGGTCTATTAGGTACATGTTTAAATAATCAATAATCATCAATTGCCATCAGGGGCCTCACCATGACGTCCTAATTTTCCGCCTCAGTTCAAGTTTTAGCTGTCACTTTTAGTATGAATCTAACAGCGAGCAAACCTAAACTGAATCGCATTAAGACGTCATGGTAAGGCCCCAGGTAGCTGTACAGGGTGATCAAAACCAAAAACAGGCACTTAAGTGATTACCAATACGATCGTGGTCCGGTTTCAGATTTTTTTTTCGTTGCATCTACTTGCCGCTACATTAGAGTAAAAAAGTCCGCGTCTGAATTTCCTTAGTTTTCTAACGATTTCCACCCATGTGTACTTAAAATATCGTGTATAACGCACTAAAGCAGCTTCTCACGGAGCGGCGCAATTTATTATAAACTGTTTTCTAGCTCAATGCGTATAATTAAAAAGCGATTAGTGGCTGTCGTGTAACCAGTTCGTGAAAACTGTCCTCTGATCTATCGCCTATTGAAGTTTTTATGCTAAAATTCAAGTTAAGTTTACTTGCACTGATTGTTTTGCATAAAGTAATTAATCCTTTTTTTTCTTATTTTTGACGAGACTTTGGTCACTCCAGGTGATCATGTCAGCCTCACGGGTGCCCACACAATTCCCTATTCGAGGGACAAATCAACGAATGATCGGGCACTTAGGGCTCTCAGCATATTTTTCCTGCTACACAAGCTTTTTTGTTGACGTACTCGATAACTGCTTTTTAAACTTCAAATCAATCCGGCCACTAGAAGTGGATCATAGACTCGGTTGCAAAATTTGAAGCAAACGAACAAATATGGAAATAATACGAAAGGAAACTAAAGAAAATCTGTTACATACAAAACAGTTACGTCCGTGCTAGAAAAAGTTTTATGCACACGTTCAAATGGAGAATAAACAACTTATCTACACATAAAATAATGTTGATATCAATTTAATTGGAGAATTAAAATTAATGCAGATCTCGTTAACTAGAAAAACCTACTTATATTAAAATAATTATGTATCCCACATGAGACCTGCGTCTACGATTTATCACTTAGACTACTTGGAGGTTTATTTCAACCAGAGGCAGTGACCTTTATTACCTTTTGAAAAGGCTCTAATAAAGTACATTACTCGTAGTTATGCTGACTGGCTGCAAACGACAATGTCTTGGTTTCATCTTCATTTTTTTTTAAAACTTAAGTCCTTAATTTGAAGTCAAACAGCTTTTGCAAGTATTATTTCTGAATGCAACTAATTCAGCGCTGCTTACATAAAATTTATCTTATTTATTTTACGAATAAGAATAAAATGGAATGAATCGAGTTCCATTGCTCCATAGGCAACCTAATTTAATTTGTACCTTCAATTAAACTTCCAACTCTAAACCACTGCCGTGTCTAAAAAGACTGGCCATCGCACGAAAAATATTGACTTTTTTTAAATCTTTATTTGTATCTGTAATTTTCAATCTAGTGACTGTCTTTTGTAAATAAATAAAAATAGCTTATACTAGTACACTTTTAATATTTATCGATTCGTTTAAAAGTTTTCTGATAATTTAGGTAACGACATGACAATTGAGACTATTACGGTATCCTCTTACTTACCTTTAGTGGTATTCAATGGTCTCAACAGCCATGCCGATATCTAAGACAGAAACTTTTGGAACAGTCCCGCTAAACGCATAGGTGCATAAATAGGTGCTTAGTTATAATAAGACTGCGACACGAATTTAAAATAAATATAATTGCGGTACTATACCGAGCTAATGTAATGAAAGGGATGATTAATACACATGAATTGTGAAAATATTTTGTTAGACCCTTGTGCACTTTTGAGCTGTTTCTTTTGTAACGAATTTATTGTGTCACTTAGAATTTAAACTGGTGCAGTTAGATGCAATAAAAGAGTCCACATTTGTAGCGAAAAATGAGGAGTATTCTTGCTATAGTTGACATAGAGAAAAAAAGCTTTTTTGAAAAGATATGCCTCAAATTAGTAGTAGTCAAAATAGAGTCATTCATTTCATTACAGATTTTTCTTATTTTAACGAGTGAGATGCATTACCACTGGTTTTTTAATATGATTCTCGCTAGAACATGCATTTATTATTTATGTAAGAAACTGTTAATTATCTTTACATTTTAAGATGTCTAGTTTTCGTAAATGTAACGTAGTAGCTATCGCTTTAAATTATTTAATTGGAGACTTAAAAGTAAGCTGTTATAGTTTGATAAGATTTTTTTGTACAACATTTATTTCTAGAACTTATGCTAATAAATATTTAATTTAAAATCTATTTTTTTCTGATTTTCACCCTTCTTTTTAAGTTGATACGAAAAGTCGGTAGATGTGGTTTTAATCGAATTAAAAAAAAATAACAGGTTTTTTTCCTTTTTTGATCGATTTTATTGACTCTCTTTTTCATTACAATAAATATCAAAGTAGGTATTCACTTTTACATCCGAAATCAATTCCTGTTTCTTTTTTAAGAACAAAGTACTCTTCTATTTATTACAATTTTAAGTATGACGAAAGGTGATGTTAACTTTTAGTCTGAGAAATTGGTAGAGTCAAAAAATATGTCATTAATTTTAATCAAGTGATCATTATATATTGCACTTAATTTTAATTTAAGACTGTTCAATTAGTTTGTGAAATCATTTCGTATTGCGGCTTGTGCATCTACTCTCCGTCGCCTAAGTAAAAATGAACTTGTTAGACAAGCATTAAATTTTAATTAGCGATTTATGGTTTGATAAAGAAATAGGTATGCACATACGTTGTAAGCGATTACAAAATTAGAAAAGTCACGCAACAGTTTGTCACAGTCAGATAATTAATGCAAACGGATATAATGATCATTATTTATGCTTAACGCGAATTAACAGCTTTATAATTATTATGTTTCGTGGATAAGTAGGGTTGGATTGGACAGATCCACATGTGAAAGTTACAACGGTTTTCTATTCTATGAGGAATCGGGAAGAAGAAAGAGACCAGGGATGTTACGGAGCTCCGACTCCGACTCCGTTAAGCCGGAATTTCCGATTATTATTGCACCTTCGGCTCCGAAACCTATAAGTCGGAGGTAGGAATATCAGAGAAATATTGCCACTTTGGCATTATGCTACTTTGGAATTCAATGCATTTAATTTAATTTGTTGTTTAATTGGAAACATATATATTTTTTTTGTTATACACAGTAAATTTATTATTGTGTAATTAAAACAAAAAAGGTAGTTTTTTGTTTTATTTGTCCTTTAATAAAAATTCTCTCTCCTGCCACCACTTCTGACCCTGCTTCCGACTCCGACTCCGGTTCCGACTCCGATAAATCAAATTTAAAAACTCCGACTCCAACTTCGGTTCCGATAAAATGACCTCCATGAAAGAGACTACCCGTGGAATAAAAGAGGATAATTCGGAATTGCCCAAAGAGGATAAAAATTATCCATTGATCGCTACGTAGCTATTTTAGATTTAACCCCATTCTCATGGACCCCAGGTTTTTGGGTTTTACAGTTCTCTACATCTAGCTGATTAGGTAAATATTTATTTTAACAAGAGACTACCGATTTCTGAAAGCACATGACTCGAAAGTATCATTCAGATTGTGGTGAAAAATTGTAAGTAGGTATAGCGATTTAAAAAAAATTACGAGTAGGTAGAGTAAAAAAATATATATATTAGACATTTGAATTCTTGACACTTTTGAACGAATTTCTATCGTGAGATCGTATAGTAGATAAATAAGAAAAAAATCAAATTAAAGAGACGTAACGTAAATACAATACTAAACTTATAAAAAACCGGAGTGGTGCCATCTAACAAAAGTCTATTAGACTGCAGGTCTTATTGTGCAGTACGTATCTAGTAGTAGTATCACTCAGTACCCTGTAATCCAAAAGTTCAAGGCTATATTGACAAGATGGCGCTGTAGTTAAAATTTACATAGTGTGTAATACTACTACTAGATGGCGCTCAGATACAATCACATCACATCACCCCTTATTCTCTGCTCTACCGACAGAGTATTTGTCACCACATGCGCGGCAGGCTGCGCGATTTATAAAATTCGTACCGAATGGTATCCAACAGAAATCTATAATCATCGTCTAAAAATGTCAGCTGTAACTGCAAGCAGCTCGCAAGTAAACGCGGAAAATGACGATAACAAGAACATCGGGACTGGTGTTAGTGATAAAAATAAAACATCCAGTGTTAAAAAGAAACTGGATGGAAATACAAATAGTGGGACCGATACGATTATAAAAGTAAAGAGTGTTATTCCTAGGCGGAGGTGAGTTTGACAAAACCGGCATTTACTTCTGAATCATTGTCATTAATTCTAGATTTTCATGAGCCTGGTGTGAGCGGCAGTTATAACAATAAGTTAAATATATTTGTAAAGCTTCAGGGTGTTAAATGATGTTATTTAAAATGAGTTTTGTTAATTCGCGTTACCGGCACCGGTGACCTGCTCCATATTCCTGCAGATAAATTTAACCAGGCGTTCAACTAAAAATATACCCACTCCATGCTGTACTGGAATAACACAGAAATACGTTGTTCTATGCACTTTGTTTTGGAAGTTGTAAATTTATAGTTTTTATTTACCGCGCATTTTTTCGCTTCCGCCAGAGATCTAGTTTTTTTTCATGTCATTTAATTATAAGCTGAATCAAATAGAAATTGTTGAGATTCCCTTTTAATATGGCTTATCAAAATATATAAAAATTTAATATTAGTAGACCTAATTTCTTATTCTTATCACTCTTATAAACCTATGCCATATTTAGGTCATTGTTTTAGGTTTAGTGAGAAATAGTCATAAAGAGTTAAAAGATAGAGTCTTATGGACTTTCAGCAACATTGTGACTAACAGACAGATAGACAGACGCACTTAAAAATGAACAGACAGGCAGACCGACATTATATTAGGAGCATTTTTTTATTTTGCGTCTTGCGTTGAAAATGAACTAGGTAGGTAAGTAGAAGTAGTACATAATTGTGTTATTGTAATATTTTATCAAAACCATCCCAAATGTTAAGAATGAGTCAGAATATCTTAGAAAATATTATTTTCCTATCTTATCTTGAGATACGGTGTTACTGACCGATATTAAGTGGCCTACTCATTTATTAACATGTAGCAATACGTAATCCTAATAAACGTGCACTATAAATTTTATGAGTAAAGTAATAAAAGTTAAAGAGCAGGAAAATTAAATTACCTCTAATTTTTATGTTAGGCATCGCACCAGGGATTTTTCTGCCTTTCTCGCAGGCGCGTCCGCGGAGAGCATGAATACCGGTATTCGATATTATCGAAAAACCGGAATATCGGACTAAAATTCCGATTTTGGTAAAATCGATATTGAAATCGTTTAATACCGGTATTTCGATATTCTCGATATTATCCTCTAGACACCAGATAACATTAGTTTTCCTGTCTAAATAAGAGAATCCCAGCCTTAAATAGTCTCAAGTCAACGCTCTGAACTGAACATTCACCAAAGTCGCAAATATAAATAGTTTAAATTAATGATAACAGTCAACAGACTGTCAACATAACATAACAATTTTATGTTATGAATCTTATGATTTCAATAAATGCTGATTTTTTGCATGCCATGTCTGAAGTTTATTTTCCAACAACTTAAAATCGAACGTAAGTAGCTTACGTTGCTAGTACTTACCAGAAAAGTAAAAATCATTAGTTTATCTACTTTAATAACGAATATCGAAAAATATCGAAATACCGGAAAACCGGTATTTGAATTTTCGATATCGAAAAAATACCGGTATTAGAAAAACTGTCCAATATTAGATGCCCTATCTCTATGCTGTGAAACTATATGATCGTTCCCACTATAGAACGACCGCTTAACTGAGTCCTCGCCCGCGCGGGTATAGGGGCGCAAGGTAGGACGACAAAGGGAACCGAGAGCGGTGCGTGCGGGTAATGCGCCTACCGCCCGCACAGAGAGAGGCCCCATAGTAGACTCATCCACACCACGCACGCATCAAGACCTCGTATATAACTACATAGTATAAAACAAAGTCGCTTTCCGTTGTCTGTCTGTTTGTCTTTATATAGGTACTAGCTGTTGCCAGCGACTTCGTCTGCAAAGAATTCATTTATCGCTATTCCGCGGGAACTACGCAATTTTCCGGGATAAAAAGTAGCCTATGTGCTATTCCAGACTTTTCTCTATCTATGTGCCGAATTTCGTCCAAATCCGTTAGGCCGTTCTGGCGTGATTGAGTAACAAACAAACATCCATCCATCCATACTTTCCCATTTATAATATTAGTTAGATTAGATGCTTAGATCTTTAAAACTACGCAACGGATTTTGATGCGGATTTTTTAGTAGATAGAGTGATACAAGGGGAAGGTTTATATGTATAATCCTACGCAGACGAAGTCGCGAGCAGAACCTAGTTTCATATAATAAACATACCTATGTATCATATTTGAAGGCGCTGCTGCTGAATGTAGAGCCACTTATGAACACGCTCTCTTTGTAGCGTTTTTTTATTCCATCTCAGCCCTCTGGGTTGTCAACGTACCTAAAATCCTTTGTGCGGGTGTCCCGTGGGTGGTGATGATCACTGATCACTTATTAGAATTAGGTGACCCACTAACACGTTTACCACCCTTATGAAAAAAAAAACTTTCAAGGGTTTGTCCAGTCGCCATCAGATATATCGTAGCGGGCGAGGTCCTCAAATAATTCGGAACAACCTTAAATTTCAATAAATTCGTTACACAGATATGGTTAATAAAATCAGAACACGCAATTAGTCATAAATAAAGTAACAGCGACTTT